>CP136056.1:79728068-80120568 GCA_032464435.1 Aegilops umbellulata
TTTTGAAAAACGGCAGGGCACGCTCAGCAGACCTCGAGATAAACCTGCTGAGAGCAGCCACGCAACCGGCAAGTTTCCGTACGTCCTTGACGCGCTTGGGTGCTTCAATATGCTCAATGGCCTTGATCTTGTCGGGATTGGCTTCAATTCCCCTCTAAGACACAAAGAACCCGAGAAGCTTGCCGGAGGGGACTCCAAACACACACTTCTCGGGGTTTAGCTTGAGGTTGATCTTGCGCAGATTTGCGAATGTTTCATCTAGGTCTTGGATCAGGGTTGCCTTGTCTTTGCTCTTGACCACTATATCATCCATGTAGGCCTCCACATTTCTGTGTAGCTGTGGCTCAAAAGCGGTGTGGACTACCCTTGCAAATGTTGAACCAGCATTCTTCAGACCAAAGGGCATCCGTACGAAGCAGTAGGTGCCACACGGGGTGATGAACACGGTCCTTTCTTCATCCTCTTCTGCCATGAAGATCTGATGGTACCCTGAGTATGCATCAAGAAACGAAAGCAAATCACATCCGTCCGTGGAGTCAACAATCTGGTCAATGCGCGGCAAGGGAAATGGGTCTTTGGGACAAGCTTTATTGACATCCGTGAAGTCAATACAAAGCCTCCATTTCCCGTTTGCCTTGCGCACGACCACGGGATGGGCCAGCCACGTCGGATGGAGCACTCCTCTGACAAGGCCTACTGCTTCCAACTTCCTGATCTCTTCGGCAATGAACTCTTGGCGCTCCACTGCTTGCTTCCTGACTTTCTGCTTGACGGGCCATGCATGAGGACAGACAGCTAGGTGGTGCTCAATTACTTCCCTGGGAACACCGGGGATGTCAGACGGTTGCCACGCAAATACGTCGACATTCGCCCGCAGGAAAGCAACGAGCGCGCTTTCCTATTTGGGGTCTAAAGTGGCACTGATGGTGAAGGTACCACCAGTGCTGTCCTCCTTGGCGGACACCTTCTTTGTCTCTGGCGGAGCCGCCATCGTCTTCTTAGACTTGCCGGTGGAGCTCGATGGCGCGTCCTCGACGGTAGCGCAACACTCCGGAGAGGTGCGCTTGCCGGAGTGTGAAGGAAATATGCCCTAGAGGCAATAATAAAGTTATTATTTATTTCCTTATATCATGATAAATGTTTATTATTCATGCTAGAATTGTATTAACTGGAAACATAATACATGTGTGAATACATAGACAAACAGAGTGTCACTAGTATGCCTCTACTTGACTAGCTCATTAATCAAAGATGGTTATGTTTCCTAGCCATGAACAAAGAGTTGTTATTTGATTAACGAGATCACATCATTAGTTGAATGATCTGATTGACATGACCCATTCCATTAGCATAGCACCCGATCGTTTAGTATGTTGCTATTGCTTTTATCCATGACTTATACATGTTCCTTTAACTATGAGATTATGCAACTCCCATTTACCGTAGGAACACTTTGTGTGCTACCAAACGTCACAACGTAACTGGGTGATTATAAAGGTGCTCTACAGGTGTCTCCGAAGGTACATATTGGGTTGGCGTATTTCGAGATTAGGATTTGTCACTCCGATTGTCGGAGAGGTATCTCAGGGCCTTCTCGGTAATGCACATCACAGAAAGCCTTGCAAGCATTGCAACCAATGAGTTAGTTGCGAGATGATGTATTACAGAACGAGTAAAGAGACTTGCCGGTAACGAGATTGAACTAGGTATTGGATACCGACGATCGAATCTCGGGCAAGTAACATACCGATGACAAAGGGAACAACGTATGTTGTTATGCAGTCTGACCGATAAAGATCTTCGTAGAATATGTAGGAGCCAATATGGGCATCTAGGTCCCGCTATTGGTTATTGGCCGGAGACGTGTCTCGGTCATGTCTACATTGTTCTCGAACCGTAGGGTCCGCACGCTTAACGTTACGATGACAGTTATTATGAGTTTATGCATTTTGATGTACCGAAGGAGTTCGGAGTCCCAGATGTGATCACGGACATGACGAGGAGTCTCGAAATGGTCGAGACGTAAAGAATGATATATTGGAAGCCTATGTTTGGACATCGGATGCATTCCAGGTGAAATCAGGATTTTACCGGAATACCGGGAGGGTTACCGGAACCCCCCGGGAGCATAATGGGCCAACATTGGCCTTGGAGGAGAGGTGAGAGGGCTGCCCTCATGGGCTGCGCGCCTCCCCCTTCCCCTAGTCCTATTAGGACTAGGAGAGGTGGGCGCCCCCTCTCTCTCTCTCTCCCCCTTGGAGAATCCTAGTCCAACTAGGATTGGGGGGGGGAATCCTACTCCCAGAGGGAGTAGGACTCTCCTGGCGCGCCAAGCTTGGCCGGCCAGCCCCTCCCCCTTGGCTCCTTTATATACGGGGGCAGGGGGCACCCCAAAGACACAAGTTGATCTACGGATCGTTCCTTAGCCGTGTGCGGTGCCCCCTTCCACCAAATTCCACCTCGATCATATCGTTGCAGTGCTTAGGCGAAGCCCTGCGCCGGTAACACATCAAGATCGTCACCACGCCGTTGTGCTGACGGAACTCTTCCTCGACGCTTTGCTGGATCGGAGCCCGGGGATCGTCATCGAGCTGAACGTGTGCCAAGAACTCGGAGGTGCCGGAGTAACGGTGCTGTGATCGGTTGGATCGCGAGGAGAACGTACGGCTACTTCCTCTACGTTGTGTCAACGCTTCCGCTTCGGTCTACGAGGGTACATAGACAACACTCTCCCCTCTCGTTGCTATGCATCACCATGATCTTGCGTGTGCGTAGGATTTTTTTTGAAATTACTACGTTCCCCAACAGTGGCATCCGAGCGTAGGTTTTTATGGTTTGATGTTATTTGCACGAGTAGAACACAAGTGAGTTGTGGATGATATAAGTCATACTGCCTACCAGCATGTCATACTTTGGTTCAGCGGCATTGTTGGACGAGACGATCCGGACCAACCTTACGCGTACGCTTACGCGAGACCGGTTCCCTCGACGTGCTTTGCACATAGATGGCTTGCGGAAGACTGTCTCTCCAACTTTAGTTGAACCGAGTGTGGCTACGCCCGGTCCTTGAGAAGGTTAAAACGGAGTCTATTTGACAAACTATCGTTGTGGTTTTGATGCGTAGGTAAGATGAGTTCTTGCTTAAAGCCCGTAGCAGCCACGTAAAACTTGCAACAACAAAGTAGAGGACGTCTAACTTGTTTTTGCAGGGCATGTTGTGATGTGATATGGTCAAGACATGATGCTAAATTTTATTGTATGAGATGATCATGTTTTGTAACCGAGTTATCGGCAACTGGCAGGAGCCATATGGTTGTCGCTTTATTGTATGCAATGCAATCACGATGTAATGCTTTACTTTATTACTAAGCGGTAGTGATAGTCGTGGAAGCATAAGATTGGCGAGACGACAACGATGCTGCGATGAAGATCAAGGTGTCGCGCCGGTGACGATGGTGATCATGACGGTGCTTCAAAGATGGAGATCACAAGCACAAGATGATGATGGCCATATCATATCACTTATATTGATTGCATGTGATGTTTATCCTTTTATGCATCTTATCTTGCTTTGATTGACGGTAGCATTATAAGATGATCTCTCACTAAATTATCAAGAAGTGTTCTCCCTGAGTATGCACCGTTGCGAAAGTTCTTCGTGCTGAGACACCACGTGATGATCGGGTGTGATAGGCTCTACGTTCAAATACAACGGGTGCAAAACAGTTGCACACGCGGAATACTCAGGTTTAACTTGACGAGCCTAGCATATAACAGATATGGCCTCGGAACACGGAGACCGAAAGGTCGAGCGTGAATCATATAGTAGATATGATCAACATAGTGATGTTCACCATTGAAACTATTCCATCTCACGTGATGATCGGACATGGTTTAGTTGATTTGGATCACGTGATCACTTAGAGGATTAGAGGGATGTCTATCTAAGTGGGAGTTCTTAAGTAATATGATTAATTGAACTTAAATTTATCATGAACTTAGTACCTGATAGTATCTTGCTTGTCTATCTTGTGTAGATAGATGGCTCGTGCTGTTGTTCCGTTGAATTTTAATGCGTTCCTTGAGAAAGCAAAGTTGAAAGATGATGGTAGCAATTACACGGACTGGGTCCGTAACTTGAGGATTATGCTCATTGCTGCACAGAAGAATTACGTCCTGGAAGCACCGCTGGGTGCCAGGCCTGGTGCAAGAGCTACGCCAGATGTTGTGAACGTCTGGCAAAGCAAAGCTGATGACTACTCTATAGTTCAGTGTGCCATGCTTTACGGCTTAGAACCGGGACTTCAACGACGTTTTGAACACCATGGAGCATATGAGATGTTCCAGGAGTTGAAGTTAATATTTCAAGCAAATGCCCAGATTGAGAGATATGAAGTCTCCAATAAGTTCTATAGCTGTAAAATGGAGGAGAACGGTTCTGTCAGTGAGCATATACTCAGAATGTCTGGGTATAACAATCACTTGATTCAACTGGGAGTTAATCTTCCGGATGATTGCGTCATTGACAGAATTCTCCAATCACTGCCACCAAGCTACAAGAGCTTCGTGATGAACTATAATATGCAAGGGATGACCAAAACTATGCCCGAGCTCTTCGCGATGCTAAAAGCCGCGGAGGTAGAAATCAAAAAGGAGCATCAAGTGTTGATGGTTAACAAAACCACTAGTTTCAAGAAAAAGGGCAAAAGGAAGAAAAAGGGGAACTTCAAAAAGAACAGCAAGCAAGTTGCTACTCAAGAGAAGAAACCCAAGTCTGGACCTAAGCCTGAAACTGAGTGCTTCTATTGCAAGCAGACTGGTCACTGGAAGCGGAACTGCCCCAAGTATTTGGCGGATAAGAAGGATGGCAAGGTTAACAAAGGTATATATGATATACATGTTATTGATGTGTACCTTACTAATTCTCGCAGTAGCACCTGGGTATTTGATACTGGTTCTGTTGCTAATATTTGCAACTCAAAACAGGGGCTACGGATTAAGCGAAGATTGGCTAAGGACGAGGTGACGATGCGCGTGGGAAATGGTTCCAAAGTCGATGTGATCGCGGTCGGCACGCTACCTCTACATCTACCTTCGGGATTAATATTAGATCTAACTAATTGTTATTTAGTACCAGCGTTAAGCATGAACATTATATCTGGATCTTGTTTGATGCGAGACGGTTATTCATTTAAATCAGAGAATAATGGTTGTTCTATTTATATGAGTAATATCTTTTATGGTCATGCGCCATTAAAGAATGGTTTGTTCTTACTTAATCTCGATAGTAGTATTACACATATTCATAATGTTGAAGCCAAAAGATGCAGAGTTGATAATGATAGTGCAACTTATTTGTGGCACTGCCGTTTAGGTCATATCGGTGTAAAACGCATGAAGAAACTCCATACTGATGGACTTTTGGAGTCACTTGATTATGAATCACTTGGCACTTGCGAACCGTGCCTTATGGGCAAGATGACTAAAACACCGTTCTCCGGTACTGTGGAGAGAGCAACAGATTTATTGGAAATCATACATACTGATGTATGTGGTCCAATGAATATTGAGGCTCGTGGCGGATATCGTTATTTTCTGACCTTCACTGATGATTTAAGCAGATATGGGTATATCTACTTAATGAAACACAAGTCTGAAACATTTGAAAAGTTCAAAGAATTTCAGAGTGAAGTGGAAAATCATCGTAACAAGAAAATAAAGTTTCTACGATCTGATCGTGGAGGAGAATATTTGAGTTACGAGTTTGGTCTACATTTGAAACAATGCGGAATAGTTTCGCAACTCACGCCACCCGGAACACCACAACGTAATGGTGTGTCCGAACGTCGTAATCGTACTTTACTGGATATGGTGCGATCTATGATGTCTCTTACCGATTTACCGCTATCTTTTTGGGGTTATGCTCTAGAGACGGCCGCATTCACGTTAAATAGGGCACCATCAAAATCCGTTGAGACGACGCCTTATGAACTGTGGTTTGGCAAGAAACCAAAGTTGTCGTTTCTTAAAGTTTGGGGCTGCGATGCTTATGTGAAAAAGCTTCAACCTGATAAGCTCGAACCCAAATCGGAAAAATGTGTCTTCATAGGATACCCAAAGGAGACTATTGGGTATACCTTCTATCACAGATCCGAAGGCAAAATTTTTGTTGCTAAAGTCGGAAACTTTCTAGAGAAGGAGTTTCTCTCGAAAGAAGTGAGTGGGAGGAAAGTAGAACTTGATGAGATAACAGTATCTACTCCCTTATTGAGAAGTAGTACATCACAGAAATCTGTTTCTGTGACACCTACATCAAATAGGGAGGAAGCTAATGATAATGATCATGAAACTTCAGATCAAGTTTCTACTGAACTTCGTAGATCAACCAGAGTAAGATCCGCACCAGAGTGGTACGGTAATCCTATTTTGGAAGTCATGTTACTAGACCATGATGAACCTACGAACTATGAAGAAGCGATGGTGAGCCCAGATTCCGCAAAATGGCTTAAGGCCATGAAATCTGAGATGGGATCCATGTATGAGAACAAAGTGTGGACTTTGGTTGACTTGCCCGATGATCGGCAAGCAATTGAGAATAAATGGATTTTTAAGAAGAAGACTGACGCTGATGGTAATGTTACTGTCTATAAAGCTCAACTTGTTGCAAAAGGTTTTCGACAAGTTCAAGGGATTGACTACGATGAGACTTTCTCACCCGTAGCGATGCTTAAGTCTGTTCGAATCATGTTAGCAGTTGCCGCATTTTATGATTTTGAAATTTGGCAAATGGATGTCAAAACTGCATTCCTGAATGGATTTCTGGAAGAAGAGTTGTATATGATGCAACTAGAAGGTTTTGTCGATCCAAAGGGAGCTAACAAAGTGTGCAAGCTCCAGCGATCCATTTATGGACTGGTGCAAGCCTCTCGGAGTTGGAATAAACGCTTTGATAGTGTGATCAAAGCATTTGGTTTTATACAGACTTTTGGAGAAGCCTGTATTTACAAGAAAGTGAGTGGGAGCTCTGTAGCATTTCTGATATTATATGTGGATGACATATTGCTGATCGGAAATAATATAGAATTTCTGGATAGCATAAAGGGATACTTGAATAAGAGTTTTTCAATGAAAGACCTCGGTGAAGCTGCTTACATATTGGGCATTAAGATCTATAGAGATAGATCAAGACGCTTAATAGGACTTTCACAAAGCACATACCTTGACAAAGTTTTGAAAAAGTTCAAAATGGATCAGGCAAAGAAAGGGTTCTTGCCTGTGGCACAAGGTGTGAAGTTGAGTAAGACTCAATGCCCGACCACCGCAGAAGATAGAGAGAAAATGAAAAATGTTCCCTATGCTTCAGCCATAGGCTCTATCATGTATGCAATGCTGTGTACCAGACCTGATGTGTGCCTTGCTGTAAGTTTAGCAGGCAGGTACCAAAGTAATCCAGGAGTGGATCACTGGACAGCGGTCAAGAACATCCTTAAGTACTTGAGAAGGACTAAGGATATGTTTCTCATTTATGGAGGTGACAAAGAGCTCGTCGTAAACGGTTACGTCGATGCAAGCTTTGACACTGATCCGGACGATTCCAAATCGCAAACCGGATACGTATTTACATTAAACGGTGGAGCTGTCAGTTGGTGCAGTTCTAAACAAAGCGTCGTGGTGGGATCTAGATGTGAAGCTGAGTACATAGCCGCTTCGGAAGCAGCTAATGAAGGAGTCTAGATGAAGGAGTTCATATCCGATCTAGGTGTTGTACCTAGCGTATCGGGTCCAATGAAAATCTTTTGTGACAATACTGGTGCAATTGCCTTGGCAAAGGAATCCAGATTTCACAAAAGAACCAAACACATCAAAAGACGCTTCAACTCCATCCGGGATTTGGTCCAGGTGGGAGACATAGAGATATGCAAGATACATACGGATCTGAATGTTGCAGACCCGTTGACTAAGCCTCTTCCATGAGCAAAACATGATCAGCACCAAGACTCCATGGGTGTTAGAATCATTACTTTGTAATCTAGATTATTGACTCTAGTGCAAGTGGGAGACTGAAGGAAATATGCCCTAGAGGCAATAATAAAGTTATTATTTATTTCCTTATATCATGATAAATGTTTATTATTCATGCTAGAATTGTATTAACTGGAAACATAATACATGTGTGAATACATAGACAAACAGAGTGTCACTAGTATGCCTCTACTTGACTAGCTCATTAATCAAAGATGGTTATGTTTCCTAGCCATGAACAAAGAGTTGTTATTTGATTAATGAGATCACATCATTAGTTGAATGATCTGATTGACATGACCCATTCCATTAGCATAGCACCCGATCGTTTAGTATGTTGCTATTGCTTTTATCCATGACTTATACATGTTCCTTTAACTATGAGATTATGCAACTCCCATTTACCGTAGGAACACTTTGTGTGCTACCAAAATTCACAACGTAACTGGGTGATTATAAAGGTGCTCTACAGGTGTCTCCGAAGGTACATATTGGGTTGGCGTATTTCGAGATTAGGATTTGTCACTCCGATTGTCGGAGAGGTATCTCAGGGCCTTCTCGGTAATGCACATCACAGAAAGCCTTGCAAGCATTGCAACCAATGAGTTAGTTGCGAGATGATGTATTACAGAACGAGTAAAGAGACTTGCCGGTAACGAGATTGAACTAGGTATTGGATACCGACGATCGAATCTCGGGCAAGTAACATACCGATGACAAAGGGAACAACGTATGTTGTTATGCGGTCTGACCGATAAAGATCTTCGTAGAATATGTAGGAGCCAATATGGGCATCCAGGTCCCGCTATTGGTTATTGACCGGAGACGTGTCTCGGTCATGTCTACATTGTTCTCGAACCGTAGGGTCCGCACGCTTAACGTTACGATGACAGTTATTATGAGTTTATGCATTTTGATGTACCGAAGGAGTTCGGAGTCCCGGATGTGATCATGGACATGACGAGGAGTCTCGAAATGGTCGAGACGTAAAGAATGATATATTGGAAGCCTATGTTTGGACATCGGATGCATTCCAGGTGAAATCAGGATTTTACCGGAATACCGGGAGGGTTACCGGAACCCCCCGGGAGCATAATGGGCCAACATGGGCCTTGGAGGAGAGGTGAGAGGGCTGCCCTCATGGGCTGCGCGCCTCCCCCCCTTCCCCTAGTCCTATTAGGACTAGGAGAGGTGGGCGCCCCCTCTCTCTCTCTCTCTCCCCCTTGGAGAATCCTAGTCCAACTAGGATTGGGGGGGGGGGGGAATCCTACTCCCAGAGGGAGTAGGACTCTCCTGGCGCGCCAAGCTTGGCCGGCCAGCCCCTCCCCCTTGGCTCCTTTATATACGGGGGCAGGGGGCACCCCAAAGACACAAGTTGATCTACGGATCGTTCCTTAGCCGTGTGCGGTGCCCCCTTCCACCAAATTCCACCTCGATCATATCGTTGCAGTGCTTAGGCGAAGCCCTGCGCCGGTAACACATCAAGATCGTCACCACGCCGTTGTGCTGACGGAACTCTTCCTCGACGCTTTGCTGGATCGGAGCCCGGGGATCGTCATCGAGCTGAACGTGTGCCAAGAACTCGGAGGTGCCGGAGTAACGGTGCTGTGATCGGTTGGATCGCGAGGAGAACGTACGACTACTTCCTCTACGTTGTGTCAACGCTTCCGCTTCGGTCTACGAGGGTACGTAGACAACACTCTCCCCTCTCGTTGCTATGCATCACCATGATCTTGCGTGTGCGTAGGATTTTTTTTGAAATTACTACATTCCCCAACAGAGTGAGCACCAGAGCTCTTGCCGGACTTGGCCTTCTTCTTCTTCCCGGAAGCTTCAGCGGCAAGTGACTCACGATCTGCGGCTGCTGCTGCTTCCCGGTAGATCTTGTCGGCACAGATAAGGGAATCCTTCTTGTCGCCATGGACATAAATGACACTTATCGGGCCTGGCATCTTGAGCATGTTGTAGGCGTAGTGAGAGGCCGCCATGAACTTGGCGAGTGCTGGACGGCCGAGGATCCCATTGTAAGGCAACGGGAAATCAGCAACGTCGAAGGTGACCCTCTCAGTCCTGAAGTTCAGTTCGCTGCCAAATGTTACTGGCAACGTGACTTTTCCCTTTGGCTTGCTCCTTCCCGGGTTGATTCCTTGGAATGTGCCGGTCTCTTCGAGCTCGCTGTCGGGGATCTGGAGCTTCTCGAGTACTGCGGAGGAGATCAAGTTCAAGCCGGCCCCACCGTCGACTAGCATCTTCATGACTTTGAGGTTGCGGATTGTTGGTGAGACCAACATCGGCAAGCACCCGACAGCAGTCGTGCGGTCAGGGTGGTCCTCAATATCAAAGATGATAGGCGTGCTGGACCACTTCAGAAGCTTGCGTGACTCGATGGGAGGTTCTGCTGCATTGACTTCTCGCACCCACTGCTTGAGTTGGCGGTGGGAAGTATGCAGAGAAGCACCGCCATCAACGCATAGAACCTCTGTGGCTTTCTGGAACTCCTGCTCGCTGGTCTCTGCATCATCCATATCCTCGTCATCGTCATCTTCATCATTGTTGTGGCCGCGGGGGGGGGGGGGGGGGGTCTGTCTCCTTGCCGCTGCTTGGTCTTGCCACGGCGTCCTCCCCGGCCGGGACGCTTCTTGCCGGATCCTCCATCTCCTCCTTGGGCCTTCTCCTTGTCGCGCCGCTCGTACTCAGCCTTCTGCTGCTCGACAAGCTGCTCGACCTTCTTGCAGTTCTGGAGATCATGACCTTTGGTGCGGTGGATCTTGCAGTACTGGTTGTTGGTGCCGTCCTGCTTGTCGGCGACCGCCACAGCCTGGCAGTTGGCGCATGCGGGAACCTCCTTGCCGGAGCTGCCATCTTTGGCTGTCTTGGCGCCACCTCCGTTGCCGGACTGCTCTACAACAAGCACGTCTTTGCCTTTCCCTTTCCTACTTTTCCGCCGCCGGTTCTTCTTTGCCGGGGCAGCATCTTCACTGTCAGATCCTCCTGCTCCTATGCTCTCTCCGGGGAACTTCCTCCCTTCCTCAGCGCATGCACACTTGTCGGCCAGGGGATACAGCTCGCTGACGTCTTTGATCTTGCTCATCGCCATCTCCTCCTGCATCCTGCGGTTGCGCACGTTCTGATGGAACGCGCTGATGACCGCAGCGGGGTGGACATCTGGGATGTTGTAGTGCACGCGGCTGAATCGTTGGATGAACTTGCGCAGGGGCTCCCCTTCCTTCTGGACGAGCAGATGGAGGTCGCTCACTTGGCCATGAGGTTTGTGGCCGCCTGTGAAGGCGCCGACAAACTGATGACACAAGTCTGCCCAGGAGGATATGGAGCTGTCCGGCAAGTGCATGAGCCAGGACCTGACATTGGGCTTGAGCACCAGCGGGAAGTAGTTGGCAAGGATCTTATCGTCTCGCCCCCCGGCAGCTTGCACCGCAATGGTGTAGATGCTGAGGAACTCCGACGGATGCGACTTGCCATCGTACTTCTCTGGTATATCTGGCTTGAAGTTCTTCGTACTGGGCCACTGGACTTGCCGCAGCTCACGAGAGAACGCAGGGCAACCTACCGCATACGGCAAGTCGCCTGGCTCCCCTGGTGCATGCATATCGACAGTGGGCCCAGCGCGCTGGTCTGATTGACGCCGCGCTTCTCTCCGACGCTCGATGCGGGTACGAGCGTCTTCTTGCTGTCGTTCGTCAAGAACGTGGCGCTGATCGCGGCGAGCTCGTGGATCTGATGACGCAGTGGAGTCATCGTCGCGGTGGACCCGACGAGTCAGCGATTTTGGCCTTCGGGGCTGAGAGTGCACGGTGGTTGCACCCCCGGCAGTCTTGTCGCCATCAGCTCGCGCCTGGCGGCCTTGCCGCAGCTACGGTGCACCCGCCTGGTGCGGTCTGTCGCCGTTGGCGAAGCTGACGAGACTTTGAATAGTGGCCCTCCAGTCGTCGAGCTTGTCGGCGGTTGGAGGGTAATCTAGGAGCAATTGAGCTCTCGCCAGAGCTTCTGCTGGAGTGGTGGGTGGTGGCGGCGAACGGAGCGAGGAGTGGGATACGCTCGGACTTCTAACTGTGTTAGAAGGAGCGGCGCCCCGCCCCGGGGATTGTATGGCGCTCGTGCCGGCATGCTGATGTGCATGCTGGCCTTGAACATCCCGAGAGCCACCAGCTCGATCCGGGTCCAGCGAGCGTATGGTACCATGAGTACCACGACGCTGCTGGCCTTGCGCCTCCAGAGATGGATGCGGTGCATGTGCGGACGCCGAGGTCTGCGCGGCCTTGTCGTTGGACTTGGCGGCGCCTTGAGTTCCCTCGTCGACGCCCGTTTTTCCGCCGGCGTCTACCCCGCCACCTGTTTGCTCTGGGGGTGGCGTGTTCGACGCGGACGGAGCGGCTGCCTCCGCAGCTTTCTTCTTCGGCGGCATGTCGATGAAGGTGATGAAGATCTAGCTCGTGTCCTCCCCAAATCAGGTTCACACTCCCTCGACGCCCCCTACCTGGCGCGCCAAAGATGTCGGGGGACGCTGGCTCCACGAACACCTATGGGACCGGAGGCCCCTTCCTGTGGTTCGGCGGGGGGGCGGAGGGCGCACGAAGAGCAGATTGGAGCGAGGGACACGGGAGATTTTTACCCAGCTTCGGGCCGCACGGATGCGTAAAACCCTACTGTTGCTTTGTGGATTGTATTGGCTTCTTGCTCGGGAGCGCCGGGAGCTACAGTACTCTCCAGCAGCTAGCGAGACCGAGCTTGGAAAGGTTGCCAACCCCCCTCTACGTTGCGCATGGGCCTCCTTTTATATGCTCAAGGGGATCACCACAGTTGGCAACGTAGGTAAGGGCAAAGTTGGAAATGTATTGTGGTTGGTACAGCTACCTGTACAGTGGATGTACAGTGTATCATACCTAACCCTGACGGCAGGGGACAAGGGCATTAAATGCCCGTCTGTGTCGCCCGAACAGTGTGAAAAGGGGCCGTCAGGGGCGCCACCGTTTGCCACGATGGCTATATTGTCAGCGTCGCCTGCCACCGCACACCTCTAGATGCACAGCCTCCCGCCACGTACGCCTGGAAAGGCCTCAAGGCGACACGTTGGTGGATGAGCTGGAGCGCAGGTGCCGAGTGGTTGCTTGCCGCGGCAAGTGCCTTGCCGCGGTGGCTATCTTGTTGCGCCTAGAAGCTTGCTGCTCTCTGGGCCTTGCTTGTCCTTCTCGGCAAGCTCCTCTTGCCGGGGTCTTGGCTAGCCTCCCCGGCAAGCTCCTCTTGCCGGGGCTCTAGCTGGTCTTCCCGGCAAGCTCCTCTTGCCGGGGTCTCGTGCTCTGGGTGGCCTTCCCGGCAAGCTCCTCTTGCCGGGGCCTTGTCTCCTTGGCTCTGGCAAATTTCGCCGCGGGGCGCAGCATCTGCCCGTGCACAAGTTCGGGGTGCTAAGGTACCCCTACTTTAATACACCAACACTTATGGATCCTCATCCACTTGCTAATCTTTTTGAGATAGCCAACTATGTCGAACCAATTTCTAGTGAGTTGAGTGCACTAGACTATCTTTATGAAGTTTTGCTTGTAATCCGTGAATCTAAAAATTGAGATGAAGTGCTTTATGAAGTGATTCACGATAGATCTTTGAATAAAAAGCATGATTGCAATGATGTTATTATAAATTCTATTAATGTCAATTGTGCTAAATATATGCAAAACCCCAAGCTTGGGGGTGCTAATTTTGCTATGTCTACTACTTCTTGCAATGATCATGATTAGGTGATTCTTCTTATTGTCTTGAAAATTTATTTGAGCCCCATGATGAATATGAGATTGATAATAATTTTTTCAATAATATTGTAAGTGGGTTTGGAAGAGTGCCAACTTTAGATCCCACATATTTGGATAATGTTCAATCTTATGAAGTTTTTGATAGAAGTGGGTTCGGAGAGGTCATGACTTTAGTTAATGCTAATCCCACTATTTTGGAAGAGTGTCAACTTTGCATGCATGTGGATCATCTATAGAATATTTTATGTGATAGCTATATTGTTCAACTTGAGTATGATCCCACATGTAATTATTATGAGAGAGGAAAATATTGTGGTAGAAACTTTCATGTTATTAATTTACCTCTCGTTATGTTGAGATTGTCGATGTTTTATTATTCTTCCTTGCATATGCTAGTTTTTGCTTGTCTTGATAATTTGTTTGCTTATAAAATGCCTATGCATAGGAAGTATGTTAGACTTAGATGTGTTTGTCACGTGCTATATGGTGCTCTCTTTGTGCCTCAATTCTTGTCTTTCATGTGAGCATCATTGAAATCTCATTGCCTAGCGAAAAAGGCTTTAAAGAAGAGTGCTTGTTGGGAGACAACCCAATATTTTTCCTTGCTGTTTTGCAATAAATATTTCATCTAGCCTCTGGTTATATGTGGTTTTGTATTTTAATTAGGATAGCCTACGGTTATAATTGATTTGATCTTGCTGAAAAACAGAAACTTTTGCGCTCACGAAAACAATTCGTATTTCTAGCTAGAGAGTGCTTTTTAGTTGATTCTTTTTACAGAAGATTAGTAGACAAATTATCTAGGACTTCCAATTTCTTAGGACTTTTGGAGTTTCATAAGTATTTGGAATATCCATATTGCTACAGACTGTTCCGTTTTTGACAGATTCTGTTTTTCGCGTGTTGCTTGCTTATTTTGATGCATCTATGGCTAGTATCGGGGGGTGTGAACCATGGAAAAGTTGGAATACAGTATATATTACACCAATATAAATAAAGAATGAGTTCACAACAGTACCAAAAGTGGTGATTTATTTTCTTATACTAACGGAGCTTACGACATTTTCTGTTGGAGTTTTGTGTTGTGAAGTTTTGAAGTTTTGGGTAAGGATTTGATGGACTATGGAATAAGGAGTGACAAGAGCCTAAGATTGGGGATGCCCAAGGCACCCCAAGATAATATTCAAGGATGTAAAAAAGCCTAAGCTTGGGGATGCCCCAGGAAGGCATCCCCTCTTTCGTCTTTGTCTATCGGTAACTTTACTTGAGGCTATATTTTTATTCACCACATGATATGTGTTTTGCTTGGAGCGTCTTGTATGATTTGAGTCTTTGATTTTTAGTTTGCCACAATCATCCTTGCTGTACACACCTTTTGAGAGATACACGCATGACTCATGATTTATTGGAATGCTCTATGTGCTTCACTTATATCTTTTGAGCTAGGCAAATTTGCTCTAGTGCTTCACTTATATCTTTTTAGAGCATGGCGGTGGTTTTATTTTATAGAAATTGATGAACTCTCGTACTTCACTTATATTATTTTGAGATCTCTAAACAGCATGGTAATTTCCTTTGGTTATAAAATTAGTCCTAATATGATAGGCATCCAAGAGGGATATAATAAAAACTTTCATATAAAGTGCATTGAATACTATGAGAAGTTTGATTCCTTATGATTGTTTTGAGATATGAAGATGGTAATATTAGAGACATTCTAGTAAGTAGTTGTGAATTTGAGTAATACTTGTGTTAGTGTTTGTGAGTCCCGTAGCATGCACGTATGGTGAACCGTTATGTGATGAAGTTGGAGCATGATCTATTTTTTGATTATCTTCCTTATGAGTGGCAGTCGGGGACGAGCGATGGTATTTTCCAACCAATCTATCCCCCTAGGAGCATGCGCGTAGTACTTTGTTTCGATGACTAATAGATTTTTGCAATAAGTATGTGAGTTCTTTACAACTAATGTTGAGTCCATGGATTATACGCACTTTCACCTTTCCGCCATTGCTAGCCTCTCTCGTACCGCCAACTTTCGCTGGTACCATAAACCACCACATATCCTTCCTCAAAACAGACACCATACCTACCTATTATGGCATTTCCGTAGCCATTCCGAGATATATTGCCATGCAACTTTCCACCATTCCGTCTATTATGACACGCATCATCATTGTCATATTGCTTTGCATGATCATGTAGTTGACATTGTATTTGTGGCAAAGCCACCGTTCATCATTTTCATACATGTCATTCTTGAGTCATTGCACATCCCAGTACACCGCCGAAGGCATGCACATAGAGTCATATTTTGTTCTAAGTATCGAGTTGTAATTCTTGAGTTTTAAGTAAATAAAAGTGTGATGATCTTCATTATTAGAGCATTGTCCCATGTGAGGAAACGATGATGGAGACTATGATTCCCCCACAAGTCGGGATGAGACTCCGGACGAAAAGAAAAGAAAAGAAAAAGAGGCAAAAAATGAGATAAGGCCCAAATAAAAAAATGAGAGAAAAAGAGAGAAGGGACAATGTTACAATCCTTTTTTCCACACTTGTGCTTCAAAGTAGCACCATGATCTTCATGGTAGAGAGTCTCCTATGATATCACTTTGATATACTAGTGGGAATTTTTCATTATAGAACTTGGCTTGTATATTCCAATGATGGGCTTCCTCAAATTGCCCTAGGTCTTCGTGAGCAAGCGAGTTGGATGCACACCCACTTAGTTTCCTTTGAGCTTTCATAAACTTATAGCTCTAGTGCATCCGTTGCATGGCAATCCCTACTCAATCACATTGATGTCTGTTAATGGGCATCTCCATAGCCCGTTGATACGCCTAGTTGATGTCAGACTATCTCCTTATTTTTGTCTTCTCCACAACCACCGTCTATTCCACCTATAGTGTTATGTCCACGGCTCATGCTCATGTATTGGGTGAAAGTTGAAAAAGTTTGAGAACATCAAAAGTATGAAACAATTGCTTGGCTTGTCATTGGGGTTGTGCATGATTTAAATATTTTGTGTGATGAAGATGGAGCATATCCAGACTATATGATTTCGTAGGGATAAGCTTTCTTTGGCCATGTTATTTTGAGAAGACATAATTATTTTGTTAGTATGCTTGAAGTATTATTGTTTTTATGTCAATATTAAACTTTTGTTTTGAATCTTACGGATCTGAACATTCATGCCACAATAAAGAGAATTACATGGATAAATATGTTAGGAAGCATTCCACATCAAAAATTCTATTTTTATCATTTACCTACTCGAGGACGAGCAGGAATTAAGCTTGGGAAAGCTTGATACATCTCCAACGTATCTATAATTTTTGATTGTTCCATGCTATTATATTATCTATTTTGTATGTTTTATATGCATTAATATGCTATTTTATATGATTTTTGGGACAAACCTATTAGCCTAGAGCCTAGTGTCAGTCTTTGTTTTCTCCTTGTTTTAGAGTTTCACAGAAAAGGAATACCAAACAAAGTCCAAAGGGAATAAAACTTTCACGATGATTTTTCTTGGACCAGAAGACGCCTAAGAGACTTGGAATGCAAGTCAGAAGAGCCATGAGGCGGCCACAAGGGTGGAGGGCATGCCCCCCCCGACCTTGTGAGCCCCTTGCAGAGCCCCTGACCTAGATCTTCCTCCTATATATACTCTTATACCCCAAAAATATCTAGGGAGCCATGAAACCACTTTTCCACCACTGCAACCTTCTGTAGCCGTGAGATCCCATCTTGGGGCCTTTTCCGGCATCCTGCCGGAAGGGGATTCAATCATGGAGGTCTTCTACCTCAACACCATTGCCTCTCCGATGAAGCGTGAGTAGTTTACTTAAGACCTACTGGTCCATAGATAGTAGCTAGATGGCTTCTTCTCTCTCTTTTATTCTCAATACAAAGTTCTCCTTGGTGTTCTTGGAGATCTATTTGATGTAATACTCTTTTGCGGTGTGTTTGCCGAGATCCAATGAATTGTGGATTTATGATCAGCTTATCTATGAATAATCTCCTCTGAATTATTTTATGCATGATTTGATATCTTTGCAAGTCTCTTCGAACTATCGATTTGGTTTGGCCAACTAGATTGGTTTTTCTTGCAATGGGAGAAGTGCTTAACTTTGGTTTCAATCTTGCGGTGTCCTTTCCCAGTGACAGTAGGGGCAGCAAGGCACGTATTCTATTGATGCCATCGAGGATAAAAAGATGGGATTTTCATCATATTGCTTGAGTTAATTCCTCTACATCATGTCATCTTGCCTAACACGTTACTCTATTCGTATGAACTTAATACTCTAGATGCATGCTGGATAGCAGTCGATGTGTGGAGTAATAGTAGTAGATGCAGAATTGTTTCGGTCTACTTGACACGGAAGTGATGCCTATATCCATGATCATTACCTTAGATATCATCATAACTTTGCGCTTTCCTATCAATTGCTCGACAGTAATTTTTTCGCCCACCGTAATAATTTCTATCTTGAGAGAAGTCTCTAGTGAAACCTATGGCCCCCGGGTCTATTTTACATCATATTAGTTTCCCATCAACTTGTCAATTTTTGTCGCCGTTCCCTTACTTTTCAATCTTTACTTTTCGTTCCATAAACCAAAAATACCAAAAATATTACCTTACCGTTTATCCATCTCTATCAGATCTCACTTTGCGAATAACCGTGAAGGGATAAAAAATCCCTTTGTCGTGTTGGTTGCAAGTTGGTGTTTGTTTGTGCAGGTATTCGGTGGCTTGTTGCGTTGTCTCCTACTAGATTGACACCTTGGTTCTCAAAACTGAGGGAAATACTTACGCTACTTTGCTGCATCACCCTTTCCTCTTCAAGGGGAAAACCAACGCAAGCTCAAGAGGAAGCAATGTCTAACCGTATAATTCAAACTGCGAAGGCGGTACTTATAAGAGAGAAAGAAAAAAAAGGAAAGTTTTACAGAGTAAAGGTTGATGCAGGGCCTTGATGCATGAGTTGAAGCCTTCACTGTGCCTTGCTGCACATCTGCGCCTTTGCTTTTGATAGGTGGGGGTTGGGACCTTCAATGAGACCTTGATGGGAGAGAGCCCTGCCATTGGAGCTTTATGCTTAGGGTTATCCGGAATTGGTCCCTGGGTCGTCTGAAGACGAGGTGGTTCCGAATTTCGGTTGAGCTGAACATGGACTTCAGATTAATGTATGGCTCATGGTTGCCCATGGTATTTTGAGTGCAAAGTTGTGTTGACGAGGCACATGGAGCATGACGAAAGTGGGCATGTCGTGGTGTGCGTATCCCTATTTGCGGGGAACGCATGCGGGTTCCCATGACACAGAATGGGTTCGAACCCGTTTGCTATTGTCGCCGGCCTTTACGACGAGTCGGCATCCGGGCCTATATGGGCCGGTGTTGTATTCGGCCGACAGGGCCGCAGTGTGTTCTTCAATTTGAAGTGAGCGTTGGGTGTACACTTTGATAGTTATGACGCCCGAGGGACCATGCATATTCAGCTTGAGGTACGCGTAGTGCGTGATGACATTGAATTTGGCAAACGTTGTTCGGCCGAGGAGGGCGTGATAGCCGCTGTGAAAAGTTGCAATGTCAAAGATCAAGTCCTTACTTTGGAAGTTATCCGGGGATCCGAACACTACTTCAAGCATTATAGTGCCCGTGCAGCGGGCCTCCACTCCCGGTATGACTCCTTTGAAAGTGGTATTACTGGGTTTGATCCTTGACGGATCGATCCCCATTTTCCTCACTGTATCTTCGTATATCAGATTGAGGCTGCTTCCTCCGTCCATTAGGAATCTAGTGAGGTGGAATCCATCGATGATGGGGTCTAGCACTAGGGTTGTAGACCCTCCATGGCATATGCTGGTGGGGTGGTCCGTGGGATCGAACGTGATCGGGCAGGCTGAGCATGGATTGAATTTCGGCGCTACAGGCTCAATGGAGTATACATCCCGCAGCGCTCGCTTCCTCTCCTTCTATGGTATGTGGGTCACATAGATCAAGTTTACCATCTTGACCATGGAAGGGAAGGGTTTCTGGCCTCCACTATTTGGCCTACGGGGCTCATCATTGTCCTTGCTTCATGAGCTTTTGCCCGAGTCTTCGACTGTGAGTTTGCCGGCCTGTTTGATCACCCAACAATTTTGGTTGGAGTGGTTGGCGGGCTTGTCTGATGTGTCGTGGATCTGACAGGGCATGTCTAGAATTGTGTCTAATCTGGACGGGCCGTCATTGTTGCCTTTAGGGGCTTCCTTTCGGGGTCCGGATTTCTAGTTTCGGAATCTGGCATTTACTGTCGTATCCTCGCCCTCGCTGTCATTGTGGCAACGTTTATTCTTGCTGCATCGGGGCTTTCCATTTCCATCCCAAACCTCGAAGGTACAGGGTGTGTCTTGGTTGGTGTTTTTGCGAGCAAGCCAACTGTCTTCGCCCATGAAAAAACCGGCGATGAGGGAAGTAAGGGCTGCCATAGTTCTTAATTTGTCCTGGCCGAGCTGCCGTACAAGCCATTCGTCCTTGACACAATGCTTAAAGGCAGCTAAGGCTTCGGCATCCGGACAGTCGACGATCTGATTTTTCTTTGTCAGGAATTGGTTCTAGAACTGCCGGGCAGATTCTCCGGGTTGTTGCGTGATGCGATTTAGGTCATCAGCATCCGGAGGCCGGACATAGGTGCCCTGAAAGTTTGCTCGAAAGGCATCCTCAAGCTCTTCCCGGCAATCTATAGAGTCTTTGGGAAGGCTGTTCAACATGTGTCGAGCTGGACCTTTGAGCTATAGCGGCAAATATTTAATGGCGTGGAGGTCATCCCCTCGCGCCATGTGTATGTGGAGGAGGAAATCCTCTATCCATACGGCTGGATCCGTGGTTCCGTCGTATGATTCGATGTTCACGGGCTTGAAGCCTTTTGGGAATTGATGTTGCATTACCCTTTCTGCGAAGCACAAGGGGTGTGCGGTGCCCCGAACTCGGGCTACATCACGTCGGAGGTCTTTTGCCCTCCGAATGTGCCACTTCTCCTGAATTCTATCGTTTCGGTTTATTCGATCATAGTATCCTTCCCGGTAAGCGGGTGTGTCTTCTCTGGGTCCGTAAATGGACCTGGTGTGACCTCCACGGGCGTCTAGGTCATGGCGGAGGTCATACTCGTAAGTGGGCTGCACTTGATCCTTGCCGTAGCAGCGAGGTGGGGCGGCTGAGTGGTCGGCCTCGTCAGCTTCTCTGTCCCGCCCTCTAGGGGGCAGTCTGGCTGTTCGACGCTTGTGCGTATCGGGCGTGTGGGCTCTACGGCTTCATCGTTGAACTGCGACAGGAGTCTTCGCTTGGGATAACTTTTGGTTGGCTGTTCGTGGCCATAGCCTTCCTCAGCAGCTAGGACTTTAGTCCATCGGTCGTTGAGTGTGTCCTTTTCGGCCTTGATTTTGCGCTTTTGTTTATTCAGGCTGCGGGCGGTGGCTAGAACCCTCCGCTTGAACCGTTCCTGCTCAAGCGAGTCTTCGGGGATGAAAAAATTGTCTTCCCCGAGACTGGCCTCCTCTTCAGACAGTGGGAGGTAGTTGCTGTCTTTGGAGTCATCGGGGTTTCCTGGGTTGAATGGATCCTCCTGCCCCGCGGGGTCATCCTGATGATGTTCCTTGGCTGCGGTTCCGATGAGGTCATCTGTATGATTCACGGTGTCGTTCTCCGGTGAGTCTCCATTACACGCATGGCTTCAACGTGGCTTTCATCGACGGTGCTGTTTTCGATGTTTGGTGGCTCGTTTTTGGGCTTGCCTCTGTCCTGATTGGGAGTGACGTTGCCGTGTTTGGGGGTGTCTACCATGTAAATTCCGTAGGTGGAAGTAGCCGATGAGCGGCCGATGATAGGGGGCAACATCGGTATTGGCCGTGGGTATGGCCCCCTCGTCCATGTATTCGGAATTCTCCGAATTATAGTCTAGCATATCGGTTAAATCTTCGATAGTGGCTACCAAGTGGGTGGTGGGTGGGATGCAAAATTCCCTATAGTATCCCTCGACGGGTTGACGATCGTGAGCGGGGGAGAGGTCCTCCTGGATATTCATTTTCTGAAATTGGTCTGACGCCTCGTTTATCATAGCGAGGGTCGCCGAGCTTGAGGGCTCTGGGCCAGATTCCGTTGTAACGGGGGCAGTCAATGCCCTAGCTGGTCCTTGATTTCTATAGGCCGAGCTAAGCTCGGGGTGCAGAACTGGATCCTCGAAGGGGTCCGGACATTCGTCAAAAGTTAAGGATGGATCTTGATCCCTGTGTGTGGATTCCACGCCGGGGCTAGAGATCGAGTTGCTTCGGGCCAGGGGTGATTCCTGGCCATTGGCCGCCACTTCGTCATGGGAGCTCAGGGCTAGGTGTGCAGTGTGGAGGAACGGTTCGGCCGAGATTGACTCTTGGCTTCTGCCTCCAGATCCTGCGTCGAAGGTTGAGGCTAGGCCCTCCGTAGACACGACAGATCCAGCAGAAGATGGAGTCTGCTCCTCGCTTGGAGTGGGGTCCTCCTGGCTCGAAGCCTTTCGGAAGGCGGGGGTCGATCCATAGATCGGATCGGAGGGGGACTCCATGATGGGCATGCCAAGGCCTGTGAGGGTGCCGGAGGGGGTAGTGAATCTGGTCAAGACCAGATCGCCCCATGCATCCGCAACGTATTACAAGTTTCCGAATCGAATCCGGTGTTCCAGAGTGAAGTTATCGATCTGATCTAGATGAACAGTCGGGTTGGCGTGCAGCACGATGTTGCCAAACGCGAAGAGTTGGCCGGGGATGAAGAAGTCCCCGGATCCGATGCCTTCTCCTATGACCAGGCGAGCCATCGATCCTTTGGGCGATCCCACACCGAAACTCTCAATGAAAGCACCAATGTCGGTGTCAAAACCGGCAGACCTCGGGGAAGGGGGCACCGAGCTGTGGATCTAGGATCAATGGGTAACAAGGGACGATGAACATAGTGTTTACCCATATTCGGGCCCTCTCGAAGAGGGAAAACCCTACGTCTTGCTTGATGGTATTGAATGTATAATGGGTTTTACAGAGTAAGTTTGCCTCGTGATTAGCATGAGCTAAACCCTAAGGCTATGAGGTGATGAATGTAGCTCTAACCCTAATGACTACAACCCTCGGTTTATATAGACACCGATAGGGTTAGGTTTACTGGAGAGTGATTACAACAAGAGGGAAAGAGATCTCGTCCATCCTTGACTTGGAGGGCACACCACGGCTTCGTAGATCTCCGGTCACCACACGGCTCCACCAGTCCGGCCCATGTATAATGCATCATCACCCGGAGGTACCCTTAGTTCATTACTCCCTCAAACAGCAAAATCACTAGCATCACACATAATTTCAAAGGGTAGGTTCCAATCAAGTGGTTGAACAATAGGTGCAGAAATTAAGGCTTTCCTAAGTATTTCAAATGCTTCTACACAATCGTCATCAAAAACAAATGGGACATCTTTTTGCAAGAGATTAGTGAGAGGCCTAGAAATTTTAGACAAGTCTTTAATAAATTTCCTATAGAAACCAGCATGACCAAGGAAACTCCTTATACCTTTGATATCTTTAGGGCACGGCATTTTTTCAATAGCATCAACTTTAGCTTTATCAACTTCAATGCCTCTTTCGGATATTTTATGCCCCAAGACAATACCTTCATTAACCATAAAGTGGCACTTCTCCCAGTTCAAGACAAGATTAGTTTCTTCACATCTTTGCAAAACTCGATGAAGGTTGCTTAGCAATCATCAAAAGAAGTTCCATAAATGGAGAAATCATCCATGAAAACCCCAACAATATTTTCACAAAAATCAGAGAAAAAATAGCAGTCATACATCTTTGAAAGGTAGCAGATGCATTGCATAAACCAAAAGGCATACGTCTATCAGCAAAGGTACCAAAAGGGCATGTAAAAGTAGTTTTTTCTTGATCCTCATGTGATACAGGTATTTGAGAAAAACCAGAATAACCATCTAGGAAGCAAAAGTGAGTATGTTTTGATAGTCTTTCTAGCATTTGATCGATAAATGGTAGAGGATAATGATCTTTCCTAGTAGCTTTGTTTAAATTTCTAAAATCAATTACCATTATATAACTTGTAACAATTCTTTGCGGGATCAATTCATTCTTATCGTTGGGAACAACAGTAATTCCTCCCTTCTTAGGGATGCAATGAACATGGCTTACCCATCTACTATCAGCAATAGGATAAATCATACCTGCTTCCAGAAGCTTTAATATTTCATTTCTTACCACTTGCTTCATCTTAGGATTTAACCGTCATTGATGATCATCAACTGGTTTAGCATCATGCTCCATATAAATAAAAGCTGACATAGAGTGGGACTAATGCTCTTATGATCATCAAGAGTATATCCAATAGTAGCACAGTGCTTCTTCAGAGTTTTCAATAATTTCTTTTCTTCATGCTCTGAAAGGTTAGCACTAATAATAATAGGATATATCTTCTTTTCATCAAGATAGGCATATTCCAGAGTATCAGGTAATTGTTTAATATCAAACATAGGATCACTCTTGGGTGGTAGAGGATCTCCAAGAGTCTCAACAGCAAATTGTGTTTCAAAACAGACATCTTTTTAAAGAAAATCTCATCTAATTCATTTCTTTCATTCATGAACATATCATGTTCATGGTCTAGCAAATATTGTTCTAAAGGATCAGCAGGAAGCACTGCAATAGAAGCAAGACCAATAATTTCATCTCTATTAGGAAATTCTTTGTCATGGGGTTGTCTATGAAATTTGGAGAAATTAAACTCATGAAACACATCCCCAAAACTTACACTAACAGGTTCTTTCTCACAGCCTATTTTAGCATTAGAAGTGTTCAAGAAAGGTCTACCAAATATAATGGGACAAAAATCATCTTGTGGGGAACCAAGAACTAGAAAATCAGTAGGGTGTTTTATTTTCCCACACAAGACTTCGACATCTCTAACAATCCCAATTGGTGAAATATTATCTCTATTGGCAAGCTTAATAGTAACATCAATTTCTTCAATTTCAGCAGGTGCAATATCATTCATAATTTCTTGATATAAAGTGAAGGGAATTGCACTCACACTAGCACCCAAATGACATAAGCCATGATAACAATGATCTCCTATTTTAACAGAAACAACAGGCATGCCAACAATAGGTCTATGCTTATCTTTATCATCGGGTCTAGCAATTCTAGGAGCTTCATCACAGAAATAAATAACATGCCCATCAATATTATCGACCAAGAGATCTTTACCCATAGTAATACTAGGTTAAGCTTCAATTTGTTCAGGAGGTGTAGGTGTCCTAATATAAGTCTTAAGAACCACAGCTGAAGCTTTAGCATGCTCGTTTATTCTAACAGGGAAAGGTGGTTTCTCAACATAAGCAGTAGGAACAATAGGATCAACATTATAATTAATACTTTGCTATTCAGCTTTAATGGTTTTACCGCTTTTACTTCAATGGGAGGATGATATTTAAATCACTTCTCCGTAGGGAGATCAACATGAGTAGCAAAAGATTCACAAAAATAAGCTACTATCTCAGAGTCAAGTCCATATTTAGTGCTAAATTCACGAAAAGCATCGATATCCATAAAATATTTAACACACTTAAGGTTTATACCTGACTCTTTACCTTCTTGGAGTTCCCAACCTTCAGAGCTGCGTTTAATTCTTTCCAATAAATCCCATTTGAATTCAATAGTCTTCTTCATAAAAGAACCAGTACAAGAAGTATCGAGCATGGATTGATCATTACGAGAAAGCCGAGCATAAATTTTTTGAATAATAATTTCTCTTGAGAGCTCATGATTGGGGCATGGATATAACATTGATTTAAGCCTCCCCAAGCTTGAGCGATACTTTCTCCTTCACAAGGCCAAAAAATATATATATAATTCCGATCACGATGAACAAGATGCATAGGATAAAACTTCTGATGAAATTCCAATTTCAATCGGTTGTAATTCCAAGTCCCAATATCATCGCATAGCCTATACCATGTAAATACCTTCTCCTTCAAAGATAAAGGGAAGACCTTATTATTGACTTCATCCTCAGGCAAACTTGCAAGCTTAAATAATCCACAAACTTCATCCACATAGATTAGATGCATATCAGGATGTAATGTTCCATCTCCTACACAAGGATTAGCTAGCAGTTTCTCTATCATACCTGAAGGAATTTCATAATAAATATTTTCAATAGGTTCAGTAGGTTGAGGGGCAACTCTTTGCTCTTCCGGTCAGGGTGAAGATACCCCAAACAAAGCCCTCAAAGGATGATTTTGCATACTAACAAGTGTCGGTGTCAAAACCGGCCGATCTCGGGTAGGGGGTCCGAACTATGCGTCTGAGGATGAAGGTAACAAGGGACACAGGGAACACGATGTTTACCCAGGTTTGGGGCCTCTTAATGGAGGTAAAACCCTACTTCCTGCTTGATTGGATTTGATGAGTATAGGGGTTACAAGAGTCGATCTACCTCAAGATCGTAATGGCTAAACCCTAGATGTCTAGCCTATATGAATTTTGATAGCCTCTACGGACTAAACCCTCCGGTTTATATATATAATAGAGGGGCCTAGGATTGTAAAGAGTCGACTTGCAGAAGAAGGAATTTACATATCTAGACGCCAATCTTGCCATCCGCGCATAGGAGAATCCTATCCGGACACGGGGGAAGGCCTTCTACCTTGTATCTTCACGACCCATCAGTCCGGCCAAAATCACACAACCCGGACACCCGAGGACCCCCTAATCCAGGACTCCCTCAGTAGGCCCTGAACCAGTCTTCAATGACGATATGTTCGGTATGCAGATTGTCTTCGGCATTGCAAGGCGGGTTCCTCCCCCCAAATACTTCAAAGCAATCTTCTGAATAAAAGAACTGTATCCGGCTCTGCATGACAGTCACAACCCTCAACCAGTAGGCAAAATATTTAAAAATAATGTCTGTCAACTGACAACTTTTCCGGTGAAATGCCACGTTTGGCCTCTTTAACATTTCAAACCGTTTTCCACCTCCCGCTTTGTGTTTCGAGGTGCGGGTTCTATTGACACGTCTTGTCAAAACAGAGATCGTGTCCGCTTATTGTGGGATCCTCATCAATACGGTTTTGGGTAATCCAACCATGTCATTCACACGACCCGTTGGGAACAGGCGAGTTTTAAGGCTTGAGGGGGGGGGGCTTGATATTCATTGCCTATATAAGTGGATAAAGATCCCTCTCTTCTCCCCACGCCTTCTTCCTTCTCCCGTTTGCCCATCCTCAAGCTCCAGCGCCCAAGCATCAATCTTTCGCACAGTCACAAACCTCTCCAGCCATGTTCCGATCTGGCTCGAAGGGCAAGTGGGAGTCCTACTCCGTCATGGAGAAGGACGTAAAGGAGCTCCCGGAAGCGGGGTACCTGTCTGCGAACATCACACACAGGCTCCCTGCCAAGGAGCAAGTTATCCCCACCCCGGAGCCCGGCGAAAGGGCCGTGTTCATCCCTCACTTCCTCCGCGGGCTAGGGTTTCCCCTTCACCCCTTTGTCCGCGGCCTCATGTTCTACTACGGTCTAGATTTCCATGATCTAGCCCCAAATTCTTTCCTCCACATCTCGGTGTTTATCATCGTGTGTGAGGCGCTACTCTGCATCCCCCACACTTCGGCCTATGGCTACAAGTCTTTGATATGTCTCCAACGTATCTATAATTTTTTATTGTTCCATGCTATTATATTATCTGTTTTGAATGTCTAATGGGCTTTATTATGCACTTTTATATTATTTTTGGGACTAACCTACTAACCAAAGGCCCAGTGCAAATTACTGTTTTTTTGCCTATTTCAGTGTTTCGCAGAAAAGGAATATCAAACGAAATCCAAACGGAATGAAACCTTTGCGAGGATCGTTTTTGGAACAAACGCAATCCAGGAGACTTGGAGTGGATGTCAAGGAAGCAATGAGGCGGCCATGAGGCAGGGAGGCGCGCCCAGGGGGCAGGCGCCCCCACCCTAGTGGGCCCCTCGTGGCTCCACCGACCTACTTCTTTCGCCTATATATACTCATATACCACGAAAACATCCAGGAGCACAACGAAACCCTATTTCCACCGCCACAACCTTCTGTACCTGTGAGATCCCATCTTGGGGCCTTTTTTGGCGCTCCGCCGGATGGGGAGTCAATCACGGAGGGCTTGTACATCAACTCCATAGCCTCTCCGATGATGTGTGAGTAGTTTACCACAGACCTTCGGGTCCATAGTTATTAGCTAGATGGCTTCTTCTCTCCATTTGGATCTCAATACAAAGTTCTCCTCGATCTTCTTGGAGATCTACTCGATGTAATACTTTTTCGCGGTGTGTTTGTCGAGATCCGATGAATTGTGGCTTTATGATCAAGATTATCTATGAACAATATTTGGTTCTTCTCTGAATTCTTATATGTATGATTTGATATCTTTGCAAGTCTCTTCGAATTATCAGTTTGGTTTGGCCTACTAGATTGATCTTTCTTGCAATGGGAGAAGTGCTTAGCTTTGGGTTCAATCTTGCGGTGTCCTTTCCCAGTGACAGCAAGGCCAGCAAAGCACCTATTGTATGGTTGCCATCGAGGATAGAAAGATGGGGTTTATATCATATTGCTTGAGTTTAGCCCTCTACATCATGTCATCTTGCTTAATGTGTTACTCTGTTCTTATGAACTTAATAATCTAGATGCATGCTGGATAGCGGTCGATGTGTGGAGTAATAGTAGTAGATGCAGAATCGTTCCGGTCTACTTGTCACGGACGTGATGCCTATATACATGATCATGCCTAGATATTCTCATAACTATGCGCTTTTCTATCAATTGCTCGACAGTAATTTGTTCACCCACCGTATAATTTCCTATCTTGAGAGAAGCCACAAGTGAAACCTATGGCCCCGGGGTCTATCTTCCATCATATTAATATTTCACTTACATGCTATTTCTGTCGCCGTTTATTTTGCAATATTTACTTTCCAATCTGTACCAAAAAATACCAAAAATATTTATCTTATTATCTTTATCAGATCTCACTTTTGCAAGTGGCCGTGAAGGGATTGACAACCCCTTTATCGCGTTGATTGCAAGGTTCTTATTGTTTGTGCAAGTACGAGGGCTTACGTGTAGTCTCCTACTGGATTGATACCTTGGTTCTCAAAAACTGAGGGAAATACTTACGCTACTTTGTTGCATCACTCTTTCCTCTTCAAGGGAAAACCAACGCATGCTCAAGAGGTAGCAAGAAGGATTTTTGGCACCGTTGCCGGGGAGATCTACGCACAAGTCTAGACATACCAAGTACCCATCACAAACTCTTATCCCTCGCATTACATTATTTGCCATTTGCCTCTCGTTTTCCTGTCCCCCACTTCACCCTTGCCGTTTTATTCGCCCTTTTCCGTTCGCCTCTTTTCACTTGCTTCTTGTGTGCTTGTGTGTTGGATTGTTTGTCAAGATGGCTCAAGACAATACTAAATTGTGTGACTTTTCCAATACCAACAACAATGATTTTATTAGCACTCCTATTGCTCCTATTACCAATGATGAATCTTGTGAAATTAATGATGCTTTGTTGAATCTTGTCATGAAAGATCAATTTTCTGGCCTTCGTAGTGAAGATGCCGCTACCCATCTAAACAACTTTGTTGATTTGTGTGATATGCAAAAGAAGAAAGATGTGGATAATGATATAGTTAAATTGAAGCTATTTCCATTTTCGCTTAGAGATAGTGCTAAAACTTGGTGCTCTTCTTTGCCTAAAAATAGTATTGATTCGTGGAATAAGTGCAAAGATGATTTTATCCTAAGTATTTTCCTCCTGCTAAGATCATCTCTCTTAGAAATGATATTATGAATTTTAAGCAACTTGATCATGAGCATGTTGCACAATCTTGGGAGAGGATGAAATTAATGATACATAATTGCCCTACACATGGTTTGAATTTATGGATGATCATACAAAGTTTTTATGCTGGATTGAATTTTGCTTCTAGAAATCTTTTAGATTCGGCCGCGGGAGACACTTTTATGGAAATCACTTTAGGAGAAGCTACTAAACTCCTAGATAATATTATGGTTAATTATTCTCAATGGCACACCGAAAGATCTACTAGTAAAAAGGTTCATGCAATTGAAGAGATTAATGTTTTGAGTGGAAAGATGGATGAAATTATGAAATTGTTTGCTAATAAGAGTGTTTCTTCTGATCCTAATGATATGCCTTTGTCCACTTTGATTGAGAATAATAATGAATCTATGGATGTGAATTTTGTTGGTAGGAACAATTTTGGTAACAACGCATATAGAGGAAACTTTAATTCTAGGTCGTTCCCTAGTAATTCCTCTAATAATTATGGTAATTCCTACAACAACTATTATGGAAATTTTAATAAGATTCCCTCTGATTTTGAGACTAGTGCTAAAGAATTTATGATTTCGCAAAAGAATTTCAATGCTTTGCTTGAAGAAAAATTGCTTAAGGTTGATGAATTGGCTAGGAACGTAGATAGAATTTCTCTTGATGTTGATTATTTGAAACTTAGATATATTCCACCTAAGCATGATATCAATGAGTCTCTCAAAGCCATGAGAGTTTCCATTTATGAGTGCAATGAAAGAACCGCTAGGATGCTTGCTAAAAAAGATTGCTTTATGAAAGCGTGTTCTTCTAGTTTTCATGATAATAAGGATGAAGATCTGAAAGTGATTGATGTGTCTCCTATTAAATCTTTGTTTTCTAATATTATTCTTGATAATGATGAGACTGGAGATGAGTCAACTTTAGTTAGAAGGCGTCCCGATGATTCAGAGTTTTTAGATCTTGATGCAGAAATTGGTAAAAGTGGGATTGACGAGGTCAAAACTTTACATAGCAATTAACCCACTATTTTGGATTTCAAGGAATTTAATTATGATAATTTCTCTTTGATAGATTGTATTTCCTTGTTGCAATCTGTGTTAAATTCTCCTCATGCTTATAGTCAAAATAAAGCTTTTACCAAACATATCGTTGATGATTTAATGCAATCTTATTAAGACACATTTGAATTATAAGTCTCTATCCCTAGAAAACTTTATGATGATTGGGAACCTACTATTAAAATTAAGATTAAAGATCATGAATGCTATGCTTTGTGTGATTTGGGTGCTAGTGTTTCCACGATTCCAAAAACTTTGTGTGATGTGTTAGGTTTCCGTGAATTTAATGATTGTTCTTTGAACTTGCATCTTGCGGATTCCACCATTAAGAAACCTATGGGAAGGATTAATGATGTTATTATTGTTGCACATAGGAATAATGTGCCCGTAGATTTCATTGTTCTTGATATAGATTGCAATCCTACATGTCCTATTATTCTTGGTAGACCTTTCCTTAGAACGATTGGTGCAATTATTGATATGAAGGAAAGAAATATTAGATTCCAATTTCCGTTAAGGAATGGCATGGAACACTTTCCTATAAATAAAATTAAATTACCTTATGAATCTATCATGAGGGCCACTTATGATTTGCATGCCAAAGATGATAATACCTAGATCTATTCTTGTTTTTATGCCTAGCTTGGGGCGTTAAACGATAGCGCTTGTTGGGAGGCAACCCAATTTTATTTTTGTTCCTTGCTTTTTGTTCATGTTTAGTAATAAATATTTCATCTAGCCTCTGGTTAGATGTGATTTTATGTTTTAATTAGTGTTTGTGCCAAGTAAAACTTATAGGATCTTCTTGGGTGATAATTATTTGCTCTTGCTGAAAAAGATAGAAACTTTTTGCTCACGAAAATAATTGTTAAAAATCACACAGAAAGTGATAAATACTTATTCCAATTACAATAGATCAATAATCAAATTATATAGGTCGTCCTCTTTTTTAGATTTTTTCGAGTTACAGAAGTTTGCGTTTGATATAGATTGCTATAGACTGTTCTGTTTTTGACAGATTCTGTTTTTCGTGTGTTGTTTGCTTATTTTAATGAATCTATGGCTAGTATCAGGGGGTATGAACCATCGAAAAGTTGGAATAAAGTAGCTTTAACACAAATATAAATGAAGAATGAGTTCATTACAGTACCTTAAAGTGGTGGTTTATTTTATTTCACTAACGGAGCTCATGAGATTTTCTGTTGAGTTTTGTGTTGTGAAGTTTTCAAGTTTTTGGGTAAAGATTTGATGAATTTAGGAACAAGGAATGGCAAGAGCCTAAGCTTGGGGATGACCAAGGCACCCCAAGGTAAAATTCGAGGACAACCAAAAGCCTAAGCTTGGGATGCCCCGGAAGGCATCCCCTCTTTCGTCTGCGTCTATCGATAACTTTACTTGAGGCCATATTTTTATTCACCACATGATATGTGTTTTGCTTGGAGCTTCTTGTATGATTTGAGTCTTTGATTTTTAGTTTACCACAATCATACTTTCTGTACACACCTTTTGGAGAGACACACATGATTCGTAATTTATTAGAATACTCTATGTGCTTCACTTATCTTTTGAGCTAGATAATTTTGCTCTAGTGCTTCACTTATATCTTTTAGAGCACGGTGGCGGTTTTATTTTATAGAAATTACTGATCTCTCATGCTTCACTTATAGTATTTTGAGAGTGCTTTAGAACAGCATGGTAATTTTCTTTGGCTATAAAATTAGTCGTAATATGATAGGCATCCAATATGGGTATAATAAAAACTTTCGTATAGAGCGCATTGAATACTATGAGAAGTTTGATACTTGATGATTGTTTTGAGATATAAAGATGGTGATATTAAAGTTGTGCTAGTTGAGTAATTGTGAATTTGAGAAATACTTGTGTTGAAGTTTTCAAGTCCCGTAGCATGCACGTATGGTAACCGTTGTGTAACAAATTGGAAACATGAGGTATTCTTTGATTGTCATCCTTATGAGTGGTGGTCGGGGACGAGCGATGGTCTTTTCCTACCAATCTACCCCCTAGGAGCATATGCGTAATGCTTGGTTTTTGATGACTTGTAGATTTTTTGCAATAAGTATGTTAGTTCTTTATGACTAATGTTGAGTCCATGGATTATACGCACTCTCACCTTTCCATCATGGCTAGCCTCTTCCGTACCATGCATTCACTACAAAAAAAAGACACATCCGTGACATTTTGGGCCGAATGAATTTTTTTCCTGTCATACATATGACACTTCTATGACGATAATTGTGACAAAACCCGGTATCATCATAGATGTGGTGGGCTCCTACTTCTACGACAAAAAATCATGACAGAAAATGGGCTTATCGTCCTGGGCGGGCCGGACACGCAGCTGCATGACATTCTTTGGGCCGTCCATGATGGAAAAAACCGTGGTAGAAGCGAGGGGGAGGAAAATTTTGGGGAGTTCCCGGTTACGGTGGGAGGTCGGGGGCCGAGCGATGCGCGTTTCTCTCATACACGTATGTGCGTGTGTGCGAGGCGTTGCCTCTAACTGAACCCGAGCGAGGCGTTGGGCTCTAACTGAACCCGAGCGATTGCACTGCAGGCTACGCGTTACTGAACCCGATCGATCGATCGATGGCTGTTAACTGAACCCGATCGAGCGATTCCTTCGCTACTGCTGCTAACTGAATCCGATCGATGGGATGAACGGTGAGCGTCGCGGGGGGGGGGGGGGTTGGATGAACAGTGAGCGGTGGCGTTGCCTCTGGATGAACAGGACCCCGCGGTGTGGTGGAGGGCTGGATGAACAGTAGACTGTGGAGGGGTGCCCGTGGAGGGGTGGTTGAACAGGACCCCGTGGTGTGGAGGGCTGGATGAACAGTAGACGGTGGAGGGGTGCCCGTGGAGGGGTGGTTGAACAGGACCCCGTGGTGTGGAGGGCCGGATGAACAGTAGACGGTGGAGGGGTGGTTGAACAGTAGCCGGTGGAGTAGCGCGCGGTGGAGGCTGGATGAACAGGAGCCCGTGGAGGCTGGAGGAGGTCGACGGTAGCTCGTGGAGGCTGGAGGAGGTCGACAGTGGAGATGAACAGTATCCCGTGGAGTCCCGTTTTACGGTACGCCACACCCCTCCCGATCAACAGGACTCCCGTTTCGACCGTACTGCTCCAACACAAGTCTGTTTCCTTCGTTTTGCGGTACGCCACACCCCTCGCGATCAACCGGACCCCCGTTTCGACCGTAGGGAGGTCCGTTTCCTCCGTTTTGCGGTACACCACACCCCTCCCGATCATCAGGACCCCCGTTTCGACCGTAGGAGGTTCGTTTCCTCCGTTCTGCGGTACGCCAAGCCTCGTTTCCATCGCCTGTTCCGTCTAAGCCCTCCCGATGAACACGACCACGCATTCCGTTCCGACCCAGCCGGTTGGCTCCCACACGTTCTGTTGCCTCCCGATGAACACGACGCGTTCCGTTGCCTCCCCATGAACACGACACATTCCGTTGCCTCCCGATGAACACGACGCATTCCGTTGCCTCCCCATGAACACGACGCATCCCGTTGCCTCCCCATGAACACGACGCATTCCGTTGTCTCCCCATGAACACGACAACGGCGCTGTTTCTCCGTTCCAACCCACCCATGTACACGAGCCCTGGCCGTACGTATGCGCGAGTAGGCGTTCGAGACCCCGCCCGTATGTACACATACGTGGCCGTATTTCCTTTCTTGCACCCTGGCCGCTGTACGTACGTGTACATGCTACGTGCGCGCCTCTACTACAACACGTGCGCGCCTCTACATCGACCAGTATGTACGTACACGTTCGCGACCAGAATGACAACGCTACGTACGCTTCGACCAGGTTGGTCTCGACTGTCAGGCACTTCCTTGCCTGCGAAGATGTAGCTGGTGGGTCCAGCAGTCAGGGGGGCGAATCGTTTTGTTTTTTTGCCCGGACACACTTCCTTGCGTGCGAAGGTGTAGCTGCTGGGTCCCAGCAGTCAGGGGAGCGAATCGTTTTTTTGCCCGGACGCATTTCCTTGCGTGCGAAGGTGTAGCTGGTGGGTCCCAGCAGTCGGGGGCGAATCGTTTTTTTCGGACGCACTTCCTTGCGTGCGAAGATGTAGCTGGTGGGTCCCAGCAGTCAGGGGTGTGAATCGTTTTTTTCGTACGCACTTCCTTGCGTGCGAAGATGTAGCTCGTGGGTCCCAGCAGTCAGGGGGCGAATCATTTTTTTCGCGAAATACGATGGCCCGTCCGGTGGGTCCCCGCTGTCACGTGGAGGAACAATTATTTTGCGCGTAATAAGGAGGCACTTCCTTACGGCTGCCGTGGACCCAGCTATCAGCCTCTCCATGTACAGTCCACGTCCGATGGAAGTCGTTCATTGACCACGTTGACCATGCCGCTCCGAGAGCACCAGGGCGGTGGACGACGGCGAGGCCTAGGAAGGGGACGACGCGGAGTCAGGGAAGACGCGGTAGTGGATGCACACGCGGAGAGGAGTACGAGGGTTCACTAGTTCGGCTGTGCTGCTGTCGCCGCAGAATAACAGGTGGTGTGGGTGAGTGGAGGGATGGCCTGGCCAGCGGTGGGAGTAGTAGGGGGCGGTGAGGCATCTGCGGCAGCACAGCCGGCCACGAGAGGCAGGAGCAGGCGGCACGACCGGCGCTGCTTTGGGCAGCGCCAGAGGTTGAAGAAGCACGACGGTCGTTGGATGGACATCGTACGGTCACTGCAGCTAGAACGTTTATATTGACTAAGTTGACAAAGCCCTTGGTACGTCAACTTAGTAGGCCCACAAGTCAGCTTCTGAAACGGTGCGGCCCAGATGTCAGGGGGAGGAATCATTTTTTGGGCGGGTGAAGCTAGAATATCCGAGATTGAAGAAGAAGCATGGCATCCGTTGGATGGACATCCAATGGCCACTGCTGCTAGAACCGTGTGTTGACTATAAGTTGACAAAGCCTTGCATACGCGTCAACTCTATTTTTTTAGGGGACAAGTCAACTTAGTAAGGCCAGAAGTGTGTGACAGAGAACTTATAGCCCATTTGAGATTTGTAAGAATGTGTAGCCCATTTTTGAATTCTAATGGAATTTACTACAGCCCATTTACAGTTTGTTAAAAGTACAGCCCATTTCAACCAAGCGTTCAAAACAGAATTCAATAAAATTTCCCACATTTTGATGGGATCCGAAATATTTTTATCCCAAAATTTCTAGTCAGATTAAATACAATTTCAATATAAATTTATATTACGTAAAAATCCAACGAAACATTGCGCTCGCAACAATTAATGAAATTAAAATTTTCAATATACAAAAATAATATTTTCTAAAGTAATCACGTGTTTGGTGCATTTTTTTTATAGTTACTGCCCAGTTTTTTTAAGTACATCCCATTTATTATTTCTTAAAGCCCATTTTCTTGTTAAGCCTAATGCATCCCTCCTAGGAAAGATTTGCAGCCCAGCGGGGCGGAGAATAACAACTTGACCTTGCCTGGGTATTCCTAAAAAAACTATAGCTGGGCTAGCCATTTTCAGCTTGAAAGAAAATGGGTTAATTTGACAAATGCCACTCCAAATTTGGCGATTCCAAGAAATGCCACTGCAATTTCCAAACTTTGAAAAATGCCATTTCATACCATTTCTAGTGGCATTTTTTGAAGTCTGCAGTGGGGTTTTTCAAAGTTTGCAAAAATTGCAGTGGCATTTTTCAAAGTCTGGAAATTGCAGTGGCATTTTTATGAATCACCATAATTGGAGTGGCATTTATCTAATTAACCCAAAAAATTAATATCTAGGCTGGATATCTGGCCTGGGCTAGACGGGCCACAGCCCGCCCAGTTAATACCTGCAGCGATGTTTTCGTTATTCTTCAGAGGAGAAAAATTAATATCTGGGCTAAACATCGAAAAACTCTGCAGTGCTCACACCTCAAAAACACAAGTACTACTCGAGCTGCTTGGTCCCAGCTGTCGGCCGCTTCTTGTGCAATTCTCTTGTTTATTGACTACTACATAGGTTGACAATGGTGTGGGACCCTGATGTCAGGAAACTAGGAGGAAGCAAAATAAATTATAGTTATATATATATATATATATATATAATAAGGAGGCACTTGCGTACGTGTGAGAACCCGTAGTTTACTTCCGAATCCTCCTGTGTATGTTTGTCAACCCCAGGATCATTGTTGACAACACAGTGAAATGATATCATTGCAGAATACGTAAAAGCATTACAAGTAGTATATTAGTCACAAGACATACCTAGTGAGATGTCTCATGACATTTACAATCAGAAAACAGCGGAAAGTAAAATGCGTAGTGACTCCATCTCAGCCACAGGCAGTCGATGTAGTCCACGTGACCTCACTCCTACAGATCGCCATAGTAGTCGTACTCATCAGCTTCGTCTTCATGGAACTCTGTTGTCAACAAAATTATTGCCATGAGTACATTGCATACTCAACATGCCTCCCACGGGGAAGGACCTAATAGCTACATGTGGCTTCAAAGGAAGGTTGTATGGCTCATTTGCATGAAGCTAATTTTGTTTGACAAATAAAGCAATTGGATAGAAGCAGTTTTAGATGAAAACATGTTTTATCTCCAGAATAACTTTCTGCAAGTGAGGATCCTCGATCAACTCACGTCCTTCATAGGTTTCGAGAATAGGGGCAAAGAGGAAATAAGCAAGACAGGTCCTGTATGTCGAGAAAGATTCATGTGCTGTCCTTGACCGTGGACACGGCTATTCGAATAGTTTTACACTCTGCAGAGGTTGTACACTTTACCCACACGACACAATCCTGACTTGTTGCCACTAGCCGTCGCTAGCGTAGTACACCATTTGGCATACCGGCAGGGAGATTGTGACGAGGTCTTTCATTAGACCAAACTTATTGTGCCAAGCCCACTAGGTTTCAACACGGAAGTAACCGCAGTTCACAGTCCGGGCCCCCCTTTTGTGCCAAGGATACTCCTCGCAAGGCAGCTATCCCATCTGCGGTACGACGATGAAGACAATAAGAGTGAACTAACTAATTAACCAAGCCAGTGCCCATATAACATGTGGTTGTACTGTTATCACAATCTTCAAATCCAAGACTTATTAGGCCTCATGCGGCACGGACGACGGATTGCCCCCTTCAACTTATGAAGGGCAGCCAATCGCTCCTTCTGTTGGGGAACGTTGCAGAAAATTAAAATTTTTCTACGGTTTCACCAAGATCCATCTATGAGTTCATCTAAGCAATGAGTCATGGGAGAGAGATTGCATCTACATACCACTTTGTAGATCGCGAGCGGAAGCGTTCAACGAACGGGGATGAGGTAGTCGTACACGACGTGATCCAAATCACCGGAGATCCTAGCACCGAACGGACGGCACCTCCGCGTTCAACACACGTACGGTCAGTGTAACGTCTCCTTCTTCTTGATCTAGCAAGGCAAAGGAGAGGTTGGGTAAGATGGCTCCAGCAGCAGCACGACGGCGTGGTGATGTTGGAGTTGCAGTACTCCGGCAAGGCTTCGCCGAGCTCTACGGAGGAGGAGGAGGTGTTGGAGAGGGAGAGGGAGGCGCCAAGGACCAGGGTGGGGCTGCCCCCCTCCCCCCTTTATATAGCCCATTAGGGGGGGCGCCGGCCCTAGGAGATGCAATCTCCTATGGGGGGGCGCCGGCCAAGGGGTGGGGGGCTTGCCCCCCAAGCAAGGGGGGCGCCCCCCCTTTAGGGTTTCCCCACCCTAGGCGCATGGGCCTCTTGGGGCTGGTTCCCCTTGGCCCATGCAGGCCAAGGCGCACCCCCTAGAGCCCATGTGGCCCCTCGAGGCTGGTGGCCCCACCGGTGGACCCCCAGGACCCTCCGGTGGTCCCGGTACAATACCGATAACCCCGAAACTTGTCCCGATGGCCAAAACAGCACTTCCTATATATAATTCTTTACCTCCGGACCATTTCGAAACTCCTCGTGGCGTCCGGGATCTCATCCAGGACTCCGAACAACATTCGGGTTACTGCATATACATATCTTCACAACCCTAGCGTCACCGAACTTTAAGTGTGTAGACCCTACGGGTTCGGGAGACATGCAGACATGACCGAGATGGCTCTCGGGCAATAACCAACAGCGGGATCTGGATACCCATGTTGGCTCCCACATGCTCCACGATGATCTCATCGGATGAACCACGATGTCGAGGATTCAATTAATCCCGTATATGATTCCCTTTGTCAATGGGTATTTTACTTGCCCGAGATTCGATCGTCGGTATCCCAATACCTCGTTCAATCTTGTTACTAGCAAGTCACTTTACTCGTACCGTAATGCATGATCCCGTGATCAAACACTTTGATCACATTGAGCTCATTATGATGATGCATTACCGAGAGGGCCCGGTGATACCTCTCCGTCAAGCGGAGTGACAAATCCCAGTCTCAATCCGTGTCAACCCAACAGACACTTTCAGAGATACCCGTAGTATGCCTTTATAGTCACCCAGTTACGTTGTGACGTTTGGCACACCCAAAGCACTCCTACGGTATCCGGGAGTTACACGATCTCATGGTCTAAGGAAAGGATACTTGACATTGGAAAACTCTAGCAAACGAACTATGCGATCTTATGCTATGTTTAGGATTGGGTCTCGTCCATCACATCATTCTCCTAATGATGTGATCTCGTTATCAATGACATCCAATGTCCATAGTCAGGAAACCATGACTATCTGTCGATCAACGAGCTAGTCAACTAGAGGCTTTCTAGGGACATATTGTTGTCTGTTATTCACACATGTATTACGATTTCCGGATAACACAATTATAGCAGGAATAAAGACAATTATCATGAACAAGGAAATATAATAATAATGCTTTTATTATTGCCTCTAGGGCATATTTCCAACAGTCTTCCACTTGCACTAGAGTCAATAATCTAGTTACATTGTGATGAATCGAACACCCATAGAGTTCTGGTGCTGATCATGTTTTGCCTTAGGGAGAGGTTTAGTTAATGGATCTGCGACACTCAGATCCGTGTGCACTTTACAAATTTCTATGTCTACATCTTGAACATTTTCACGAATGGAGTTGAAGCGACGCTTGATGTGCCTGGTCTTCCTGTGAAATCTGGGGTCCTTGGCAAGTGCAATAGCTCCAGTGTTGTCACAGAAGAGTTTGATTGGCCCCGACGCATTGGGTATGACTCCGAGGTCGGTGATGAACTCCTTCACCCAAATTGCTTTATGTGCTGCCTCAGAGGCTGCCATGTATTCCGCTTCACATGTAGATCCCGCCACGACGCTCTGCTTGCAACCGCACCAGCTTACTGCCCCACCATTCAAAATATACACGTATCCGGTTTGTGACTTAGAGTCATCCAGATCTGTGTCGAAGCTAGTGTCGACGTAACCCTTTACGACGAGCTCTTCGTCACCTCCATAAACGAGAAACATTTCCTTAGTCCTTTTCAGGTACTTCAGGATATTCTTGACCGTTGTCCAGTGTTCCTTGCCGGGATTACTTTGGTACCTTCCTACCAAACTTACGGCAAGGTTTACATCAGGTCTGGTACACAGCATGGCATACATAATAGACCCTATGGCTGAGGCATAGGGGATGACACTCATCTCTTCTATATCTTCGGCCGTGGTCGGACATTGAGCTGAGCTCAATTTCACACCTTGTAACACAGGTAAGAACCCCTTAGATTGATCCATATTGAACTTCTTCAATATCTTATCAAGGTATGTGCTTTGTGAAAGACCTATGAGGCGTCTTGATCTATCTCTATAGATCTTGATGCCTAATATATAAGCAGCTTCTCCAAGGTCCTTCATTGAAAAACTTTTATTCAAATAGGCCTTAATGCTGTCCAAGAGTTCTATATCATTTCCCATCAAAAGTATGTCATCTACATACAGTATGAGAAATGCTACAGAGCTCCCACTCACTTTCTTGTAAACGCAGGCTTCTCCATAAGTCTGCGTAAACCCAAACGCTTTGATCATCTCATCGAAGCGAATGTTCCAACTCCGAGATGCTTGCACCAGCCCATAAATCGAGCGTTGGAGCTTGCACACCTTGTCAGCATTCTTAGGATCGACAAAACCTTCCGGCTGCATCATATACAATTCTTCCATAAGGAAACCATTAAGGAATGCCGTTTTGACGTCCATTTGCCATATTTCATAATCGTAGAATGCGGCAATTGCTAACATGATTCGGACGGACTTCAGCTTCGCTACCGGTGAGAAAGTCTCATCGTAGTCAATTCCTTGAACTTGTCGATAACCCTTAGCGACAAGACGAGCTTTATAGATGGTCACATTACCATCCGCGTCTATCTTCTTCTTAAAGATCCATTTATTTTCTATGGCTCGCCGCTCAACGGGCAAGTCAGTCAAAGTCCATACTTCGTTTTCATACATGGATCCTATCTCGGATTTCATGGCTTCTAGCCATTTGTCGGAATCCGGGCCCGCCATTGCTTCCTCATAGTTCGAAGGTTCACCATTGTCTAACAACATGATTTCCAAGACAGGGTTGCCGTACCACTCTGGTGCGGAACGTGTCCTTGTGGACCTTCGAATTTCAGTAGGAGCTTGATTAGAAGCATCTTGATCATCATCATTAATTTCCTCTCTAGTCGGTGCAGGCACCTCAGGAACGTTTTCTTGAGTTTCGCCATTTTCTGGTTCAAGAGGTAACACTTCATCAAGTTCTACTTTCCTCCCACTTACTTCTTTTGAGAGAAACTCTTTCTCTAGAAAGGATCCATTCTTGGCAACAAAGATCTTGCCTTCGGATCTGAGGTAGAAGGTATACCCAATAGTTTCTTTGGGGTATCCTATGAAGACGCATTTTTCCGACTTGGGTTCGAGCTTTTCAGGTTGAAGTTTCTTGACATAAGCATCGCATCCCCAAACTTTTAGAAACGACAGCTTAGGTTTCTTCCCAAACCATAATTCATACGGTGTCGTCTCAACGGATTTCGACGGAGCCCTATTTAAAGTGAATGCGGCAGTCTCTAAAGCATAGCCCCAAAAAGATAGCGGTAAATCGGTAAGAGACATCATAGATCGTACCATATCTAATAGAGTGCGAATACGATGTTCGGACACACCATTACGCTGAGGTGTTCCAGGCGGCGTGAGTTGTGAAACTATTCCACATTTTCTTAATTGTGTGCCAAATTCGTGACTCAAGTATTCTCCTCCACGATCTGATCGTAGAAACTTGATCTTTCTATCACGTTGATTTTCAACCTCACTCTGAAATTCCTTGAACTTTTCAAAGGTCTCAGACTTGTGTTTCATTAAGTAGATATACACATATCTACTCAAGTCATCAGTGAGGGTGAGAACATAACGATAGCCACCGCGAGCCTCAACACTCATTGGACCGCACACATCGGTATGTATGATTTCCAATAAGTTGGTTGCTCGCTCCATTGTTCGTGAGAACGGAGTCTTAGTCATTTTACCCATGAGGCATGGTTCGCACGTGTCAAATGATTCATAATCAAGAGACTCTAAAAGTTCATCTGCATGGAGCTTCTTCATGCGTTTGACACCTATGTGACCAAGGCGGCAGTGCCACAAATATGTGGGACTATTGTTATCAGCTTTAACTCTTTTGGTATTCATACTATGAATATGTGTATCATCACGTACGAGATTCATTAAGAATAAACCATTAACCATCGGAGCATGACCATAAAACATATCTCTCATATAAATAGAACAACCATTATTCTCGGATTTAAATGAGTAGCCATCTCGAATTAAACGAGATCCAGACACAATGTTCATGATCAAACTTGGCACTAAATAACAATTATTGTGGTTTAAAACTAATCCCGTAGGTAAATGTAGAGGTAGCGTGCCGACGGCGATCACATCGACCTTGGAACCATTCCCGACGCGCATCGTCACCTCGTCCTTCGCCAGTCTCCGTTTATTCCGCAGCTCCTGCTTTGAGTTACAAATGTGAGCAACTGCACCGGTATCAAATACCCAAGAGCTACTACGAGTACTGGTAAGGTACACATCAATTACATGTATATCACATATACCTTTTGTTTTGCCGGCCTTCTTGTCCGCTAAGTATTTGGGGCAGTTCCGCTTCTAGTGACCACTTCCCTTGCAATAAAAACACTCAGTCTCGGGCTTGGGTCCATTCTTTGGCTTCTTCCCGGCAACTTGCTTACCGGGCGCGGCAACTTCCTTGCCGTCCTTCTTGAAGTTCTTTTTACCCTTGCCCTTCTTGAACTTAGTGGTTTTATTCACCATCAACACTTGATGTTCCTTCTTGATTTCTACCTCTGCTGATTTCAGCATAGCATATACCTCAGGAATGGTCTTTACCATCCCCTGCATGTTGTAGTTCATCACAAAGCTCTTGTAGCTAGGTGGAAGCGACTGGAGGATTCTGTCAATGACCGCTTCATCCGGGAGATTAACTTCCAGTTGAGTCAAGCGGTTGTGCAACCCAGACATCTTGAGTATGTGTTCACTGACAGAGCTATTTTCCTCCATCTTACAGCTAAATAATTTGTCGGAGACTTCATATCTCTTGACCCGGGCATGAGCTTGGAAAACCATTTTCAGCTCTTCGAACATCTCATATGCTCCATGTCTCTCAAAACGCTTTTGGAGCCCCGGCTCTAAGCTGAAAAGCATGCCGCACTGAACGAGGGAGTAATCATCGGAACATGACTGCCAAGCGTTCATAACGTCTTGTTCTGCAGGGAGAACAGGTGCGTCACCCAGTGGTGCTTGTAGGACATAATCTTTCTTGGCAGCTATGAGGATGATCCTCATGTTCCGGACCCAGTCCGTATAGTTGCTTCCATCGTCTTTCAGCTTGGTTTTCTCTAGGAACGCGTTGAAGTTGAGGACTACGTTGGCCATTTGATCTACAAGACATATTGTAAATATTTTAGACTAAGTTCATGATAATAAAGTTCATCTTAGTCAAATTATTTAATGAACTCCCACTTAGATAGAAATCCCTCTTCTATTCATCTAAATATAACATGATCCGAGTCAACTAGGCCGTGTCCGATCATCACGTGAGACGGACTAGTCAACATCGGTGAACATCTTCATGTTGATCGTATCTTCTATACGACTCATGCTCGACCTTTCGGTCTTCTGTGTTCCGAGGCCATGTCTGTACATGCTAGGCTCGTCAAGTCAACCTAAGTGTTTGCATGTGTAAATCTGTCTTACACCCGTTGTATGTGAACGTTAGAATCTATCACACCCGATCATCACGTGGTGCTTCGAAACAACGAACTGTCGCAACGGTGCACAGTTAGGGGGAACACTTCTTGAAATTATTATGAGGGATCATCTTATTTACTACCGTCGTTCTAAGTAAACAAGATGCAAAACATGATAAACATCACATGCAATCAAATAATAAACGTGACATGATATGGCCAATATCACATAGCTCCTTTGATCTCCATCTTGGGGCTCCATGATCATCTTTGTCACCGGCTTGACACCATGATCTCCATCATCATGATCTCCATCATCGTGTCTCCATGAAGTTGCTCGCCAACTATTACTTCTACTACTATGGCTAACGCGTTTAGCAATAAAGTAAAGTAATTTACATGGCGTTACTCAATGACACGCAGGTCATACAAAAATAAAGACAACTCCTATGGCTCCTGCCGGTTGTCATACTCATCGGCATGCAAGTCATGATTCCTATTACAATAGCATGAACATCTCATACATCACATATAGATCATTCATCATTCATCACAACTTTGGCCATATCATATCACAAAGCACTTGCTGCAAAAACAAGTTAGACGTCCTCTAATTGTTGTTGCAAGTTTTACGTGGCTGAATTAGGGTTCTAGCAAGAACGTTTTCTTACCTACGTGAAAGCCACAACGTGATTTGTCAACTTCTATTTACCCTTCACAAGGACCCTTTTCATCGAATCCGCTCCAACTAAAGTGGGAGAGACAGACACCCGCCAGCCACCTTATGCAACTAGTGCATGTTAGTCGGTGGAACCGGTCTCACGTAAGCGTACGTGTAAGGTTGGTCCGGGCCGCTTCATCCCACAATACCGCTGAAGCAAGATAAGACTAGTAGCGGCAAGAAAGTTGACAACATCTACGCCCACAACAAATTGTGTTCTACTCGTGCAATAGAGAACTACGCATAGACCTAGCTCATGATGCCACTGTTGGGGAACGTTGCAGAAAATTAAATTTTTTCCTACGGTTTCACCAAGATCCATCTATGAGTTCATCTAAGCAACGAGTCATGGGAGAGAGATTGCATCTACATACCACTTTGTAGATCGCGAGCGGAAGCGTTCAATGAACGGGGATGAGGTAGTCGTACACGACGTGATCCAAATCACCGGAGATCCTAGCACCGAACGGACGGCACCTCCGCGTTCAACACACGTACGGTCAGCGTAACGTCTCCTTCTTCTTGATCCAGCAAGGCAAAGGAGAGGTTGGGGAAGATGGCTCCAGCAGCAGCACGACGGCGTGGTGATGGTGGAGCTGCAGTACTCCGGCAAGGCTTCGCCGAGCTCTACGGAGGAGGAGGAGATGTTGGAGAGGGAGAGGGAGGCGCCAAGGACCAGGGTGCGGCTGCCCCCCTCCCCCCTTTATATAGCCCCCTAGGGGGGCGCTAGCCCTAGGAGATGCAATCTCCTAGGGGGGGCCGGCGGCCAAGGGGTGGGGGGCTTGCCCCCCAAGCAAGGGGGGCGCCCCCCTTTAGGGTTTCCCCACCCTAGGCGCATGGGCCTCTTGGGGCTGGTTCCCCTTGGCCCATGTAGGCCAAGGCGCACCCCCTAGAGCCCATGTGGCCCCCCGAGGCAGGTGGCCCCACCCGGTGGACCCCCGGGACCCTCCGGTGGTCCCGGTACAATACCGATAACCCCGAAACTTGTCCCGATGGCCAAAACAGCACTTCCTATATATAATTCTTTACCTCCGGACCATTCCGAAACTCCTCGTGACGTCCGGGATCTCATCCGGGACTCCGAACAACATTCGGGTTACTGCATATACATATCTTCACAACCCTAGCGTCACCGAACTTTAAGTGTGTAGACCCTACGGGTTCGGGAGACATGCAGACATGACCGAGACGGCTCTCGGGCAATAACCAACAGCGGGATCTGGATACCCATGTTGGCTCCCACATGCTCCACGATGATCTCATCGGATGAACCACGATGTCGAGGATTCAATTAATCCCGTATACGATTCCCTTTGTCAATCGGTATTTTACTTGCCCGAGATTCGATCGTCGGTATCCCAATACCTCGTTCAATCTTGTTACTGGCAAGTCACTTTACTCGTACCGTAATGCATGATCCTGTGATCAAACACTTTGATCACATTGAGCTCATTATGATGATGCATTACCGAGAGGGCCCGATGATACCTCTCCGTCAAGCGGAGTGACAAATCCCAGTCTCGATCCGTGTCAACCCAACAGACACTTTCAGAGATACCCGTAGTATACCTTTATAGTCACCCAGTTACGTTGTGATGTTTGGCACACCCAAAGCACTCCTACGGTATCCGGGAGTTACACGATCTCATGGTCTAAGGAAAGGATACTTGACATTGGAAAACTCTAGCAAACGAACTATGCGATCTTATGCTATGTTTAGGATTGGGTCTCGTCCATCACATCATTCTCCTAATGATGTGATATCGTTATCAATGACATCCAATGTCCATAGTCAGGAAACCATGACTATCTGTCGATCAACGAGCTAGTCAACTAGAGGCTTTCTAGGGACATATTGTTGTCTGTTATTCACACATGTATTACGATTTCCGGATAACACAATTATAGCACGAATAAAGACAATTATCATGAACAAGGAAATATAATAATAATGCTTTTATTATTGCCTCTAGGGCATATTTCCAACACCTTCAATCCTTGATTCAGCTGTCGCCCGCGCCAGTATTCAGATGGTAAGTTTCACCCAGAGTAGAAGAGGATAGAGGAGATCAACAAGGGCCAACCGGCCTAGCTCAGCGATAAGTTTCAAGGGTCAATGACCCAAAGGTCATTCAACAATGGACCTATAAGATCATAAGCATGGCTAAGCATTTCTACTCTACCAGAATACTATATAATTCTACCCGGGTGTCAATTGAATAGGCAACAAGCGGATCAAGGTAATGTGTCAATCGACATGCTAGCTACAAGAATTAAAATAGCATGCATATAGAAACAATAAAACTCAATGCAATTTTGTAAACCATAGGATAAGTATGATCAAAGAAGGAGGCATGCCTTCATTGTTGAGTCCTTCTTCAGTAACCTGTTCTGTCCATGTCCAACATCAATACCGTCACTCCCTACTCGTCGGAACGATAGCAAAAGACAAACAATAAATTCCAAAACAAAAGTAAATCCAAATAGCATCCAAAACAATTTAAAATTGGATGGACAACAAGATATAGATCAAGATGGAGACTTCAAAATGAGGTTGATTAGGATGTAAGAGGGGATTCATTGAAGCGACATGGTTTAGGTTGATACAGCTAAGGAGGGTCGACGATCAAGACTAATGTTCTGATATGAAATATGCTACTGACCACAAGTAGTTCCCACTACGCACCTCGACAAACTATATAGAAAAAACTATAAACACGCATGAAAAGGAACCATCTTATGCATCTAACTACACAAGCACAATATGGCATGATAAATGTAGAAGATAACCACAAATAAATATATAGATGGAATCCAAATATAATTATAATGGTCAGTAGCAACAAACATTTACATAAGCTATATGCTAGTTCAAAAGGAAGCATTCCCTAAGGTAACCAAACCAACATTATAAACCATAGTAGTCAAGCAACCAGACATAATTCAATAAAATGAATTGAATCAATCTAGGTCTAGAACTAAATCATTATTAAAGAATATATGATCAAGTACATTATATCAAACCAAATCATTTGCCAAACAATTAACAAGGAACTATACACCATACAAAACAAATGGATGAACAACTATCCTAGGCATGATAAGATTAAGAGTAACAATCAACCAAGAATAAATATTTGGATGAATCCAAATACTTATAATGGTTAACAACAATCAAAGACTAAACATAAATCATAAAAACTATTAGCAAGCATTTCTATAAAAGAAGACAAACCAATACTAATTAATGTAGAAACTAATTAAACAACTTAATAATAACACACATCTCACACAATACATGTGAGTATAGATTCATTATATGTGTGAGAAAATAACACAAGCATGACACATACGAGTGCTCATGATAAGATAATAACCTAAAATATGGACTTACTACTAAACAATAACTAATACTCAAGTAACCACTAGCAATAAGATTACCACTTCATGCTTACATAACAGATCAAGCTATGCACACTAAGCATATGAGGAAGATACAACTCAACTAACAAGAAAGGTAAACTATCTTAAGCATGTGCTAAAATATCGCAACAAGACCCAACACTCCCGAGGCTATCATAAGACCAAAGTGATCATCCATAAGAACGCACAAGAGACTAAGTACTCAATTATAGCACATAGACAAAACAAGAGATGAAAGATCACTTGCATGAGTGACAACTAGACATATAACAATACAACAACTAGATAAAGTAGATATGAAGAAGTCTAGGCATACAACAATGTAATAGTGAGGTAGACTAGATATAACGCTAAGCATGGATGATCATGACACAAGATGCCAAACTATGCTACCAGTAGAATACAACTTGTAACTACGACATAACTTAGTTGATATCAACTAACATGACTATCAAGAATGGCATTAGCACACAGCACTATCATGCTAGTTGTGACTTATAAACAAAAGGAAAAAAGCATACTGTCGGCGTTCTGGGAACGGGGGTCCTCAGACTTGCCTGCCTACGGCCTGCGGCGTGGCTCAAGTGGGGGCCCAGCGCGGCCCATCTTCATCAGCTCAAGCTCAAGACCCTCGCGAGGGGCCAAGCCTCGCGGGGCGGACGACAATAAGCTTCCTCAGGAGCGGCCTCCTCAAGCAAGCTCGCGAGGAGGCAGAGAGATCAATGCAAGGGTACCTTGCGAGGGTCCCGTGACGCAAGCCATGAAGATCAAGGCCAGGCGGGCGCCAGGCGGGCGCCGGCCTGCACAGAGTCCTTGTTTCCCCCCTTTGGTGCAAAGGGGGCAAGCACAGGCCAAGGCATCAGGCAAAGGTTACCATTCAGGTGCAACGAGACCAAGACCAGCCGGATGCCCGGATGGAGGTCACCGTGGAGCCCAAGACGGCGTCACCACCAGTGCTTTTGGCGGCCGAAGACCACCTTTGGTCAGGATAACTTGTACTAGATGTTCCCCTTCAGAATGGCCAATTGTTGGTGCCCTTCCCACTCAATTATTCGGGGAGAGGCCCAGGGCCTCTATAAATAGAGCTAGCCACCACAGAGTAAGGAAGAAGGGAGATCGAGCTAGAAATCTGGTAGAGCCCAAGAAGAGAGGCAAAGTAGAACGCATAGCCCCAGCTCAAGAACACCCCTCGCGAGGCTGTTCTTCCTCTATACTATCCATCATCAGCCCCAGAGGCAATCCACCACACCACACACTGGAGTAGGGTATTACGCCACAACGGTGGCCCGAACCAATATAAACCTCGTGTCCCTTGTGTTGTTCATCGTTTTCATCTTAGTTCGCACGAGAGGATCGGACGTAGATCGGTAGGGGAGAGATCTCCGCACACACCCCAGTGTTCGAACCTCAAGGGTCTGCCGGAACCCGAAATCCGACATTTGGCGCGCCAGGTAGGGGTGCGCCGGAATTCTTCCTTCCGACGACCCGCTCTACCGCATTCCGCCCCCATGGCGGACAACGCGCCGCCGACCCCGGTAGCAGACGTCGGCGCAGGGGCCAGGGGGCTCCCGGCCTTGGCCCCCACCTTGCGACAGGTGCAATGGCCGCACAAGTTCAAGCCCGAGATGCTGCCGCGCTACAACGGCGCGGCAGGCCCGCTGGTTTTCCTGCTGGCGTACGAGGGGGCCGTCCTCAAAGCCGGGGGCAACGACCGGGTGATGGCCAACTGGTTACCCATGGCCCTCACCGGTGTCCCGCGCATGTGTCTCTTCCACCTACCGATGGCATCCGTGACCTCTTGGGAAGAGCTACGCAACCTCTTCCTCGCCAGTTTCGCCGCGCCAGCGCCGCCCGTCATCGCGGACCTCCTGGGTGGCTCCCAAGCGCCGCCCTCGAGCCACCACGTCAAGTCGTTCACCCGCCAGATCAGCACAGCCTCCAAGCGTCAAGAAGCTCCCCCAGGCTGGGCGGTGCCCGAGGCCGATCTGACTTTCGACTCGGGTGACCTCCCCTTCAACCCCTCCGGCTCGGGCGCGCTCCCGATGCTGTGCACCCCCACCATCTGCCAAGTGGCCGTCACCAGGACCCTCATCGACGGGGGCGCCGGCCTCAACGTGCTCTCGGTGGAGGCCTTCAGCCTCCTACACGTACCACCGGAACAGCTCCAGCCCAGCAGGCCCTTCACAGGCGTCGGAGCTGGCTCCACCGCTTCCTTGGGGCAGATCCGCCTCCCAGTGACCTTCGGCACCTACGACAACGTCCGCATGGAGCTGATCAACTTCGACATTGCCCCCATCGGCCTCCCGTACAACGCCATCCTCGGCTACCCGGCCTTGGCCCGGTTCATGGCGGCAACTCACCCGGCGTACAACCTCATGAAGATGCCCGGGAGCAGCGGCGTCCTTACCGTGCCAGGGGATACAAGGGATGCACTGCAGGTGCTCCAACTTGCCTTCAGGGCGACCGCGGTGGCGGAACCCGCCAGCACCGACGCCCTCGAGCCCAAGGGGGCCGCGCCAGCTAAAAAGAAGCACCTGTTCTCCTAGGACAAGGCGGAAACCAAGCAAGTACCGGTTGACGAGGACGGGTCCACCAGCGCCACCTTCACCATAGGAGCCAATCTCGAGCCCGAGAAGGAGAAGGCCCTGATCGGATTCCTGCGTGTGAACAAGAAGGTGTTCGCATGGGAACCTGATCAGTTAGCAGGAGTTCCGAGAGGTGTGATTGAGCATCACCTCAACGTGTGCCCCGTAAAGCAGAAGGCAAGGAGGCAGTCCACTGATAAACAGGCTTTCATCGTTCAAGAGACCTGGAAACTGGAAGCGGCAGGGGTTATCCATGAGGTCCTCTACCCTGATTGGCTGGCTAATCCTGTTGTCGTGCCAAAGAAGGGGGGAAGGAGCGCATGTGTGTCGACTTCACCAATCTCAACAAAGCCTGCCCGCAGGACCCATTTCCGCTCCCCCGCATTGACCAGATAGTCGACTCCACCGCAGAATGTGACCTGTTGTGCTTCCTGGATGCCTTCTCGGGCTATCATCAGATGAAGATGGCGGTGGAAGACGTGGAGAAGACGGCCTTCCTAACCCCGTGCGGGGTGTACTGCTATACGTGCATGCAATTTGGGTTGCGCGACGTAGGCGCAACCTTTCAGCGGCTGATGCACATCGCCTTAGGCCGGCAGCTCGAGAGGAACGCTGAGGCTTATGTCGATGACATCATGGTGAAGTCTCGGGAGGCAAAGACCCTGATACAGGGCCTGGAGGAAACCTTTGCGAGCCTCAATGAAGTGGATCTACGACTCAACCCGGAGAAGTGCATGTTCGGAGTCCCCTCAGGCAAGCTCCTGGGTTTCCTCGTGTCCCATAGGGGCATCGAGGCCAACCCGGAGAAGGTCAAGGCGGTCGAGGACATGAGCCCGCCAACGACCCTCAGGGAAATGCAGAAGCTCACCGGGCGCGTGACTGCGTTGGGGCGCTTCATCTCCAAGCTGGGGGAATGGGCGTTGCCCTTCTTCAAGCTGATGAAGAAGAAGGGCCCCTTCGAATGGACTGAAGAGGCCAACAAGGCGTTCCAGGATCTCAAGAGGTACCTTACCAGCCCACAAGTGATGGTAGCACCACGCCCTCGGGAGCCCCTGGTGCTCTACCTTGCGGCCACCCCCTACTCCGCTAGCGTAGCCTTGGTGGCGGTCAGGGAGGAGCGCCGAGCAAGGGCCACATCAACCACCCAGACTAAGGCAGAGCAAGGCCAGGAGGGCCTAGCGAGGACCACGACCACAGCCGGAGAGGAACGGCCACAGCAGGAGAGCGCACCTAGGGGAGGAGAGGCCTCTTCAGACGACCAAGCGCTGGGGGCTCCGTCGCCTCAGGAGACGCCCCGACCTCTGGAGGACGCACGCTGCGCGGGCACCCTCAATCTCATCGAGCACCCCGTGTACTTCGTCAGCACGGTGCTGCGGGACGCGAGGGCGCGGTACCCCATGCCTCAAAAGCTCCTCCTCGCGCTATTGGTGGCCTCGCGCAAATTGCGGCACTACTTCCAGGGCCATCCCATCAAGGTTGTCTCCGCATACCCCTTGGAGAGGGTACTCAGGAGCCCCAACTCAGTTGGAAGGGTCGCAGAGTGGAATATCGAACTACAAGCATTTCAGCTGGAATTCAGTACGACCAGAGTCATCAAGGGAGCCGCACTTGCAGATTTCGTGGCAGAATGGACAGAAGCGCCGGGTCTCGAGCCAGGTGAAGACCGGTCACTTTCCCCAGGAAGCGAAGCGCCGGACGACTGGGTCATGTACTTCGATGGGGTATTCTCCTGGCACGGTGCGAGAGCTGGCACAGTACTCGTATCCCCCACTCAGGACAAACTCTACTATGCCGTGCAACTCTGCTTCCAGCACGGAGAGAAGGTCTCCAACAACATAGCAGAGTACGAAGGCCTGATAGCAGGCTTGAAAGCTGCGATCGCCTTAGGGGTAAAGCGCCTCACCATCAAGGGCGATTCACAGCTCCTTGTCAACTTCTCCAACAAGATATACGAGCCAAAGGATGAGCACATGGATGCTTACCTCGCTGAAGTCCGCAGGATGGAGAAACAGTTCTGGGGGCTGGAGCTGCAGCATGTGCCTCATGGCACCAATCAGGAGGCTGACGACATTGCCAAGAGGGCGTCTAGGCAGCTGCCGCAGGAACCTGGCGTCTTCGAGGAGCGGCTCTTCAAGCCCTCGGCGGTACCATCGCTGTCAGGCATGGCTCAACCAAGGGAGGAGCCTCCTCAGCCGCCTGCCTCGGGAGCTCCGGTCTGCGGCCCGGCCTCAGGAGCACGCCTGCTCCTGGCGTTGGAGCCTCAGGAGGGATGTTGGATCCCGGAGCTCAAGGACTACCTGATGCAGGGGATTCTGCCGGAGAACGAGGAGGAGGCGGAGCGTGTAGCATGGCAGGCCATGACTTATTGCATCCAGGATGGCGAGCTCTACAGGAAACGGCCAAATGACGTGTCCCTATGCTGCATTTCCAGGGAGCAAGGAAAGGAACTGCTGGCGGACATACACAGCGGAGACTGCGGGCACCACTCGTCGTCACGAACCCTTGTCGGCAAGGTGTTCCGCAGCAGGTTCTACTGGCCCACAGCACTCAACGACACCGTTGAGCTGGTGAAGGCTTGCGAGGCCTGCCAGTTTCACGCTAAACAGATCCATCAGCCTGCGGGAGGTCTGCAGACCATACCCCTCTCATGGCCGTTCGCAATTTGGGGGTTGGACATTCTGGGTCCGTTCCCTCGGGGGCCAGGGGGCTACCGCTACCTCTACGTCGCTGTGGACAAGTTCACCAAGTGGGCCAAGGTGGAAGCTCTCCGCACAATCCCGGCAGGCTCGGCAGTCAAGTTCATCAAGGGCCTCGTGAGTCGGTTTGGGGTGCCTAACCGCATCATCACTGACAACGGTTCACAATTCACCAGTAATCTCTTCAAAACGTACTGTGCTAACCTTGGAACGCAGATATGCTACGCTTCGGTAGCACACCCCCGGAGCAATGGCCAGGCTGAACGAGCCAACGCGAAGGTCCTGAGGGGCCTCAAGGCCAGGACCTTCAAGAAGAAGCTGGAGGCTTGTGGCAGGGGCTGGTACGGCGAGCTCCAGTCCGTGTTGTGGTCCATCCGCACGACAGCGACCAAGCCGACTGGCGAGACCCCATTCTTCCTCGTCTACGGAGCAGAGGCTGTTCTCCCTCACGAGGCCAGGCTTCGCTCTGCACGGGTCCTGGCATTCGACGAGGCTCAGCAGGACGCCATGCAGGGGACAGATCTCGTGCTGGGGGAGGAACGTCGTCGGGAAGCCGCACTGCGAGCGGCAAGGTATCAACATGCGCTACGACGATACCACTGCTGCAACATCCGCCCTAGGACCCTTGAGGTAGGGGATATCGTGCTCAGACGGGTTCTCTCCAGGGAGGGGCTGCACAAGCTCTCTCCCATGTGGGAGGGCCCGTTCAAGGTTGTTCATGTTTCCAGGCCTGGCTCCGTGCGCTTGGAGACTCCAGAGGGAGTACCCATCCAGATCGCATGGAACATTCGACATCTCCGGAGGTTCTACCCCTGAGCGAGACCTAGCGCCTAGGAAAGGCCCAGTGCCTGTGAAGAAGGCCAATGCCTGTGAATCTATCGCGTTTTGGGAAAGGCCCGGTGCCTGTGAAGAAGGCCAATGCCTGTGAAGCTGTCGCATTTTGGGAATGGTCCGGTGCCTGTGAAGAAGGCCAATGCCTGTGAAGCTATCACGTTTTGGGAAAGGCCCAGTGCCTGTGAAGAAGGCAAATGCCTGTGAAGCTATCGCGTTTTGGGAAAGGCCCGGTGCCTGTGAAGAAGGCCAATGCCTATGAAGCTATCGCGTTTTGGGAAAGGCCCGGTGCCTGTGAAGAAGGCAAACGCCTGTGAAGCTCGCCGCCCGTGACACTCTCACGTAATAATGAGTGGGGCTGTACACGCCCCGGAGTCTCCGGAGCGCTGCCCTCGGGCCTCGGGGGCTCCCGCCCACGACCAGTGGCAGCACTTAGCTCCGCGCTGGTGAGAAGACGTCGAAGACTAGAACAGGTGCCGGACGCGACATTTTCATTTGCTTTCTGCAATTGGCGTGTTTATTCCTGTTTGAAGTTTTATTGGAATTGTTGGCGTTCCTGGCTTGTGGCTCTCTGACTGTTTTGTCCGCTCGCCTCGATTTTTCTCGCACAAGTCTCGCGAGGGATGTTTGCGGGCGCCCTCGCGAGCGTCCTCTGTCCCGATCGTCTGGAACTTTCATGCATGAGTCCTCTGCTGGAGCACCCCTCCCAGTCCATGTCGCACGGGCATCGTGACAGGAACACAGGACCTAGGCTGATCGCCCCCGCCGCCGGGACCAAAGGTTACCCCTCTAACTAATCCTTGCAGGGCATGAAGCGCGCAGCAAGGCCTCAGCCCCGAGAGGCAAGGGTCGCGTCAAGCTCCACCTAGCTCAAGTGACTCCCGCACATGGGCACGCAGCACGGTAACATAGCGCAGGAATGGCAAAAGCAACGCGACACTTGACCGCAACAATTCTAACACGCCCTCATGGGGCCCTGTACTGCTTTCTTCTTACGCAGGGAAGGAAGGAAACAAAACGGACACGACCTATCCAACACTGACCTACAGCAAAAGCTCGAGCTGCTTCTGGGGCTCAGGCAGACGCCTCCTCTCGCTTCACCGGGCGCGGTGATGGGTGGACCCGCTGCCTTCGCCCAGGCGGGCGCGACGGCGCGGGGGCTGGTCGCGGCCACCACTGGAGGAACTGTCGCCCGAGGGAGAGTCGCCGAAGCTTGGCGAGTCCCGAGCCCCGCCACCGGCACGCCTGGCACGATCTTCATCCTGGTCTGTGCAGGGGCTGGGCAGGCGACCATGGCCGTCATCTTCAGGGCAACACCCAGCGCGGCGGCCATCTTCCCCAAACACCCACACGTAGAGGGTGGCGTTGTCGTCGAACTTGAAGTGCAGGGTGCACCGCTGACTCAGGCCGCGCGCGCGGGCAAACGTTTGTGAGCCACGAGTCAGGGCCCCATTTCCGGAAGGGGAGACCTCTAGCGAAGCCCAGGAGGCCCTGCTGCAGCAAGCGTCCGCCTGGAGCCAGAAGCCGCACCGGGCGCTGGCCGGCAGCTCACCTACGAAGAAGCGGGGGAGCCAGAGCCAGGTGCTAGTCGGGTCCGCCGACCACACGACGAACTCCGGAGCACCTCTGCTGAGCGAAAGCGCGGCCTGGGGGGCCGCGCGGTCACGGCATGCCTCCCCTCGGCAGCCGGGCGCTCACCACCGTGCAGGGAACCGCCTCCGTGGCCACAGGAAGCCGCTACGGGGACCACAGGATACTTGCGAGGGCGACCCCGTCCGCGCTTGGCCGAGGGGGAGTCGGGCCCTGCCTGGAGGGCCTTTCCCTTATCCTCTGCAGAAAACCGGCAGATCGGTGCCATCGGCACAAGTAGAAGCAAGGACGAGGAAGAAGAAGGAGATGCAGAAAGGGGCGAATTGGCGGAGCTCACGCAGCCCCGTACTTATAGCCGGAGAAGACCAACCGCCGAGCACCACGATCACAGGTAATCATGACCCATATCTCTGCATGCAGGGACTTGTCAAGTCGTGCAGTTACCGAGGCGTCACGGGGAAGTGCAGACGCCCACGTCCAATCAACCGCCATGCGGCGCCCAAGGCTGCAGGCTATTAGGGCCCGCGGCGCTTCACGCTTGCCCCTTCGCTTCTCTGCTAAGCCAAGCCCGCGCACGCCTTGGGCCCGGGGGCTACTGTCGGCGTTCTGGGAACGGGGGTCCCCAGACTTGCCTGCCTGCGGCCTGGCTCAAGTGGGGGCCTAGTGCATCCCATCTTCATCAGCTCAAGCTCAAGACACTCGCGAGGGGCCAAGCCTCGGGGGGGGGGGGGATGACAAGAAGCTTCCTCAGGAGCGGCCTCCTCAGGCAAGCTCGCGAGGAGGCGGAGAGATCAATGCAAGGGTACCTCGCGAGGATCCCGTGACGCAAGCCATGAAGATCAAGGCCAGGCAGGCGCCAGACGGGCGCTGGCCTGCGCAGAGTCCTTGTTTCCCCATTGGTGCACAGGGGGCAAGCATAGGCCAAGGCATCAGGCAAAGGTTACCATTCCGGTGCAACGAGACCAAGACCAGCCGAACGGCCGGACGGAGGTCATCGTGGAGCCCAAGACGGCATCACCACCAGTGCTTTTGGCAGCCGAAGACCAACTTTGGTCAGGATAACTTGTACTAGATGTTCCCCTTCAAAATGGCCAATTGTTGGCGCCCTTCCCGCTCAATTATTCGGGGAGAGGCCCAGGGCCTCTATAAATAGAGCTAGCCACCATAGAGTAAGGAAGAAGGGAGATCGAGCTAGAAATATGGTAGAGCCCAAGAAGAGAGGAAAAGTAGAACGCATAGCCCCAGCTCAAGAACACCCCTCGCGAGGCTGTTCTTCCTCCGTACTGTCCATCATCAGCCCTAGAGGCAATCCACCACACCACACACTGGAGTAGGGTATTACACCACAACGGTGACCCGAACCAGTATAAACCTCGTGTCCCTTGTGTTGTTCATCGTTTTCATCTTAGTTCGCACGAGAGGACCGGACGTAGATCGGTAGGGGAGAGATCTCCGCGCGCACCCCAGTGTTCCTACCTCAAGGGTCTGCCGGAACCCGAAATCCGATACATACTAAGCAGGTACACATCTAGGTCATGGCATCAATCACATCAAGCAATGTGCTATACTAGCATGAATGACATGAAGACAAGTATTTCTGCCTAATATAACCTAGACTTGCTAATACATAACTGGACAACCTAAGCATCATACAACACATGGGTCGTTACACACATGTTATGAAATCCATTTATACAATCCCAACAACATGGCATATTATCGATCAAGCAAGAAGTTGCTCAATAAAAGAATGTACAAGATCAACAAACAACTATAATGTAAATCAAGGCTAACCAAATGTGTAGTCATAGAACACAAACTAGAAATGATATAGTACATGGTACGCATACAACCAACATGCATTCTACTATAAGCAATTGTTAACACGGCATGGTAATAAACTAATATAAATAAACACACATGATAATTATTAATATGCAATAAACTAGTTTAATTCCATCAGAATGATTCTATATAGTAATACAAATATGAATGACATAAAGCATCCAACCATGAAATCATGGATAACAAACGTCTAAAAGAAAAGGAACAACTTGGGAGTTATATTCTATGCAACAAACTATAATGCACTCATTTCCAAACAAAAATGCATTTTATTTGACATCTAGCATAAAGAAAACTATGCAAAACACCTACAAATGATGCCTAGTAACTATCAGATGCATGCCATGATTTCAAACCAATAAAATGAACATGCGACAGGTCATTCAACAATGGACCTATAAGATCATAAGCATGGCTAAGCATTTCTACTCTACCAGAATACTATATAATTCTACTCGGGTGTCAATTGAATAGGCGACAAGCGGATCAAGGTAATGTGTCAATCGACATGCTAGCTACAAGAATTAAAATATCATGCATATAGAAACAATAAAACTCAATGCAATTTTGTAAACCATAGGATAAGTATGATCAAAGAAGGAGGCATGCCTTCGTTGTTGAGTCCTTCTTCAGTAACCTATTCTGTCCATGTCCAACATCGATATCGTCACTCCCTACTCGTCGGAACGATAGCAAAAGACAAACAATAAATACCAAAACAAAAGTAAATCCAAATAACATCCAAAACAATTTAAAATTGGATGGACAACAAGATATTGATCAAGATGGAGACTTCGAAATGAGGTTGATTAGGATGTAAGAGGGGATTCATTGAAGCGACATGGTTTAGGTTGATACAGCTAAGGAGGGTCGACGATCAAGACTAATGTTCCGATACGAAATATGCTATGACCACAAGTAGTTCCCACTACGCACCTCGACAAACTATATAGAAAAAACTATAAACACGCATGAAAAGGAACCATCTTATGCATCTAACTACACAAGCACAATATGGCATGATAAATGTAGAAGATAACCACAAATAAATATTTAGATGCAATCCAAATATTTATAATGGTCAGTAGCAACAAACATTTACATAAGCTATACGCTAGTTAAAAAGGAAGCATTCCCTAAGATAACCAAACCAACATTATAAACCATAGTAGTCAAGCAACCAAACATAATTCAATAAAATGAATTGAATCAATCTAGGTCTAGAACTAAATCATTATTAAAGAATATAGGATCAAGTACATTATATCAAACCAAATCATTTGCCAAACAATTAACAAGGAACTATACACCATACAAAACAAATGGATGAACAACTATCCTAGGCATGATATGATTAAGCGTAACAATCAACCAAGAATAAATAATTGGATGAATCCAAATACTTATTATGGTTAACAACAATCAAAGACTAAACATAAATCATAAAAACTAGTAGCAAGCATTTCTATAAAAGAAGACAAACCAATACTAATTAAGGTAGAAACTAATTAAACAACTTAATAATAACACACATCTCACACAATACATGTGAGTCTAGATTCATTATATGTGTGAGAAAATAACACAAGCATGACACATACGAGTGCTCATGATAAGATAATAACCTAAAATATGGACTTACTACTAAACAATAACTAATACTCAAGTAACCACTAGCAATAAGATTACCACTTCATGCTTACATAACAGATCAAGCTATGCACACTAAGCATATGAGGAAGATACAACTCAACTAACATGAAAGGTAAACTATCTTAAGCATGTGTTAAAATATCGCAACAAGACCCAACACTCCTGAGGCTATCATAAGACCAAAGTGATCATCCATAAGAACGCACAAGAGACTAAGTACTCAATTATAGCACATAGACAAAACAAGAGATGAAAGATCACTTGCATGAGTGACAACTAGACATATAACAATACAACAACTAGATAAAGTAGATATGAAGAAGTCTAGGCATACAACAATGTAATAGTGAGGTAGCCTAGATATAACACTCAGCATGGATGATCATGACACAAGATGCCAAACTATGCTACCAGTAGAATACAACTTATAACTACGACATAACTTAGTTGATATCAACTAACTTGACTATCAAGAATGGCATTAGCACACAACACTATCATGCTAGTTGTGACTTATAAACAAAAGGAAAAAAAGCATACTAAGCAGGTACACATCTAGGTCATGGCATCAATCACATCAAGCAATGTGCTATACTAGCATGAATAACATGAAGACATGTATTTCTACCTAGTACAACCTAGACTTGCTAATATATAACTGGACAACCTAAGCATCATACAACACATGGGTCGTTACACACATGTTATGAAATCCATTTATACAATCCCAACAACATGGCATAGTATCGATCAAGCAAGAAGTTGCTCAATAAAAGAATGTACAAGATCAACAAACTACTATAATGTAAATCAAGGCTAACCAAATGTGTAGTCATAGAACACAAACTAGAAATGATATAGTACATGGTACGCATACAACCAACATGCATTCTACTATAAGCAATTGTTAACACGGCATGGTAATAAACTAATATAAATAAACACACATGATAATTATTAATATGCAATAAACTAGTTTAATTCCAACAGAATGATTCTATATAGTAATACAAATATGAATGACATAAAGCATCCAACCATGAAATCATGGATAACAAACGTCTAGAAAGAAAAGGAACAACTTGGGAGTTATATTCTACGCAACAAACTATAATGCACTCATTTCCAAACAAAAAGGCATTTTATTTGACATCTAGCATAAAGAAAACTATGCAAAACACCTACAAATGATGCCTAGTAACTATCAGATGCATGCCATGATTTCAAACCAATAAAACGAACATGCGACATGGACGAAAATGAATATGTAAACCATATCTAAGATATCACCATGCTAAAAAAATTAAATAGTCAAGATATGAAGTATTTCATGATTCCGTAAACAAAGCAAAGCTTAGAATAATCTTACAAAATTATAAACATGGCGAATGTTCACCAAATATTGTACGCATGCATAAGAAACGACACCATAACGCATAAAACAATACCAATACGAGACAACACATAGAACTATATTTAGTAACTCAAACAAAATCTAAACAATACACTAAACATGAGAATGATTCCTAAAAAACAATACACATGCATAAAAATAATTATATGTGGTCACACAAATTATCGAGCCAAAACAATTTTAACAAGAGTAAAATAAATCTAATAAATCACATGACACACAGATTAAGAGATATCTAGCATACACTCATAAGAATATCAAGAACACATTAACCATACTCGAAAGACCGTTGAATACGAAAAAACGAGTATGATTATATCTATTCTACCGTTCACAAGATAGAACCAACAATCTAACTCCCCCACTGAGTTTCTACAGCCACAAGATACATTTCATATGTTGACCACAAGACCATTCGACGGACAGAAAATAAAAAGACAAGACGATGCCATCAAATCGAATTCGGTTTTGGACACACGCGGCCAACAACATAGATAGGTTGAATCATGATGTCTAAGGGATACACTAGGTGATGACAAGTACGGTGCAAAGGAATTTGATAGAAGCTCACCAAGTTTTGAGGAACGGTGTGATGAACAGGACGAACAGTGTAGACGGACATGTGAAATTCTTCGCGTGTGGTCGACGGAACGCGTTCCTTCTTCTCTGAATGGAATCACGACATGGAGCAGGACCTTCGAGCGCAAGGATTTAGATGGAGGTGTGGTGAGTCGCCGGGAACAAGCTCTCGTGTCCATGGAGCAGCAGCAGTTTGAGGAGGGTTCTTGGCAAAACAAAGATGGGAGAAGGGCAGGAGGGCTGAGAGGAATGAGAGAGGAGATCGGGGCGCTCGTCCATGTACTCATGGATTTGGAAACCATGAAGTATTAAGGAAGTTAGAGGAGGGGTGCATAGTGGGTGTAGGTTTTCTCTTCTCTGTAATGGGTGCGCGTGTAAGCGTGGGTGAAAGAAGGAGATGAAGTGATCGAGGTGGAAGAAGAGGTGGAGGCGCACGATAAGGCCTTTCAGTTTTGGAAACCTATGGGTTTATGGGAAATAAAAGGAAATGAGGAATCATGGCTGTTTGACGTTTCCTTTCTGTAGGATTGTGAGCGTACAGAGAGGGAGGAGAAGAGAGGTCGCTCTGCTGGGTGAGATGGGCCAGATCGGCCAGACCCATGAGGAAGGAGGGAAGAAGGAAAAAAATAGAGAGAGGGGGTTGTTGGGCTACGGTCCAAGAGAGATGGAGAAAGAAAGAAAAGAGATGGGTTGGGTCCATTCGGGTGAGAGGAATAAGAAACACAAGGAAAAATAGAGAAGCTAGATTGCGCATCGAATATTGCCCAGAGTTTGGGAAAAGAAATTAAATATATTTTCCTTCTTAGGAAAATCTAGAAAAGGAATAGAAGCTAACAAATTCAACAGACGTTACAAAATACAAATGCGCACAATTTAATATGCCGAAGGAAGAAAAACAAAACCCAACTAAAAGAGAGGAACAAAACTCAAGTTAAATTTAAGTTAGCATTAGATCAAGTTAAATCCTCCAAATTATAAAAGTTCGATTTAAGCTTTGTTACCAAATAAAACAAATGAAATTTTCTCGGCCTGATTTTTGGTAAACTTTTTCATAAAACATTCCGAAACTCGGGATGTTACCGTATGTGAGGCTGTGGACCTGGTGGGTCCGCATTGTCATCCTCTCGAAGTAAAGTCATCTCCTCGGCCGCGCGCTCTTTCCGCCCGAAACAGTCAGTGCTGCCCGCCCCGCTTCCCGGTGCAGGCGATTGCTCCGCCTTCAAACGACACAAGTGCCGTCCGTCCGTCCATCTGCCGCCCACATTAATGATACGCGGTTGCCGAGGCGGCTACTCCGGCGCCACACGTTCGTCCCTCCGCCCGCCCACCATTGCTATATAAACTGCTGCGCCGGCCATAGCCGCAGTCATCCGCATCCGTTCCATTTCTCTTCTCCACACCACTGCTGCCCACCATGGCTTCCTCGCGCTCCAGCACTCTATGGGACGGGCGGACGACGGACCACAAGGAGATGGAAGCCATTGCTGCCGACCGGCTGGCCGGCAGGCAGCCGGAGGACGACGACTTCCCAATGGAGAACATGGTAGTCGACGATCCGGCGCCAACCCCCTCCTCCGTGCCATCCTCGCCGGTGCATTGCACCATGACCATCAGTGAGGCCCGTGCCCAATATATGGACAGTGTAAGGCAGATGCGTGAGGAGCAGTTCCGGGAGGCGCAGGAGGACGCCGCCTACAACCACCATCTCCTCCAGGAGCACCTGCAGGCGGACTAGCAGATCCCCGTGGAGCGGGTGGAGCAGGAGGCGCTGCTCGACTCGTACCGCTCCGCCCGCAAGGGCCGCCTCGAGTGCTGGCGGTACCGCATGCGGGTGGCGGAGGCTGCGACCGCCTACAAAGAGGCTAGCAAAGAGGGCGATGAAGCGGGGGGGGCACTGTTTGGCGAGACCGAGGAAGAGGCAGAGGACAATGCCGGCTCCGATGAGTCCCCGCTCCACTGGCGTCGATGAGGCCCTGCTCCGCCGAGGCCCAGCGGCGCCAACAACGAGGCAGAGGACACCACCGGCTCCGCCGAGGCCCCGCTGTCGGTGTCAAAACCGGCGAATCTCGGGTAGGGGGTCCCGAACTGTGCATCTAGGCAGATGGTAACAGGAGTCAAGGGACACGATGTTTTTACCCAGTTTCGGGCCCTCTCGGTTGAGGTAAAACCCTACTCCTGCTTGATTAATATTGATGATATGGGTAGTGAAGGAAATATGCCCTAGAGGCAATAATAAAGTTATTATTTATTTCCTTATAACATGATAAATGTTTATTATTCATGCTAGAATTGTATTACCAGAAACATAATACTTGTGTGAATACATAGACAAACTAAACGTCACTAGTATGCCTCTACTTGACTAGCTCGTTAATCGAAGATGGTTATGTTTCCTAACCATAGACATGTGTTGTCATTTGATTAACGGGATCACATCATTAGGAGAATGATGTGATTGACATGACCCATTCCATTAGCTTAGCACCCGATCGTTTAGTATGTTGCTATTGCTTTCTTCATGACTTACACATGTTCCTATGACTATGAGATTATGCAACTCCCGTTTGCCGGAGGAACACTTTGTGTGCTACCAAACATCACAACGTAATTGGGTGATTATAAAGGAGCTCTACAGGTGTCTCCAAAGGTACAAGTTGGGTTGGCGTATTTCGAGATTAGGATTTGTCACTCCGATTGTCGGAGAGGTATCTCTGGGCCCTCTCGGTAATGCACATCACATAAGCCTTGCAAGCATTGCAACTAATGAGTTAGTTGCGAGATGATGTATTACGAAACGAGTAAAGAGACTTGCCGGTAACGAGATTGAACTAGGTATTAAGATACCGATGATCGAATCTTGGGCAAGTAACATACCGATGACAAAGGGAACAACGAATGTTGTTATGCGATCTGACCGATAAAGATCTTCGTAGAATATGTAGGAGACAATATGAGCATCCAGGTTCCGCTATTGGTTATTGACCGTAGACGTGTCTCGGTCATGTCTACATTGTTCTCGCACCCATAGGGTCCGCACGCTTAACGTTACGATGACAGTTTCATTATGAGTTTGTATATTTTGATGTACCGAAGTTTGTTCGGAGTCCCGGATGTGATCACGAACATGACGAGGAGTCTCGAAATGGTCGACACATAAAGATCGATATATTGGACGGCTATATTCGGACACCGGAAGTGTTCCGGGTGATTTTGGAGAAAACCGGAGCGCTGGAGGGTTACCGGAACCCCCCGGGAGAAGTAATGGGCCTTATGGGCCTTAGTGGAGAGAGAGAGGGGCGGCCAGGGTGGGCCGCGTGCCCCCTCCCCCTCTGGTCCGGATTGGACTAGGAGAGGGGGGCGGCGCCCCCCTTTCCTTCTCCCTCTCCCCCTTCCTTTCCCCCTCCTAGTAGGAGTAGGAAAGAGGGGAGTCCTACTCCTACTAGGAGGAGGAGGACTCCTCCTTGGCGCGCCCACAAGGGCCGACCGCCCTCCCCCTTGCTCCTTTATATACGGGGGCGGGGGGCACCTCTAGACACACAAGTTGATCTTCGTGATCGTTCTCTTAGCCGTGTGCGGTGCCCCCTCCACCATAATCCTCGATAATATTGTAGCAGTGCTTAGGCGAAGCCCTGCAACGGTAGAACATCAAGATCGTCACCACGCCGTCGTGCTGACGGAACTCTTCCCCGACACTTTGCTGGATCGGAGTCCGGGGATCGTCATCGAGCTGAATGTGTGCTAGAACTCGGAGGTGCCGTAGTTTCGGTGCTTGATCGGTCGGGCCGTGAAGACGTACGACTACATCAACCGCGTTTTAATAATTCTTCCGCTGTCGGTCTACGAGGGTACGTAGACAACACTCTCCGCTCTCGTTGCTATGCATCACCATGATCTTGCGTGTGTGTAGGAAGTTTTTTGAAATTACGACGTTCCCCAACAGTGGTATCAGAGCCTAGGTTTTATGTGTTGATGTTATATGCACGATTAGAACACAAGTGAGTTGTGGGCGATATAAGTCATACTGCTTACCAGCATGTCCTACTTTGGTTCGGCGGTATTGTTGGATGAAGCAGCCCGGACCGACATTACGCGTACCCTTACGCGAGACTGGTTCTACAGACGTGCTTTGCACATAGGTGGTTGGCGGGTGTCAGTTTCTCCAACTTTAATTGAACTGAGTGTGGCTACGCCCGGTCCTTGCGAAGGTTAAAACAGCACCAACTTGACAAACTATCATTGTGGTTTTGATGCGTAGGTAAGATTGGTTCTTGCTTAAGCCTGTAGCAGCCATGTAAAACTTGCAACAAACAAAGTAGAGGACGTCTAACTTGTTTTTGCAGGGCATGTTGTGATGTGATATGGTCAAGACATGATGCTTAATTTTATTGTATGAGATGATCATGTTTTGTAACCGAGTTATCGGCAACTGGCAGGAGCCATATGGTTGTCGCTTTATTGTATGCAATGCAATCGCCCTGTAATGCTTTACTTTATCACTAAGCGGTAGCGATAGTCCTAGAAGCATAAGATTCGCGAGACGACAACGATGCTATGATGGAGATCAAGGTGTCGCGCCGGTGACGATGGTGATCATGACGGTGCTTCGAAGATGGAGATCACAAGCACAAGATGATGATGGCCATATCATATCACTTATATTGATTGCATGTGATGTTTACCTTTTATGCATCTTATCTTTCTTTGATTAACGGTAGCACTTTAAGATGATCTCTCACTAATTATCAAGAAGTGTTCTCCCCGAGTATGCACCATTGCGAAAGTTCTTCATGCTGAGACACCACGTGATGATCGGGTGTGATAGGCTCTACGTTCAAATACAACGGGTGCAAAACAGTTGCACACGCGAAATACTCAGGTTATACTTGACGAGCCAAGCATATACAGATATGGCCTCGGAACACGGAGACCGAAAGGTCGAGCGTGAATCATATAGTAGATATGATCAACATAGTGATGTTCACCAATGAAACTACTCCATCTCACGTGATGATCGGACATGGTTTAATTGATTTGGATCACGTAATCACTTAGAGGATTAGAGGGATGTCTATCTAAGTGGGAGTTCTTTAGTAATATGATTAATTGAACTTAAATTTATCATGAACTTAGTACATGATAGTATCTTGCTTGTTTATGTTTGATTGTAGATAGATGGCCCGTGTTGTTGTTCCATTGAATTTTAATGCGTTCCTTGAGAAAGCAAAGTTGAAAGATGATGGTAGCAGTTACACGGACTGGGTCCGTAACTTGAGGATTATCCTCATTGCTGCACAGAAAAGTTACGTCCTGGAAGCACCGCTGGGTGCCAGGCCTGCTGCTGATGCAACTAACGATGTTAAGAACGTCTGGCAGAGCAAAGCTGATGACTACTCGATAGTTCAATGTGCCATGCTTTACGACTTAGAATCAGGTCTTCAATGACGTTTTGAACGTCATGGAGCATATGACATGTTCCAAGAGTTGAAGTTAATATTTCAAGCAAATGCCCGGATTGAGAGATATGAAGTCTCCAATAAGTTCTATAGCTGCAAGATGGAGGAGAACAGTTCTATCAGTGAGCATATACTCAAAATGTCTGGGTATAATAATCACTTGATTCAATTGGGAGTTAATCTTCCAGATGATTGCGCATTAACAGAATTCTCCAATCACTTCCACCTAGCTACAAGAGCTTCGTGATGAACTATAATATGCAAGGGATGGATAAGACAATTCCCGAGCTCTTCGCAATGCTGAAAGCTGCGGAGGTAGAAATCAAGAAGGAGCATCAAGTGTTGATGGTCAACGAGACCACTAGTTTAAAGAAAAAGGGCAAAGGGAATAAGAAGGGGAACTTCAAGAAGAACAGCAAGCAAGTTGCTGCTCAGGAGAAGGAACCCAAATATGGACCTAGGCCTGAAACTGAGTGCTTCTACTACAAGCAGGCTGGTCACTGGAAACGGAACTGCCCCAAGTATTTGGCGGATAAGAAGGATGGCAAGGTGAACAAAGGTATATGTGATATACATGTTATTGATGTGTACCTTACTAATGCTCGCAGTAGCACCTGGGTATTTGATACTGGTTCTATTGCTAGTATTTGCAACTCAAAACAGGGACTACGGATTAAGCGAGGATTGGCTAAGGACGAGGTAACGATGCGCGTAGGAAATGGTTCCAAAGTCGATGTGATCGCGGTCGGCACGCTACCTCTACATCTACCTTCGAGATTAGTATTAGACCTAAATAATTGTTATTTGGTGCCAGCGTTGAGCATGAACATTATATCTGGATCTTGTTTGATGCGAGACGGTTATTCATTTAAATCAGAGAATAATGATTGTTCTATTTATATGAGTAATATCTTTTATGGTCATGCACCCTTGAAGAGTAGTCTATTCTTATTAAATCTCGATAGTAGTGACACACATATTCATAATGTTGAAGCCAAAAGATGCAGAGTTGATAATGATAGTGCAACTTATTTGTGGCACAGCCATTTAGGTCATATCGGTGTAAAGCGCATGAAGAAACTCCATACTGATGGGCTTTTGGAACCACTTGATTATGAATCACTTGGTACTTGCGAACCGTGCCTTATGGGCAAGATGACCAAAACACCATTCTCCGGAACTATGGAGAGAGTAACAGATTTGTTGGAAATCATACATATAGATGTATGTGGTCCGATGAATGTTGAGGCTCGTGGCGGATATCGTTATTTTCTCACCTTCACAGATGACTTAAGCAGATATGGGTATATCTACTTAATGAAACATAAGTCTGAAACATTTGAAAAGTTCAAAGAATTTCAGAGTGAAGTTGAAAATCATCGTAACAAGAAAATAAAGTTTCTACGATCTGATCGTGGAGGAGAATATTTGAGTTACGAGTTTGGTGTACATTTGAAACAATGCGGAATAGTTTCACAACTCACGCCACCCGGAACACCACAGCGTAATGGTGTGTCCGAACGTCGCAATCGTACTTTACTAGATATGGTGCGATCTATGATGTCTCTTACTGATTTACCGCTATCATTTTTGGTTTATGCTTTAGAGACGGCCGCATTCACGTTAAATAGGGCACCATCAAAATCCGTTGAGATGACGCCTTATGAACTATGGTTTGGCAAGAAACCAAAGTTGTCGTTTCTTAAAGTTTGGGGCTGCGATGCTTATGTGAAAAAGCTTCAACCTGATAAGCTGGAACCCAAATCGGAGAAATGTGTCTTCATAGGATATCCAAAGGAAACTATTGGATACACCTTCTATCACAGATCCGAAGGCAAGACTTTTGTTGCTAAATTCGGAAACTTTCTAGAGAAGGAGTTTCTCTCAAAAGAAGTGAGTGGGAGGAAAGTAGAACTTGATGAGGTAACTGTACCTGCTCCCTTATTGGAAAGTAGTACATCACAGAAACCGGTTTCTGTGATACCTACACCAATTAGTGAGGAAGCTAATGATGATGATCATGAAACTTCAGAACAAGTTACTACTGAACCTCATAGATCAACCAGAGTAAGATCCGCACCAGAGTGGTACAGTAATCCTATTCTGGAAGTCATGCTACTAGATCATGATGAACCTACGAACTATGAAGAAGCGATGGTGAGCCCAGATTCCGCAAAATGGCTTGAAGCCATGAAATCTAAGATGGGATCTATGTATGAGAACAAAGTGTGGACTTTGGTTGACTTGCCCAATGACCGGCAAGCAATTGAGAATAAATGGATCTTTAAGAAGAAGACTGACGCTGACGGTAATGTTACTGTCTACAAAGCTCCGTCGCAATAGGTTTTCGACAAGTTCAAGGGATTGACTATGATGAGACCTTCTCACCCGTAGCGATGCTTAAATCTGTTCGAATCATGTTAGCAATTGCCGCATTTTATGATTATGAAATTTGGCAGATGGATGTCAAAACTGCATTCCTGAATGGATTTCTGAAAGAAGTGTTGTATATGATGCAGCCGGAAGGTTTTGTCGATCCAAAAGGAGCTAACAAAGTGTGCAAGCTCCAGCGATCCATTTATGGACTGGTGCAAGCCTCTCGGAGTTGGAATAAACGCTTTGATAGTGTGATCAAAGCATTTGGGTTTGTACAGACTTTTGGAGAAGCCTGAATTTACAAGAAAGTGAGTGGGAGCTCTGTAGCATTTCTGATATTATATGTGGATGACATATTACTAATCGGAAATGATATAGAATTTCTGGATAGCATAAAGGGATACTTGAATAAAAGTTTTTCAATGAAAGACCTCGGTGAAGCTGCTTACATATTGGGCATTAAGATCTATAGAGATGGATCAAAACGCTTAATTGGACTTTCACAAAGCACATACCTTGACAAAGTTTTGAATAAGTTCAAAATGGATCAAGCAAAGTAAGGATTCTTTCCTGTGTTACAAGGTGTGAAATTGAGTAAGACTCAATGCCCGACCACTTCAGAAGATAGAGAGAAAATGAAAGATGTTCCCTATACTTCAGCCATAGGCTCTATCATGTATGCAATGCTGTGTACCAGACCTGATGTGTGTCTTGCTATAAGTCTAGCAGGGAGGTATCAAAGTAATACAGGAGTGGATCACTGGACAGCGGTCAAGAACATCTTGAAATACCTGAAAAGGACTAAGGATATGTTTCTCGTATATGGAGGTGACAAAGAGCTCATCGTAAATGGTTACATTGATGCAAGCTTTGACACTGATCTGGACGATTCTAAATCGCAAACCGGATACGTGTTTACATTAAACGGTGGAGCTGTCAGTTGGTGCAGTTCTAAACAAAGCGTTGTGGCGGGATCTACATGTGAAGCGGAGTACATAGCTGCTTTAGAAGCAGCAAACGAAGGAGTTTGTATGAAGGAGTTCATATCCGATCTAGGTGTCATACCTAGTGCATCGGGTCCAATGAAAATATTTTGTGACAATACTAGTGCAATTGCCTTGGCAAAGGAATCCAGATTTCACAAGAGAACCAAGCACATTAAGAGACGCTTCAATTCCATCCGGGATCTAGTCCAGGTGGGAGACATAGATATATGCAAGATACATATAGATCTGAATGTAGCAGACCCGTTGACTAAGCCTCTTCCACAAGCAAAACATGATCAACACCAAAGCTCCATGGGTGTTAGAATCATTACTGTGTAATCTAGATTATTGACTCTAGTGCAAGTGGGAGACTAAAGGAAATATGCCATAGAGGCAATAATAAAGTTATAATTTATTTCCTTATATCATGATAAATGTTTATTATTCATGCTAGAATTGTATTAACCGGAAACATACTACTTGTGTGAATACATAGACAAACTAAACGTCACTAGTATGCCTCTACTTGACTAGCTCGTTAATCGAAGATGGTTATGTTTCCTAACCATAGACATGTGTTGTCATTTGATTAACGGGATCACACCATTAGGAGAATGATGTGATTGACATGACCCATTCCATTAGCTTAGCACCCGATCGTTTAGTATGTTTCTATTGCTTTCTTCATGAATTATACATGTTCCTATGACTATGAGATTATGCAACTCCCGTTTGCCGGAGGAACACTTTGTGTGCTACCAAACGTCACAACGTAACTGGGTGATTATAAAGGAGCTCTACAGGTGTCTCCAAAGGTACATGTTGGGTTGGCGTATTTCGAGATTAGGATTTGTCACTCCGATTGTCGGAGAGGTATCTCTGGGCCCTCTCGGTAATGCACAACACATAAGCCTTGCAAGCATTGCAACTAATGAGTTAGTTGCGAGATGATGTATTACGAAACGAGTAAAGAGACTTGCCGGTAACGAGATTGAACTAGGTATTAAGATACCGACGATCGAATCATGGGCAAGTAACATACCGATGACAAAGGGAACAATGTATATTGTTATGCGGTCTGACAAGATCTTCATAGAATATGTAGGAGCCAATATGAGCATCCAGGCTCCGCTATTGATTATTGAATGGAGACGTGTCTCGGTCATGTCTACATTGTACTCGAACCCGTAGGGTCCGCACGCTTAACGTTACGATGACAGTTTCATTATGAGTTTGTATATTTTGATGTACCGAAGTTTGTTCGGAGTCCCGGATGTGATCACGGACATGACGAGGAGTCTCTAAATGGTCGAGACATAAAGATCAATATATTGGACGGCTATATTCGGACGGAAGTGTTCCGGGTGATTTCGGAGAAAACCGGAGTGCTGGAGGGTTACCGGAACCCCCCGGGAGAAGTAATGGGCCTTATGGGCCTTAGTGGAGAGAGAGAGGGGCGGCCAGGGTGGGCCGCGCGCCCCCTCCCCCTCTGGTCCGGATTGGACTAGGAGAGGGGGGGCGGCGCCCCCCTTTCCTTCTCCCTCTCCCCCTTCCTTTCCCCCTCCTAGTAGGAGTAGGAAAGAGGGGAGTCCTACTCCTACTAGGAGGAGGACTCCTCCTCCTTGGCGCGCCCACAAGGGCCGGCTAGCCTCCCCCCTTGCTCCTTTATATACGGGGGCAGGGGCACCTCTAGACACACAAGTTGATCTTCGTGATCGTTCTCTTAGCCGTGTGCGGTGCCACCCTCCACCATAATCCTCAATAATATTGTAGCGGTGCTTAGGCGAAGCCCTGCGACGGCAGAACATCAAGATCGTCACAACGCCATCGTGCTGACGGAACTCTTCCCCGACACTTTGCTGGATCGGAGTCCGAGGATTTTCATCGAGCTGAACGTGTGCTAGAACTCGGAGGTGTCGTAGTTTCGGTGCTTGATCGGTCGGGCCGTGAAGACGTACGACTACATCAACCGCGTTGTCATAACGCTTCTGCTGTCGGTCTACGAGGGTACGTAGACAACACTCTCCCCTCTTGTTGCTATGCATCACCATGATCTTGCGTGTGCGTAGGAATTTTTTAAATTACTACGTTCCCCAACAGGTAGTTCAAGAGTACATCTACCACGAGATCAGAGAGGCTAAACCCTAGAAGCTAGCCTATGGTATGATTGTTGTTGTCCTACGGACTAAACCCTCCGGTTTATATAGACACCGGAGGGGGCTAGGGTTACACAGAGTCGGTTACAATGGGAGGAGATCTTCATATCCATATGCCAAGCTTGCATTCCACGCCAAGGAAAGTCCCATCCGGATACGGGACGAAGTCTTCAATCTTGTATGTTCATAGTCCAAGAGTCTAGCCAAAGGTCATACTCCGGCTATCCGGACACCCCCTAATCCAGGACTCCCTCAGTAGCCCCTGAACCAGGCTTCAATGACGACGAGTCCGGCGCACAGATTGTCTTCGGCATTGCAAGGCGGGTTCCTCCTCTGAATACTTCATAAAAGATTTTGAACACGGGGATCGTGTCCGGCTCTGTAAAATAAGTTCCACATACTACCGTAGAGAGAATAATATTTACACAAATCTAATCTGCTGACGTATCCTGTAGCATGACATCATACCACAGCCAAGCCTTTATTCGAATCATTTTTTGGCTGTCCCACCTCAGCGCATTTTGCGAGGCGGTTTCCTTGGCACGTCTTGTCAGAGCAGAGATCGTGTCCCCTTTATTTACGAGATTCTCATCAACACGGACGTGGGTAACCCAGTCGTGCCCGTTGGTACGTCTCCTCGATCAAAGGTAAGTCCCAAACGGTCACGGGGAGGGCTCTTGGTATTCAACCTCTCTTATAAGGAGACCAAGGCTTTACTCCTTTCTTTCGATCTCAATCGAATCCGCCTCTCGCCTTGAGCTCCAACACCCAAGGCTCCAGATTTAGGCGCTTCGGACCTTCGACAATGTCCGGCTCCGACCTTCGAGGTCGATGGATGCCTTCCTCCGTCGTGGGAGGCCAGGTATTTGACCGGCGAAATCCCGCATACGCTGCCTGCTCAAGGGCAGGTTATTCCCAAGCCTGGCGAGAGCGTTGTGTTCATGTCTCACTTCCTTCGAGGGCTAGGCTTTGCACCGGATCCCTTCGTGAGGGGGCTCATGTTCTATTATGGGCTGGACTTCCACGACTTAGCTCCGGAGTCTATCCTCCACATCTCATCGTTCATCGTCGTGTGCGAAGCCTTCCTCCGTATTACCCCTCACTTCGGACTATGGCTCAAGACCTTTGAAGTAGAGCCGAAGATGATCGAGGGACAACACGCAGAGTGCGGAGGCGCTGTAATAAGCAAGAATGCTGACGCTCCATGGCCCAAGGGCTCTTTTCAAGAGGAGTCCAGCTTATGGCAACAAGAGTGGTTTTATATCATAGCTCCCAGGGGTACCAAGTGGGTGGCGCCGCCCGCTTTTCGCTCGGGTCCCCCGCCCTGACTAGCGTCATGGGTCAATAAGGGGCTGGACTGGGGGCCGACAAAGGACGTGCCCCTGTTGCAGGTCCGCATCCGAGATCTCCTGGAAAGAGACATCATTCTGGTCGTGGTGATGCAGGTCATGTTGATTCGCCGAGCCCTGCCCTGCAAACACCGCCCCCTCCGCCTGTGGGAGTTCAATCCGGAGGGACCACGAGCTCTCCAACATTTTATGGGCGCGAGGCCCACGGAGATGTACAAATTGTTCTTCGGACCACAAGTAGTGTGTCCGGACTCTACTGAGGACGAAGGTCAGAGCTGCAATCGTCCAGATACTCAAGTAAGTAGCCCTGTGCCTGGACACGCCATCCGTTCATTTATCATAACATCGCCCTTAAAGGAGTTGTTTCTTGAAACAGGACTGGATAGCGAAGGCGAAGTTAATCAGGTGTCAGGCCCCCCTTCCTGAGACCTCGCCGGATCCCGTGTTAACCAGGATGCTGGAGATCACGCCTTCTGAAGAAAACGAACGGGGGGATAAGGTAGCTACTGCCTCCGCAAAGGAGGCTGTCCGGAAAGGAGGAATAGAAAATTCCCCTCCTCAGGGGAAGAAGAGGACCGCCTCTGAAGACCTGGAGACCTGTGCCGGAGGATACCTCGGCCATACTATGCCCTCAAGGGGATCAACCCTCCACCGAGCCGTAAGTAAAAAGGGGGTTTTAAAAAATGAGAGAAATCCTTGCTTTATTTCCGAGGAAAATAACCGAAAATTTACCTTGTAGCTCGGACCTTAGCCCTTCTCAGCAGAGCTCGCCTTCGGGGGATCTTCTTCCGGACATGATGGAGAGCGGAACGCCTCCCCCTGCCGTACCACCTTACGAGGCGGGCGACCCCGAGGTATCGTCGCGGAGTGTTTCTCCTAATCCGGCAGGGACGGAAGGCAGTCATATGGCCCCCCGAAGCACTACTAGGGAAAAGCCTAGCAGCAGCGCGGGTTTTAGGCCTATCAGTAGCGCGGGCCGATGCGCTACTGATAAGGCGCTATAGCTAACGTTTAGCAGTAGCGTGCCTCCGCCCGCGCTACTGATAAATCGACTTAGTAGTAGCGACTTCCGGAGGTGCGCTACTGGTAATTAGTAGTAGCGCTTCTCCCTGCCCGCGCTGCTACTATTATTTCGTATTTTATTTCTTTTTTATTTCATGTGGTATTCGTACACCTTTACACAAGTTTTCATACAACAGGAATTTAGAAATTGTTTCACGCTAAGTTATTACATCACGGGGTGAAAGAACCGTGGACTAGTTTCAAGTGGATGGACATCCACTTGAAACTAATCCGCGGTTCTTTCACCCAATGATATAATAAATATCATCATCATCATATCATTAGCAACTTATCATCATAATACATCATTGTCATATAACACCTCCTCGTCATCAACTCTAACACATTGTATCACATAATAAACATATTGTACCTCATAGGACCTACTACATTCTCTTAGGACCTACTATATTCTCTAAGGTAAAATAGCAAAAAACAAGATAGCCCCTGACTCTCCATTATGGAGAATGGAGATTATCCTGTCTCCAATTCTTGCCTTTCGCTTAATGTTACTTCCAAGAACCTCCTTGCGAATGTCCAAACATTTTTTCCATTCTTTGATTAGCATGTGTTCACCGGTTTTAGAAATCCGATATGCACAGGTGAGCTCCTTAGATTGACCTGGTTGTAGGTTCATAACTGCAAGGCGACCATTCTGATACATCAGATGAGGCACACAATCCATCGGGATTTCCTGTTGAAAAACATAGTAATAACTTCGTAGTTAGCAATGATGTACTAGTTTTAGAAGTATGCAAAAGATGCACGGATGTCGTAATAGTAAAAAATCTTACCAGGGTATCTCCATAGAAGTTACCGTGGTTCAACCGTGCACTAGTGGCACGTATTGACCATAATTTGGAGGAGTTCAATAATAGGTATTGTAATTCTCAATAAAAGTACAATAAGCAATCAGATGACTTTTCTCCTTATAAGTTAATTTGGAGCCATCAGTGTAGTGGGTTTTCTCTACCATCTTCTGCACATTCTTTGAAGATTCAAAATAAGCTGTCATTGGAAATAAGCTATCAACTATTTTGAAATAAACAATATAAATTAGTTAATAACTATGTTTGAGAAACTCACATTGCGGTAGAATCGGAAGCGTATCAACAAGGACCCAAATGTCCATATTGTCTTGCTCGATGTCAGGATTACGAAGATCCATGGTGACAATCATACCCTCATAAAAACCATACATTTTGCAAAGTGCTTCCCAATTTTGGCAACCAAAATGGGTTACGCTCTGAGAATTGTATAGATTTACTTCAAAATCGATATCATGATGGGTCCTTAGGTGTATTTTCTTTGTTTCAAAATTTTCATGGTCTTCAAAACCCATCCTCTCCAAGACATAGCGTCTTGTATGGAATGGGATAAGCTAGTCAAATTGTAAAAGATGAAAATTAGACACTGAAATAGTTGAAGTCATGCTTAATTACGAAAAAAACACTTGTCATTGTTGCGTACCGTTTCAACCTCGAATGTCTCCTTGAGCTTAATGCTAAAGCGCCGATCTTCATCCAGCTCAATGAACCTGTCGCACATACCTCGATCGTCGTGGCACCAGCTCCACTCCCCCGGGAGACTGTCGTCGTCCGAGTACGACATTTCCTACGTTCTTAATTCAAAGATTAAACTTGTACAATTAAATATATGTACTAAAAAACCTAAATTAGATCATTATTTTTCGAGAAAATCCAGGCCACTCGATATTTCCTACATATTCTAGCACAAGTCATGCCAGAATTCACAGAAAAATCTGGCATGACCTTTGCTAAAAAAGGACATATCGAGCGCCTGAAATTTGCCGGAACGGAAATTAATCAACACTCCGGCAAAACATAGGCCACTCGGAGGTGTAACCAAAACATGACCGGGCACTTAGGCAAAACAAGCGCCTGAAACTCGAGCGCCTGAATATGACATGTTCATCTAGTTCTATTAATTCAACTAGTTCTTACTAAATATAAGCTTACTATAAATAAAAAAACTAGTTCTTTCTAAAAATAAAGTAGTTCAACTAGTTATTTTAATTTTCTTACTAAAAATACATTAGTTCTATTAATTCAACTAGTTTTTTAATTTACTTACTAAACTAGTTCAAGTAAAACTAAACTAGTTCAACTAAAACTAAACTAGTTCAACTAAAACTAAACTAGTTCTATTAATTCAACTCGTTCTTACTAAATATAAACTTACTATAAATAGAAAGAAACTAGTACATCTACTACTACTACTAATTAACATCTACTACTACATCTACTACTAATTAACATCTACTATTGCTAATTATACAACTAGTTTACCATCACTACTACTAATTAATATCTACTACTACTAAAAATCATTATCTATGAACCCTAAATTAACATCTACTACTACTAAAATCATCTACTAACTAAGCAAAGAGAGAGGGGTGGGGGAGGGGTGGGGGCTTGCAGAGAGGGGAGAGACGGTGGCGGGGAGGTGCTTGGCGACGGAGGTAGGGGCGGCGAGGGCGGGCTCGGGATCGGGAGGCGGCGGTCCTGGGCAGGCTCGGGCGGCGGCGGTGAGGTCGAGGGCAGCGGCGGTGAGGTCGAGAGCGGCGGCGGGCGGCGGCGGTGAGGTTGAGGGCTGGCTCGGGCGGCGGCGATGAGGGGAGGCTCGGGCGGCGCGGCGCGACAGGAGTAGGGGAACAGGGGGAAAGGAGGACTTAGCAAAATTTTGAGCCGGGGGGTGGTGGTTAAGTCGAACTAACAGTAGCGCTCGTAAGGAAAACGCGCTATAGCTAACTTATATATAGCGCGTTTTACAGAAAAATGCTACTGCTCATGGAAGCAGTTATTTCTTTTGTTTATCCCAAAATCAGTAACGCTTTGTCCTGAAAAAACGCTATAAGTCTAAGAAAAGTGAAAACATAAAAAATATACATTGGTCATCATTGATCTTTTGTGTAGAATCTAAATAGTCAACATGAATCCTCACTGTACCTATATAGGTATAGGCGAGGATTCATATTGCAGCTACAAATCATATACATATAGTTCAATGAAGACCAAGTGATCGAGATAGGTTGAGAAGTAACATATTTAAGGTGGTAAACACCTTGTTCGCTTAGCAGTATGGGACTAAACTTAAATATTTGCGGTGATACTTAGCAGCAGCGAGTTTTGAAGAAAAACGCTGCTACTAAGTACTTTAGCAGTAGCGCGTTCCTCAGAAGGGCGCTACTACTATATCTAGCCGGGAGGCAACACCGTGCCAAATATAGTAGTAGCGCTTGTTTCACATAGAGCGCTACTGCTACTTAGATATTAGTAGCGCTGTTCTCTGAAGCTCGCTACTGCTAATTAGCAGTAGCGTCTGTTTTTAAACCACGCTGCTGCTAAGATTATGTGTATAAGGTTTTCCCTAGTAGTGAAGCCCTCCGTGTCCGGCCTTCGAAAAAAGCAATCGAACGAGTCCGGCACCGCCTGGTGCTTGGTCGGAGGTACTGAAGGATCTGCTAGGTCGAGCGTCTATCCCAGAGGAGCACCGTACGTTGATGGGTACGGTAATTGAAAGGATTTTGTCCGCGGAGAGCGGGTTGCATGAAGCTGTCAGGAGTTTGCTGACCGGTTTTGAGGTACGCGAAATGATGTACCTTTTGACAATTCCGCATATTTTAAGATGCGCCCTGTGTAGATAGTAGCCCTTGAGACTCTGTGTGCTGTCGAATACGACGACACGCAGAGGATCATAGTCCCAGGTATAATTTTGCCGCCTTCCTATGTAGGTGGTGAAGTGTCCGGTGGCCAGTCGGACTGATGAATTTGCCGAGCTAAAGCGGCAACTTGACGTGGCAGATGCCGACATCGCGCTTGTCAACAAGCGGCTTGACGAGGCACAAGGTATGTAACTTCTTTAGAGACACCTGGTAAGAGGAGCTTGATGCCAGTATCTTACAACGTGTGCGCTTGATGCAGATGGGGTTGCCGCCATAGAGGACCTTCGGGCCGAACTTGCCCGAGCCAAGGAGCAAGCCAGAAAAGGCGATGCGGCTGCACTAAAGGCGGTTGAGGAGCTGAAAGCTGAACAGGTTGCTCACTACTGAAGCAAGAAGGAAATTTCCGAAATGGTTGTGAAGTTAAAGAACGCTGCTGACCGCTGTAATCTTCTTGAAAAAGAAGATCGGGCGGAGCGGACGGACCTGGAGAAGGCCACTACAGCGGCCAAGGATGCTCGTTCTGCGATGAGAGCGATGAAGGAGGAGCTACGTCAAGCCGGAGATATCGCGGCTGGAAAGCCCTTTATGCTGCGGATGAAGTTCGGAGATCCTAAATATGCTCCGTTGGACCGGATGTGGAGTTCGGCGGACGCATATCTAGATTTAGCGGCGAGTGCCGCTGATGCGGCCGAACACTTCCAGGATCAGAAGGATCGCGAAGTGGAGAAGCTCTTCTTGCCACAGTTCAACAATCCGGAGCGTCCACTTCCATTGACCGATCGTTTGGCCGAATGGGCCGAGCTGAATAGGTTTTCCGGACTTGCCATGAAGTATGCGTGGATCATCTGTGGCAAGAAAGGCCAAAGCCGAACAGTTATTTTAGCTTGGTGCATCGGTTCCTTGGTGCAGTGCCGTATATCAACGCGATGAAGAGGTCAACATGCATGGAGGGTGCGCGGATGGCCCTTGCCCGTGTCAAGACATACTGGGCAGAGATGGAAGCCACCCCCGTTGCATCCCAAGATTCGGACGGAAGACGAGTACCTGCCGAACACTACTTTCAAGAAGTTATGGAGGGCGCTCGTTTAATAGAGACGCAGTTCTCGAAGGATATTATGTTCGAATAACATGTATTCTTGTTTAAAACAATATTTTGATGAAATGTATAAGCTTTTTATACTTGTGCCTGCAAGAATTATGATACCTCATGTGCGGCCGTTAGTGTATATATGTATATAATCTGAAAGATGGCAGTCGTCGGCTTCAGCCCCCACGCATATAATGCGGGGGTGTTCGCAGAAGGCGCACTTTCACACTTGATCCAACGTCTTGGTCCATGAAGGAGGTGATAGCGCAGCGAACTAGGCAATCGGACTATAATGCTTTATCACTTTCACTTAGCCATAGGAGCTTGACAGTGGGGCTACTATATAGCCCCTGGTGGCGCCGCGCTCGCTCGAATTCGGGGCGCGTGTGTGCCTGGCCGGGAAACGTCCCTCCGTTAATGCGGAGGAATCCCGAAGATTCCAATAAGTCCTCGAGTGGTTGACCAGTCTCTCGCTATATCATGACAGTCATTTTTCGGCTTTCTCTACTGAGGTGCTCGCCTGGCTGAACCAGGGCACAATCGCAGTAGTTCTCCTGGTGTCGCCTTAGCCGATAGAGCGGAACGTAAGGCAGCAAAACACAGGAGCCGGGCAAACCCAACATTTGACAAAAGACATGATTCGGAGCTGATGCATATAAGGCCAAACTCGCGACGCCGAACGCTCCCTAAGGTATTCTGTCTTTATGAAAACGGGTAATACCGTGCCCTTTGTAATAAGCCCCTGGTGTCCAGGTACGTGCAAAATTCTGACGTGGCCACATGCCAAGACGCCAACCTCCCTCTCGGTTATACTGAGAGTCCGGGGGATATGTATCAACAAGAGACAGTAAAAAAGGTTTACGCAGGGTCTTAATCTAAAAAGAATCCTTGGAACGGTTCCCTGCTGCACGTCTGCGCCTGTGTCTCCGTTATGCCGTGTCCTGGACGGGTGTAGCATGGAACCTCGGCGCCTTTGAATAGCACCTTCCAGGCGTCTTCGTACGACGTGTCGAAGAGCCTGCTCAGGGTTGGGTGCAGCGCCGGGTCGAACTCCCACAGATTGAAATCTCATTGTTGACACGGGAGGATCCGGCGGACGAGCATAACCTGGACTACATTGACAAGCTTGTGCTGCTTGTTCACGAGAGTTTGGATGCATTTTTGCAGTCCAGTTACTTCTCCTTTGTTGCCCCACGACAGGCCCGTCTCTTTCCAAGACGTGAGCCGCGTAGGGGGTCCAGACCGGAACTCGGGGGCTGCGACCCACTCAGGGTCGCGTGGCTCGGTGATGTAAAACCACCTTGACTGCCACCCCTTCAGGGTCTCCACAAAGGAGCCCTTGAGCCATAGGACGTTGGCCATCTTGCCCGCCATGGCGCCTCCGCACTCCGCCTGGTTGCCACGCACCTCCTTTGGCTTGACGTTGAAAGTCTTGAGCCATAGGCCGAAATGGGACGGATGCAGAGGAAAGCCTCGCACACAACGATAAACTCCGAGATGTTGAGGACAAAGTTCGGGGCCAGATCATGGAAATCCAGGCCATAGTAGAACATGAGCCCCTGGACGAATGGGTGGAGAGGAAAACCCAGTCCGCGGAGGAAGTGGGGAAGGAATATAACCCTCTCATGGGGCCTTGGGGTGGGGAGGAGCTGCCCCTTTTCGGGAAGCCGGTGCGCGATGTCGTTACAAAAAGTATCCGGCTTTCCTCAGTTTTTTGATATGGCCCTCCGTGACGGAGGAGACCATCCACTTGCCTCCCGCTCCGGACATGGCTGGAGAAGGTTGAGGTGGGAAGTGCGGGCTTGGGCACTGGAGCTCGAGTGCGCGGAAGATGGATAGGCAAAGGAGGAAGAAGGCGTAGGTAAAAAGGTGGATCCTTATCCCCTTATATGGGCGGATGCGGTTGAGCGTCCCCACCAGCCTGGTAAAACTCTCTTATCTCCCAAGCGCCGTGATAAATGGCGCGGTTGGGTTACCCACGTCCGTATTGATGAGAATCCCGTAAATGAGGGGACACGATCTCTGCTTTGACAAGACGTGCCAAGGAGACCGCCTCGCAAAATGCGCTGAGGTGGGGGAGTAAAAACGATTCGAATAAAGGCTTGGCCGTAGTGTGATGTCACGCTACGGAATACGTCAGCAGATTAGATTTGTGTAAATATTATTCTCTTTATGGAAATATGTGGAAACTTATTTTGCAGAGTCGGACACTATCTTTTGTGTTCAAAATCTTCTATGAAGTACTTGGAGGAGGAACCCTCCTTGCAATGCCGAAGACAATCTACGCGCCGGACTTGTCGTCATTGAAGCCTGGTTCAGGGGCTACTGAGGGAGTTCTGGATTAGGGGGTGTCCGGATGGCCGGACTATACCTTCGCCCGACTCCTGGACTATGAAGATACAAGATTGAAGACTTCGTCCCGTGTCCGGGAGGAACTTTCCTTGGCGTGGAAGGCAAGCTTGGCGATGCGGATATTCAGATCTCCTACCATTGTAACTGACTTTGTGTAACCCTAACCCTCTCCGGTGTCTATATAAACCAGAGGGTTTTAGTCCGTAGGACAACATACAACAATCATACCATAGGCTAGCTTCTAGGGTTTAGCCTCCTTGATCTCGTGGTAGATCTACTCTTGTACTACCCATATCATCAATATTAATCAAGCAGGACGTAGGGTTTTACCTCCATCAAGAGGGCCCGAACCTGGGTAAAACATTGTGTCCCTTGTCTCCTGTTACCATCCGCCTAGACGCATAGTTCGGGACCCCCTACCCGAGATCCGCCGGTTTTGACACCGACAGCGGGGTTTGGAGCGGCACTTACGCCGCCGCTTTGACTGCTTTTCGAAGGAGCGATCCTTCGTTGCGTCCTCCCGTTCCTCCTCATCGTTTCCTTTGGGTGTGTCCACCATGTATACATTGTAGGATGGGGTGGCTTTCGAGTGCCCTGTGGGCGCTGCTTCCTGTTCGTCTCCTATATTGTCATCCATACCGTCGATGTCTTCAGAGTCGAAGTCGAGCATGTCGGTCAAGTCATCAACAGTGGCTATGAAGTGGGTGGTGGGTGGGCGTCGAATTTCTTCGTCGTCCGCATCCCAATCCTGTCGGTCATAATCCGGCCAGGACTCTCCTAACAAGGATAGAACCCTTAGCGAATTCAGTATGTCGCCGAAGGGCGAGTGCTGAAAGATATCCGCGGCGGTGAACTCCATGATTGGCGCCCAATCGGATTCGATTAGCAAGGGCGCGGGGGGTTCATAGTCCGGAGAAGAGTCCAGCAACGTGGAGTCGCGGGCCTCGCGAAGGATAAGGCTGGTGTTCAGCTCGACCGCCGTTGAGACTGCAGCCCCCGTGGCGGGGTCTGGCCGCCCGCCCTCGGTCTGCGCAGTTGGCTCCAAGCTAAAGGTCGGAGCGGATGCGGGTGCGGCCTCCAGGGCACTGTTCGGCGGCAGAGCTAAATCATGCCCATCGTGACAGTGCTGCGTGCTCGGCTGTGGCTCGAATCCGTCGAAGATCAAGTCTCCATGGATGTCGGTCGTGTAGTTCAAACTTCCAAACCTGACCTGATGGCCAGGGGCGTAGCTTTCAATCTGCTCCAGATGGCCGAGCGAATTGGCCCGCAGTGCAAAGCCGCCGAATGCAAAGATCTATCCGGGGAGAAGAGTCTCACCCCGGACTGCATTGCTAACGATGATCGAAGGAGCCATCAAGCCTGATGACGACGACACAGAGGAACTCTCAATGAAAGCACCAATGTCGGTGTCAAAACCGGCGGATCTCGGGTAGGGAGTCCCGAACTGTGCGTCTAGGCGGATGGTAACAGGAGACAAGGGACACGATGTTTTTACCCAGGTTCGGGCCCTCTCGGTGGAGGTAAAACCCTACTGCTGCTTGATTAATATTGATGATATGGGTAGTACAAGAGTAGATCTACCATGAGATCAGAGAGGCTAAACCCTAGAAGCTAGCCTATGGTATGATTGTTGTTGTCCTACGGACTAAACCCTCCGGTTTATATAGACATCGGAGGGGGCTAGGGTTACACAGAGTCGGTTACAATGGGAGGAGATCTTCATATCCGTATTGCCAAGCTTGCCTTCCACGCCAAGGAAAGTCCCATCGGGATACGGGACGAAGTCTTCAATCTTGTACTTCATAGTCCAAGAGTCCGGCCAAAGGTCATAGTCCGGCTATCCGGACACCCCCTAATCCAGGACTCCCTCACCCGCCCCGCTAACAACGAGGCAGAGGACACCGCCGGCTCCGCCGAGGCCCCGCCCCGCCAACAACGAGGCAGAGGACATCGCCGGCTCAGCTGAGGCCACACCCTGCCGGCAACACGGGGGAGGATTTCCACCGCTCCGCTGAGGCGCCGCCCGCCGACAACAAGACAGAGGACATCGCCGGCTCCGCCGAGGCCCCGCCCCAATGCCAACGAGGCCGCGCCACATAGAAAACAAGGAAGAGTAGAACACGGTAGGTCGCCGCCGCTCGGGTCCAAGTAAGGCCACCGCTGCTGCCCTCCGGTTGAAGCCAAGCTAGGCGGGTTGACCATTGACGGACGGTTAGCTTCTTGGCGGCGACGTGGAGTCAGAGAGCTGCGCTGGAGAAGAACGCTGCTTCTACTTAACTGCTAGTGCAGTTGGCTGACTGACACGTGGGCCCAACAGGCCACATGTCAGTTACGCAACTGCACCTGCAGTTAAGTCACTGAAGCTTCTGTTCGGCTCAGCGGGACACAGGTGGGTAGCTTCGGTTAATTAATTATACCTCCAGCGCATCCCTTTTTAGTTGAAGAATGTATGAAATGTAATGAAATCTGGCATGTTTATATGAAATCTGACCGTGTATGAATGAATTTATTTCGATTAGTTCGAATTCCTGTATCACTAGCATTGGATGAACATGCAAAACAATACGTACTAGCATTATTCCCAGGGTGATCACCTCGTTTGCAGCAGTTTCACATGTACTCCCTTCGGTCCTTTCTAGTCTGCATACAAGTTTTGTCTGCAGTCAAAGTATCTCTACTTTGACCAATCTTACACAAAAAAGTATGCACTTTCACAATGTGCGAAGTAAAAAGGAACAGAAGGAGTACAAAGAGTTTGAGCAGCTTTTTAGCATTTCTGTACATTGCAATCAAACACACAGGCCTGGCAATTCATAGAGAACATTCAAAACAATCGATGATTATGCATCTCAGCGACTCACATGTCAGAGGCAATATTTACTTCACAACTAAAGAATAAAGAAAAAATTGATCGACGCTGCTGACAGCAAACGGTGTCCCATTCGAAAATATCAAACGGGTCTTGCTAAAATCAATGAGCAAAATTTGACAAGGTTGTCCCATTCCAAAATACCAAATGCCTACGATTGTGGAATGGGTATGGTTTGCCATCAGTTCGGACATTGACAAGGCACCTCGTGCTAAATAAACCAGATGTTCTTTTTGTGTAGTTCCACCAAAATCAACCAAATTCGCGCGTAGCTTGTATGATTTCGCCCTTATATGTTGCAACGCCTTGAACTTATCGGCACCTCCTTTCTTGTGGTGGAAATGAATGATTCCATGTATTCGTGAACATTTTGTGCAGTTCCCATTGAAATCAAGCTGAGCACCCCTGTTTGCAAAAATACAAAAAAGTGATTAGTATAAAGCAAACTGTACTATGAATTGACAGTTTCAACAGGCACATACATGGTCCATGTAGAGCACACTTTTAGAAAAATGGAACTCACCAGAAAGAATCCTAGAACAACATTGTACTCGCGCATCACAGCAAAAAATGGAGATTTGTCAGTCCTTCTGAGCTGAAGTTAGTTTGGTCTTGTGGGGAGTAATGTAACCATCCTTCAACTACTCCTTTTGATGAGAAGATAGACAAGGCTTCTTCATCCTGGCATAATTGGAACTAGTCACTTCACGTACTCCATATTCTTCTTCAGAGGAAGATGATCCTGTTGTGCAAAGACAAGAGGACTACTAAATGCTAGCATCCTTGTTTGCTCAAAAAAAGGAAAGGAAATATTTAAAACAACACAGATGAAGCACTTCTCAAGGACAATACCACTTTTTCATGACAGTATCTAAACAGTAGCACAACACCAATAGAGATGACAAAGCTCAATCATATGGATGAAATCAGTGGGTGAGTACCAACCTTTGTCAGGAGGCTTATTGTGTAGAGCATACAGATGAAGCACTTCTCCGGAACCATCTGTTGCTATCTACGGTGGTGGCCATGCTTACTATATACTCCTCGATTAGTTTAATGTTTCCAACATCTTCTTGTGCAGTTCCACTAAAATATATGGTATCTTCAAAGAAGATCCCTGTTTGCACAAGTAGAGATAATTACATATTACATTAAGAGTGGCATCAAATCAGTGGCAAAACAATTGCTCGTTCCAGCCATAGCAATAAATTAAGATGCAAAACTATATCATTACTTGTGTCATCAAAGTTCCAGTGCTTCATTACAGCACCGGGAGTTGATTTTTGTTTTTCTTCCGCTTGTTCTTCCCCTTCATCACTTGGTTCAATAACAGAGAAGCTTCGCCTTCAATGTAAGATTTGGCATGTCAATTAGGGAGCACAAGTATAGTACTAAACTTAATTTTCTGATGAAAGTGGCAAAAATACAGGCCTGCAGTTGTGACATATCCTTATCTTACCTCAATGGGATATTACGGTGCATATACAGATTGGAAGTCTTGTCTCCATTTGTGCAGTTCACTAAAATCAAGAAACATTATCGTACAAGTAGCACACCATATGAAAGCACACTGCAAAATCATGTGAAAGAAGGCTAGTACTGACCTCTCATGATGCGGAATTCAGACAACTCATAAGAAGAAGATCTGAACCAAATTCGCCTTAACGGATAGGAAGTAAGATCTCCTCTTGTGCAGTTCCACTAAGATCAAGCAATCAAGCAACGTTGTCGGTGTGACATTTTGGTTGAACTGCACAAAACACTCTTAAAACAAAAGTGTTTTGTGCAGTGCAACAAAAGGTCACAATGGCAACGAGGTGAAGTAGATAACCCTGTTCACACAGAGGTGCAAAGGAAACAATTAGTGGTCAATAACGGTGGATGACACAGAAGCCAACAAAAAGAAGAATCTACCTTATCTAAATGGGAAAGAAAGCAAGACAATAGCATTTCTCAAACGGTGGCATTGATTAATATTAACATAGAGATTATATTAACAATAAAATTCGTTAAACATGTAATTTGCTTTTAACTGTGGCATTGCAACAATTTTCCAGCGGCATTATTAGAGGGTGTTTGTTTACAAGGACATTTTGGTGTAGGGACTAAAAACACTCTGTGTCAGTCCCATCTAAACCAAACAGAAGGGACTTTTAGGGACTAAAAGTGGGCGTTTGGGACTAAAGAAAGAAGACCCCGAGGGAGTCTTTTTGGGACTTTTTCGAACAGTTGCCCCTGCCACGCATTGCACCTTGTCTCTATTAGTTCGTTACTAGGGGTAACATGGTCTTTTAGCATGTCATTTAATAACCTCTACTCCATGTTTAGTCCCTGGAACCAAGCAGGTTGGGACTAGGGAGTTTTTAACCAAACAGGGCCTTAGATTAACAACAGCTAATGAGTTGCATGGGATAGTGGACGCACCAGCACCATGTGCATCTACCGATGTACTGTGGTCCTGCACAGTCTGTTGCAACAAAGAACAAACAACCAAGGAGCATATTTGTGTTGGTCCCAGTTTTGTTATCTTTAGACACCTTTCCCTATGTGAGCGCAACAAATCTAGTCCTGCTCAAACTCTACAGCCTTGTCCCTTTCCTTCCTTTTTGAACTAGTACTTTCGCCCCTTCCTTTCCTCTTTGAACCACATCCTAGATTTATGCAACACAACTTTCCCCACTACTTTCCCCCATTCCTTTCCTCTTTGAACCACGTCCTAGATTCATGCTATACAACTTTCCCCCTTCATTTCTTCTTTGAACCACGTCCTAGATTCATGCTATATACAACTTTTCCCACTACTTTCCCCCACTCCTTTCCTCTTTGAACTACGTCCTAGATTCATGGTATACATGCAGCTAGAGCAATGCATGTGGAGTAAGTAAATTATACCTTAAGGTTCTTGGGGTGTGGTTCGGTGGGCGACGGGACGACGGCGAAGAAGAAGGGTTGGAGGCCCTCCCGCGCCGCCGCTGGGTGGAAAGTGAATAGTTGCACCGGTAATCCCTCGTCGACGGCGACAACGTTAAGCCTCCCTCCCTTCCCGGCGGACGGATCCTGCCGGCCCTTTGAGCAGCAGTGAGGGGAGAGAGAGGCCAGCGAAGTCTTGTTTAGATCTGGAGAGGGCGAGAGAGTGTGAAGAGAGCAACTACAAGCGCTAAGGCTCCAGCGGGAGAGGGCGAGAGAGTGTGAAGAGAGCAACTACAAGCGCTGAGGCTCTAGCGTGTATATATATACTGGAGAGAGAGAGAGTGTGAAGCGTGCAAACCCTAGAAAACATTTTGACCAGTCAAAGAATCCTCCTGGCACAAATTATGCTCAAGTGTAGTTATCGAACCCGAGACCACAAGTTTGATGAGCGAACAGGCTAACCAGCTACACAACCCTCCCGTTATGTTCAACGAGAGGGAAATAACCTTTTATACATTCCTGCATTCATGTGACAAGCATGCCGTGTTTTTTTGTGTGTGTGTGGGAGTCATTGGGATTTCAATCATAATCGTGTCATGTGGCTTTGGTGGTAAGACTATCCATAGTGGTGCAGAAATAATGCAGCCTTAGTCACCTTACCTCTCTCCACGTAGTACGTTGGCTCCCACCAGTTAGAGGGTGAAACAAACAAATTAATAAGAAAAATTAAAAGCGCCAACGGTGTATCTTACCTCACACATCTCGCTACTGCTCGGGAACACTGTCCAATTGACCCCTCTGTTCGCCCACGTACTATTTTAAGCGAATCCTTATTATAACATGCACACAAATTTTGGGCACTTGTATTTGACTTAAGTCAGTGTGCCACCGTATCTCGTATACTTACTACTCCCTCCGTCTAGGTGCAATAAGTCACGTTAGAAGGTGCAACGGGACCAAGGTGCGTGCGTGTGCATGTGTGTGTGTGTGTGTGCGTGTGTGTGTGTGTTTAACAGCATGTGTGTGTTAGAGAGAACGACAGATCGACCTACTCCTACAGAGAGATGTTGTGCAGTGTATGATTTTAGCCGCGAGAGTCGATGCATCCTCTCGTTTCCGGGCGTGTCCGGTAGGGACATGCAGACAGCTGCCACGCCCGCTCCTGACCAGCCTGGCCCACCCAAAGCCCCTCCATCGCCTGCGCGCGCTTCCCGCCCGAAACGGCCAGCGCCACTCCAAAGAATCGGTGCCGCATTCATGCCCGGGCAGAGCGGACGCGACCTCTCACTGGCGCAAGAGTGATGGTTGCTTCATCCGTCCAACTTACTGCTGGGTCTATGTGATTTGACGGCTCATTGGTCTTTATTACTGAGGTGGTAGGATTGGTGGATGTCCCACGCTTTCGGCGTAAGGAGGTACTACTGCTAGATTACAATTTTCTCCATTCTTACAGCGGAGGCGTGCAAGAGCAGTGAAAACACGCAGGCTCAGTGATTACATGGCCCACCTCACACTATCACCGTGCGACACCTAACTCTTTACATAGTACTCCTCCGTTCCTAAATATTACTAGATGAGTCCCCGCGCATTGCCGCGGAACAGCGGTATATCTCTCTGCGCAAAATAATCGATTTCATAGAACTAAAAAAAACTCTATAACCGCATGACAAATGTGGTAGCCAAACTAAATAAACTCCCATCATCATTTAGATCATCCCACGTAAGGAAAAAAGATCAGACAACTCCTACTGCATAATGGGATTATATTTTTCTTTTTGACATGTTAATGGGACTTAAAAGCTCACTTACATGCATGCTACCGGTGCATGCTTGCATGCAGACATGTTGATGTGATTTAAAACCAACTCACATGCATGTGCCACGGTATTTCTGCATGCTTGCATGTGGCTTATTGCGGAGCCTCTAAACGTCTAGATCAGATGGCTATTATGGACTGATTTACTTCATCTAACGGCTACATCAATTTTGATCATGTGGCTCAAGGAGAGGATAGAGAATTCCTAGTAGTGGGGGCTAGCTATTACTAGTAGATAAGTCTTTGTAGAGATTCCACTACATATGGAACAAAATGAATGAATCTACACTTAAAATGCATCTATATACATCTGCATGTGGTTCATGGTGAAATCTCTACAAAGACTTATATTTAGGAACGGAGGAAGTACTAGTATAGTACGTACTGTAATTTATCAGCGGGATAAATTTGTACAATGCTATGAAGCTTCCAGCTTCTGTTACATGTATCTTGCATCCAAGGTTGCCCGTTGCAACATTTCATCAAATACAAAGGAGACTAGCATGCTATTGCATCTCAATGGTTGACAGATCATAGCAAATGTGTACTCCCTCCATTCCAAAATAAGTGTCTCAACTTTGTGCAAACTTTAGTACAAAGTTGTACTACTACTAAAGTTGACACTTATTTTGGAACAGAGACAGCTCAAGAAAAAAACGATCCATGCAGTCCCTAGCCCTTGAACCGTAAACCCTAACCAGGCTTTAATTTGCTGGCAACGTGGCGCTTCCTATGAAATGAAGTTTGCAACCTTTTGACCATCGGATCATTTTGTGCAGTTTCACCAAAATCGAGATGAGCATCCCTGTGGCAAAGAAATTGAAGAAGTGTGATTAGAATAAGATTACTGGACTAGTTGATGACACATAAACTCATCACAAATACAGTACGTAGAAGCCAGTAGAGGTATGTGCGGGGCAAAGAAGTAGAGAAATATCCATAGGGAGTGATGTGGGCAGCTGGAGCAGTGGTGCAAGCCGACTGTAAAGGGAGTTGTACCTGAGGGACGTAGCTCAACCTTGAGGAGGGCGGTGGGAGGCAGCAACTGCCCATGTCGCGGCAGTGAGCAAGGGACAAAGGCAACCTCACCGGCTTTGTGAGAGAGAACGGCGGGGACCCCTGATCAGGACGTGCCGATAGTGGGTTTTCGCCGTTGGTGACGGCCACCGCATCTACACTAAGCATCCACCCCTTCCCCAAGAGGACGTGATCCGCCGAGATGTTAGAGATGTGGCCACAGTCGTTTTGTGTGAGAGAGTGTGAAGAGAGCAACCCCAGCAAGCAACCGTGTAGACTGGCCCATCCTGACTATGCATATAGTGGAGCGGTTTCCTTTTCTGTCCATATAAACCTATCATATTGCGTACGTGCCACTGAAGAAAAAAAACTTTATTTATAAATGACGCGGCACCTACTACTCGTTATCCTATAACCTTGCGCTTGGCATCTCCAAAATACTATTAACCTTGAGATTGGCTCTTCGCCTCTTCGGGAAGTGGAGCAATAATGGTAGTGCAGTATATATCGTTCTGACTATATGAGACTGAATGAATTGCTGCACATCCACCACGTGGGCGAGGGTCGAGGGGCGATGGAGAGTGCTACATACGGAGCAAAATGAGTGAATCTACACTCTAAAATACGTCTATATACATCAGTGTTTGGAGTACGTACTAGTAGTTCATATTGAAATCTACTAAAGGACATATATATTCCAAAAAATATGATATAATCTCTATAACCAAGAAAGTAGGGACGAGGAGTAAACGGAGGGAGTAGTAAATTTTTCTCCTCGTCCTGCGAGCCACCGCGCGCATGGGCGAGGGAGCGGGCGTAAGGCGGAGCAAGCTTCACCTCATCCTGCGAGCCACCGCGCCCGTGGGCGGGGGAGACAGCGTACTAAGCAAGCTTCTCCTCGTTCCGCGAGTTGACGGGACACATCAAAAGTACTCCAGTGTATAGAGCCTTGCCTCTAATGTAGGCCCCACATGGTTTGCCTCTTTTTTTAACATAACACGTCAAGTCATAATTTGTTTGTTCACCCGTGGTAGACGATCCTCCCTCCACCAAGTGCACAACCAGTACACGTGCCAAATTAGCACGTGGGCTGCCTTTTTCGTATAGAAATGAGCTCCACCGTGTACCCGTGCGGGTGTGGTTGGGAAAGAGACGGGAGTACATGCGCCGTGCATGCACCTCTTCTCTTCGTGCACATCCCCCACCTACGTGGGTGTGTGAGAGAGATACAAACCGCGTTCGTGAGTGTTTTTTGTTTTGGGGTGGGGGTTGATTTCGTGAATTATTTGTGGGAATATGTGTCGATGACATCTCAAACACATTTTTGCATGAAATGTGTGTGAAATGGAGGCCTATCCATATCATACATAGAGGGTCGGGCAATCCACGAGAAGAGAGGGAGGGGTCATAGCTATCGATAGAGTCGAAGAGAGGATCAAGTGGGTGGGTGCGAGATCGATGAAGAGAGGCATCGAAATTGTGTGTGTGTGTGTGTGAAAGTCAAAGATATAGGGCGACTGGCCTACCGGAACGTTAGAGGACACATGTCAAGTTTGTGTGTGGCAAGGAGACATGACTAGAGCGCTCGATGTATCGGTGTGTGTGGGGGGGAGGAGGGGGGTGGGGGGACGGGTAGGCAGAGGCCTAACTATAGAGGTAGAACGACTCGTATATGTGTTGAGAAGGAGAGACCCAGCTATGTCTTGAGGGAGATCGGTCGACATCCATACATAACTGAAGGACGGAAAATATGATGGGACAGAGAGAGAGAGGAGAGAGAGAGGGAGGGAGAGGGAGGGAGAGGGGTAGAGTGCTGGATGGGTGATGGAGTTGCTTCTCGAAGATGGTGGGAGAGGCCTACCAGACAAACTGAGGGTGGAACTGCAATTTTATCAATAAGAGTGGGGATGTGTTTCTGTGTGTGCTTGTGCGTGATAGATCTGTCGGGACGCATCCATGGATGATGAAGGGAAACCATGTGTTTGGTAAGCAAACCTAACTAGATCGGTAGATCAATTGTTGTTTGTCGAAGGAAGGGAGAGACACAACTAATGAGGTAGATCGATTGACGTGTGGGTAAAAACGAGTTATAAGGACCTAGCTAGCTATATGTATAGCGAGAGATCGGTCGGTGTACGTCCATTTGTTAGAGGCAAATAAGGCCCAGCGAGACGGATAGACAGAGAGAATGGAGCTAGGAGGTGGTGCGAGAGGCCCAACTACTAGCTAGATAGGGGGAGGAGTGTGCGGTTGTGAGATCGATGAAAAGAGGGGCGAGAGGTTACATGTGTCTCTGACCGTATGAGAGACACGAGGCAAGGACACATAAAGGAGGAGATTGAAGGTGTGTGTGTATGTTGTAGGCAGGCATCCCTGGAAAGGTTTATCGATCGGTGTGTGTCAGAAAGGAGTTGTGGAGACTCTGGGAGAACGACCTAAATAAAAAAAATGAATGTGCCCGGTGAATAGAATGCCGAGGGAGGGGGAGGGCGAGGAGGGTGTGTGCATGCACGAGGGAAAGTTAGTGGTAGCTACAAAGGTTAGAGGATTGTGTGGGTGTAAGAGACTAACAAAGATCATAATTTGATATGAAAGCGGATTCATATATTTGAATAGGAGATCATAGTGTTTTAAACATTGCATGCATGAATATAGCGGTGATACATGTGCTGTGCACATGTTATACCATAATATGATAATGCATGGCGTTTGCAACTCACAGCTAAATGCCGAACAATCTAAACCATACTATACATCCAACAATCTCACATTTTATTTGAATTTGTGATAATGTGTGGCGTTTGCACCTTACAACTAAATATCGAACAATCTAAACAATACTATATATTGAACATTCTCATATTTTATTTGAATTTGTGGTAATGTGTGGTGTTTGCAACTCACATCTAAATACTTGTAGGCGCGGGGCACCATACATAATGTGATAAACACATTATACATATGAGACATGGTTTAGATTATGAAGATCTAGCTAGAGCTAGAAATGTAATGTGATTTGAAATCAAAATAAAGTGGATTCAAAAAATCTAGTTCGAGTTCATATAGTACACATAGTTCATATGTAACTCGAGACTAATCATGTGGTGTGCTGTGAAGATAATACACAAACGATGGTTTAACTTGACATTAATGATGATTGTAGATCTTATTAAAATAGAGAATGAATTCAAATGCTTTGACTTCACAACAATCATTACTGTAGATCTTATTCAAATAGAGAAACGAATTCAAATTTAGTTCATATTGAAGCGGTAGTATATACGTTTGGAATGCACTAAAACATTCATTTGAGTAGTAGGTTGCATGCATTATACACGTAGCAAAATATTTTAATTGAACATAACATGAATTCAAAGTTTTGAATGACATTTGTAGTGCGCATTGATTTGGTACAGTACACGTTAGGCTTGTCCGGAAATTTCAACCCGCGCCTTGTTAGCCCGAAATATTTAAGATATATCTTTGTCTCGTTGTGCTCCGACAACTCCCTCCATCTCAACTCGCGCCTTGCTATTCCGAAATTACAACGCGCGCGAAAACTCCCACCTCCTGTGAAATCCCGACACGCGAAATGCCCGTGGTACCCCTGAACCGAAAGAACCGCCTCAAATTGGTGGGGGTACTTTTGTAACTTACCCCACATTTCGGACAAGCGCGTCTCTAAGCCATGGTTCCCCACTGCTATCCCATCCGCCCACCCATTCGTACACCGAGGCCGCGAAAACCCGCGACGAAACCCCACACCCTGCTCCGTCCGCCACCCAGACGGAGCCTCTTCCCCGACGACGTCGTCCACATCAACACCTCAACGTCCCTCATCCACCGTACCGGATGAGGATCCGTCGTCGATCTCATCGTCCCGCCGGTTCAGCCACCCCGTCCTCCATTGATAACCCACAAGTATAGGGGATCGCAACAGCTTTCGAGGGTAGAGTATTCAACCCAAATTTATTTATTCGACACAAGGGGAGCCAAAGAATATTCTCAAGTATTAGTAGCTGAGTTGTCAATTCAACCACACCTGGAAACTTAGTATCTGCAGCAAAGTGTTTAGTAGCAAAGTAATATGATAGTGGTGGTAACGGTAACAAAATTAAAGAAAGCAAAAGTAATATTTTTGGTATTTTGTAGTGATTGTAACAACAACAAGGGGAAAATAAATAAGCGTAAACCGGTATATGGAAAGCTCGTAGGCATTGGATCGGTGATGGATAATTATGCCGGATGTGATTCATCATGTAACAGTCATAACATAGGGTGACATAGAACTAGCTCCAATTCATCAATTGAACGTAGGCATGTATTCCGAATATAGGCATACGTGCTTATGGAAAAGAACTTGGATGACATCTTTTATCCTACCCTCCCGTGGCAGCGGGGTCCTAATGGAACCTAAGGGATATTAAGGCCTCCTTTTAATAGAGAACCGGAACAAAGCATTAGCACATAGTGAATACATGAACTCCTCAAACTACGGTCATCATCGGGAGTGGTCCCGATTATTGTCACTTCGGGGTTGCTGGATCATAACACATAGTAGGTGACTATAGACTTGCAAGATAGGATCAAGAACACACATATATTCATGAAAACATAATAGGTTCAGACCTGAAATCATGGCACTCGGGCCCTAGTGACAAGCATTAAGCATAGCAAAGTCAGAGCAACATCAATCTCACAACATAGTGGATACTAGGGATCAAACCCTAACAAAACTAACTCGATTACATGATAGATCTCATCCAACCCATCACCGTCCAACAAGCCTACGTTGGAATTACTCACGCACGGCGGTGAGCATCATGAAATTGGTGATGGAGGATGGTTGATGATGACGACAGCGACGAATCCCCCTCTCCGGAGCCCCGAACGGACTCTAGATCAGCCCTCCCGAGAGGTTTTAGGGCTTGGTGGCGGCTCCGTATCATAAAACATGATGATTTCTTCTCCTCTATTTTTTCCTCCCCGAAAGCAAATATATAGAGTTGGAGTTGGCGTCGGAAGGTCTCCAAGGGGCCCACGAGGTAGGTGGGCGCGCCCTAAAGGGGGCGCCCCCACCCTCGTGGACAGGGTGTGGCCCCCCTGGTCTTCATCTTTGGCGAGGATTTTTTTTTATTTTTTATAAGATGTTCCGTGGAGTTTCAGGTGATTCCGAGAACTTCTGTTTTCTGCACATAAAACAACATCATGGCAATTCTGCTGAAAACAGCGTCAGTACGGGTTAGTTCCATTCAAATCATGCAAGTTAGAGTCCAAAACAAGGGTAAAAGTGTTTGGAAAAGTAGATACGATGGAGACGTATCAACTCCCCCAAGCTTAAACCTTTGCTTGTCCTCAAGCAATTTAGTTGACAAACTGAAAGTGATAAAGAAAAACATTTACGAACTCTGTTTGCTCTTGTTGTTGTAAATATGTCAAGCCAGAATTCAAGTTTTCAGCAAATACTATGACTAACCACATTTGCAATAATTCTCAGGTCTCATGATCACTCATATCAATAGCATAATCAACTAGCGAGCCATAATAATAAATCTCGGATGACAACACTTTCTCAAAACAATCATAATATGATATAACAAGATGGTATCTCGCTAGCCCTTTCTGAGAACGCAAAACATATATGCAGAGAACCTTTAAAGATCAAGGACTGACTAGACATTGTAATTCATGGTAAAAGAGATCCAATCATAGTCATACCCAATATAAATTAACAGTGATGAATGCAAATGACAGTTGTGCTCTCCAGCTAGTCTTTTTAATAAGAGGGTGATGACTCAACATAAAAGTAATAGATAGGCCCTTCGCAGAGGGAAGCAGGGATTTGTAGAGGTGCTAGAGCTCGGTTTTCAAATAGAGATAAATGATATTTTGAGCGGTGTACTTTCATTGTCAACACAACAACTAAGAGATGGCAATATCTTCCATGTCACACACATTATAGGCGGTTCCCAAACAGAATGGTAAAGTTTATACTCCCCCTCCACCAACAAGCATCAATCCATGGCTTGCTCGAAACAACGAGTGCCTCCAACAAACATCAGGTCCTAGGGGGAGTTTTGTTTGCAATTAATTTTGATTTAGTTTGCATAAAGCATGGGACTGGGCATCCCGGTGACCAGCCATTTTCTCGTGAGTGAGGAGCGGAGTCCACTCCTCTTGAGAATAACCCGCCTAACATGGAAGATAAGGGCAGCCCTAGTTGATACATGAGCTATTCGAGCATACAAAACAGAATGTTTATTTGAAGGTTTAGAGTTTGGCACATACAAATTTACTAGGAACAGCAGGTAGATACCGCATATAGGAAGGTATAGTGGACTCATATGGAATAACTTTGGGGTTTAAGGGATTGGATGCACAAGCAGTATTCCCGCTTAGTACAAGTGAAGGCTAGCAAAAGACTAGGAAACGACCAACTAGAGCGCGACAACAGCCATGTACATGCATTAAAATTAATAAACATTGGATGCAAGCATGAGTAGGATGTAATCAACCATGGACATAAATATCGTGAAGGCTATGTTGATTTGTTTCAACTACATGTGTGAACATGTGCCAAGTCAAGTCACTTAAATCATTGAAAGGAGGATACCACCCCACTATACCACATCATAACCATTTCGATAGCATGTTGGCATGCAAGGTAAACCATTATAACTCATAGCTAATCAAGCATGGCACAAGCAACTATGATCTCTAATTGTCATTGCAAACATGTTTATTCATAATAAGCTGAATCAAGAACGATGGACTCATCATATTTACAAAAACAAGAGAGGTCGAGTTCATACCAGCTTTTCTCATCTCAGTCAGTCCATCATATATCATCATTATTGCCTTTCACTTGCATGACCGAACGATGTGAATAATAATAAGAGTGTACGTGCATTGGACTAGGCTGGAATCTGCGAGCATTCAATAAACAGGAGAAGACAAGGCAATATGGGCTCTTGGTTAAATCAACAATAATGCATATAAGAGCCACTTCAACAATTTAATCATGGTCTTCTCCTAACGACCCCCAAAGAAAAGAAAAGATATAAAACTATTTACACGGGAAAGCTCCCAACAAGCAAAAAGAAGAATAGGAAATATTTTTGGGTTTTTCTTTTTAATTATTACTACTACAGTAGGAAAGTAAACTACTACTAATTTTTTTTGGTCTTTCTTAAGGTTTATCAAACACACAAGAAGAAAGCAGGAAAAAGAAAATAAACTAGCATGGATATTACAGTGAAAGAGTATGAGCACCGACATCTAGCAATGAGTGTGTGTGAACATAAATGTAATGTCGGTGAGAAATACGTACTCCCCCAAGCTTAGGCTTTTGGCCTAAGTTGGTTTATTGCCAGGGATAGCCTGGCTGATATCCGTAGGTGTAGCTGGGGTCGTACTGCGACGAAGAGGACTCTGACTGCCACTGACTGACAGCCATCTCCGGATCCCAAGAATAAACAGATTGTCGTGGAGGCTCATCTTGTGGTTCCGGTTCCGGGGCTGGTGCAGGATTCCGGTAGGCTTGAACGGCAGATAAGGTCCTTCAAAATTAAACAAGGAAGGAGCGGGCAAGGTAATAGTTTCAGGATGATGTTTATGAAAGAATAATTTATATTTGAACTCTCCTTCCCTGCCCTTAACAATAAAATCATGCGCTAGCATACTCTTATAATTTAAATAAGCACTAGGCAGCAATTTTTCTTCTTTCTCATGAAGCCTAATAGAAATGTTGAAGTGTGCAGCGAGGCGTGAAGCATAAATGCCTCCAAAGATGGGACCCTTAGTACGGTTCATACTTAACCGTCTAGCAATAATTCCGCCAATACTAACAGTGTTATCGAGGTATAAACCATGGAACAAAATAATAATATCAGGAACACTGAGGTTTCCACAGTTTCCACGACCAATCAAGCAACGACTAGCAAATATGGCAAAATAGCGTAAAACAGGAAAATGTATGCTAGTGATTCTTGCATCAGAAACCTTCCTGGTTTCTCCCACAGTGATGGTGTTAATGAACGCTTCCACCTCATTATGGTGTGGTTCATATAAGGTACCCTCAGGGGGTATGTTGCAAACCTTGCAAAATTCGGCTAATGGCATCTTCTTAACAACGTCATATAAATGAAACTCTACTGAAGGAGGTGATTCCTTAGGGAAAAAGTAAAAGTTTTGCACAAAAGTATTTGTGAGTAAGAGATATTGATGACGTTGCTCGCGGAGGAAGTCGGTGAGACCGACATTCTCAATTAATGAATAGAAATCCTCATAAATCCCGGCTCTTCTCAAGAAGTCATCGGAAGGCCATTCACACGGCCGGACCTCTGCGGTACGAGGCAAATTATATTTGGGCCTCTGTGCTCCTTCATTTTTTTTTCTCCTTTGAGCTTCGGCTAGATGAGCCCCTCAAAAGTCTCTTCATTATTTTCTAAAATATTCTGAAATTTTTAGTAACTTCAAACAAAAGTGAATAAAACTCAACAAAATTGGTAGCAACTACTCCTACAAGTGCCTAGAGCCTATATCAAGCATTAGAACTACTTGGAACCATATAAATTTGACATGCAAGCTCAAGAACATGGTCACCTATGCAGCACAAATTTGCAAAGAATAAAGCACTAGAACAAAAACTAATTGGACCAATGGAGGAGTCACATGCCAAGGAACAATCTTCCCAAGCAATTTTGCAAGAGGTGCTTTGAGCAAGGAGATCGAAAATCACAGCAAAGTGAGCTAGAACTCGTGCTTGAGCTGGTTATTCGTGTTTGTGGGAGGAAGAAGAAGAGGATGGGTGCAGGAATAAGTGGAGGAGGGCCACCGTGGGCCCACGAGGCAGGGGCGCGCCCAGGGGGGTAGGGCGCACCCTCTACCCTCATGGCCAGGTGGCAGCTCCCCCCGCGGTGATTTTTCACCATAAATCCTCAAATATTCCCGAAAAAATCATATTAGATTGGCATGGCATTTGGAGGACTTCTATTTTTGGGATATTTTTATATTGCATGGATAAGTCAGGAAACAGACAGAAAAATAGTATTTTTACTTTATTTCAACTAAATAACAGAAAGTATAAAAAGGGTACAGAAGGTTGTGCCTTCTAGTTTCATCCATCTCATGCTTATCAAAAGGAATCCACTAACAAGGTTGATCAGGTCTTGTTAACAAGCTCATTCTGATTAACATGGAACCGGAGAAATTTCGAAGAACACTATGTTACCTCAACGGGGATATGCACATCCCCAATAATAAGAATATCATATTTCTTCTTGACAGTAGGAAGAGGAAATTCAAAACCTCCAAATATAATCGATGGAATTTTTCCAATAGAGTTGATACTATGAACTTGAGGTTGTTTCCTCGGAAAGTGTACCATATGCTCATTACCATTAACATGAAAAGTGACATTGCCTTTGTGGCAATCAATAACAGCCCCTGCGGTATTAAGAAAAGGTCTTCCAAGAATAATAGACATATTATCGTCCTTGGGAATATCAAGAATAACAAAGTCCGTTATAATAGTAACGTTTAAAACCACAACAGGCACATCCTCACAAATACTGACAGGTATAGCAGTTGATTTATCAGCCATTTGCAAAGATATTTCAGTAGGTGTCAACTTATTCAAATCAAGTCTACGATATAAGGAGAGAGGCATAACACTAACACCGGCTCCAAGATTACATAAAGCAGTTTTAACACAATTCCTTTTAATGGAGCATGGTATAGTAGGTACTCCTGGATCTCCAAGTTTCTTTGGTATTCCACCCTTAAAAGTATAATTAGCAAGCATGGTGGAGATTTTAGCTTCCGGTATCTTTCTCTTATTTGTAACAATATCTTTCATATACTTAGCATAAGGATTCATTTTGAGCATATCAGTCAATCGCATACGCAAAAAGATAGGTCTAATCATTTCAGCAAAGCGCTCAAAATCCTCATCATCCTTTTTCTTGGATGGTTCGGGAGGAAAAGGCATGGGTTTCTGAACCCATGGTTCTCTTTCTTTACCATGTTTCCTAGCAACAAAGTCTCTTATCATAACATTGATTATTTGATTATGGGTTATCAAGATCAACAGCAGGTTCAACTTCTACATCATTATCATTACTAGGTTGAGCATCATCATGAACATCATCATTAACATTTTCACTAGGTTCATGTTCATTACCAGATTGTGTTTCAGCATCAGACATAGACATATCATTAGGATTATCAGGTGTTTCAGCAATAGGTTCACTAGAAGTTTGCAAGGTCCTATCATTTTTCTTTTTCTTCCTTTTAGAAGAACTAGGTGCATAAATATTATTTCTCTGAGAATCTTGCTCAGTTCTCTTAGGGTGGCCTTCAGGATACAAAGGTTCCTGAGTCATTCTACCAATTCTAGTAGCCACTCTAGCTTCATAATCATTTTTCTTACTATTCATTTCATCGAGCAATTCTTTTTGAGCCTTAAGTACTTGTTCTACTTGAGTGGTAACCATAGAAGCATGTTTGCTAACAAGTTTGAGTTCACCTCTAATATTAGCCATATAATCACCCAAGTGTTTAATCATATAAGCATTTTGTTTTAATTGTCTACCAAAATAAGCATTGAATTTTTCTTGTTTGACAATGAAATTATCAAACTCATCAAAGCATTGTCTAGCGGACTTATAGTGAGGAATATCACCTTCATCAAATCTATAGAGAGAATTTACCTTTACTACCTGTGTCAGGTTATCGGGATCAGGAGGTTCTTCAATAGGTAATGGATCAAGATCATTTGTTTCTTCAACAGGCGGTAAATTAAGATCATGTATTTATTCAATAGGAGGTAAATTCTTAACATCTTCATCTTTAATACCTTTTTCTTTCATAGATTTCTTTGCCTCTTGCATATCTTCGGGACTGAGAAATAGAACACCTCTCTTCTTTGGAGTTGGTTTAGGAATAGGCTCAGAAATTGGCTCTGGAGTTGGCTCAGGAGGTGCCCAATTATTTTCGTTTGTCAACATATTATTCAATAGAATTTCAGCTTCATTCGGTGTTCTTTCCCTGAACAGAGAACCAACACAACTATCCAGGTAATGTCTGGAAGCATCGGTTAGTCCGTTATAAAAGATATCAAGTATTTCATTTTTCTTAAGAGGATGATCAGGCAAAGCATTAAGTAACTTGAGAAGCCTCCCCCAAGCTTGTGGGAGACTCTCTTCTTCAATTTGCACAAAGTTGTATATTTCCTTTAAAGCAGCTTGTTTCTTATGAGCAGGGAAATATTTAGCAGAGAAGTAAGAAATCATGTCCTGGGGACTACGCACACAACCAGGATCAAGAGAATTAAACCATATTTTAGCATCACCCTTTAATGAGAACAGAAACATTTTAAGTATATAAAAGTAGCGAGATCTCTCATCATTAGTGAACAGGGTGGCTGTATCATTCAATTTAGTAAGATGTGCCACAACAGTTTCAGATTCATAACCATGAAAAGGATCAGATTCAACCAAAGTAATTATATCAGGATCAATAGAGAATTCATAATCCTTATCGGCAACACAAATAGGTGAAGTAGCAAAAGCAGGGTCAGGCCTCATTCTATCTCTAAGAGATTCCTTGTTCCATTTAGCTATTAACCTTCTAAGCTCATTGTTATCGTTGCAAGCCAAAATAGTAGCAGAAGCCTCTTTATCAAAAATATAACCTTCAGGAATAACAGGCCTATCCTCATCATCACTTTCATCAATATTATCGGTTTCAATAATTTCTTTCTCTCTAGCCCTAGCAATTTGTTCATCAAGAAAATCACTAAGGGGCACAGTAGTATCAAGCGTAGAAGTAGTTTCATCATAAGTATCATGCATAACAGAAGTGGCATCATCAATAACATGCGACATATCAGAACGATTAACACAAGCAGGTTTAGGTGTTGCAAGCTTACTCATAACAGAAGGTGAATCAAGTGCAGAGCTAGATGGCAGTTCCTTACCTCCCCTCGTAGTTGAGGGATAAATTTTTGTTTTCTCGTCTTTCAAGTTCTTCATAGTGTCCAACAGATATAAATCCCAAGTGACTCAAAGAATAGAGCTATGCTCCCTGGCAAAGGCGCCATAAATTAGTCTTGATAACCCACAAGTATAGGGGATCACAACAGCTTTCGAGGGTAGAGTATTCAACCCAAATTTATTGATTCGACACAAGGGGAGCCAAAGAATATTCTCAAGTATTAGCAGCTGAGTTGTCAATTCAACCACACCTGGAAACTTAGTATCTGCAGCAAAGTGTTTAGTAGGAAAGTAATATGATAGTGGTGGTAAAGGTAACAAAAGTAAATAAAGCAAAAGTAATATTTTTGGTATTTTGTAGTGATTGTAACAATAGCAACGGGAAAATAAATAAGCGTAAACCAGTATATGTAAAGCTCGTAGGCATTGGATTGGTGATGGATAATTATGCCGGATGTGGTTCATCATGTAACAGTCATAACATAGGGTGACACAGAACTATCTCCAATTCATCAATGTAATTTAGGCATGTATTTCGAATATAGCCATACGTGCTTATGGAAAAGAACTTGCATGACATCTTTTGTCCTACCCTCCCGTGCCAGCGGGGTCCTAATGGAAACTAAGGGATATTAAGCCCTCCTTTTAATAGAGAATCAGAACAAAGCATTAGCACATAGTGAATACATGAACTCCTCAAACTACGGTCATCACCAGGAGTGGTCCCGATTATTGTCACTTCGGGGTTGCCGGATCATAACACATAGTAGGTTACTATAGACTTGCAAGATAGGATCAAGAACACACATATATTCATGAAAACATAATAGGTTCAGATCTGAAATCATGTCACTCGGGCCCTAGTGACAAGCATTAAGCATAGCAAAGTCATGGCAACATCAATCTCAGAACATAGTGGATACTAGGGATCAAACCCTAACAAAACTAACTCGATTACATGATAGATCTCATCCAACCCATCACCGTCCAACAAGCCTATGATGGAATTACTCACGCATGGTGGTGAGCATCATGAAATTGGTGATGGAGGATGGTTGATGATGACGACGGCGACGAATCCCCCTCTCCGGAGCCCCGAACGGACTCCAGATCAGCCCTCCCGAGAGGTTTTAGGGCTTGGCCACGGCTCCGTATCGTAAAACGCGATGATTTCTTCTCCTCTATTTTTTCCTCCCCGAAATCAAATATATAGAGTTGGAGTTGGCGTCGGAAGGTCTCCAGGGGGCCCACGAGGCAGGGGGCGCCCTAGTGGGGGCGCTCCCGCCACCCTCGTGGACAGGGTGTGGGGCCCCTGGTCTTCATCTTTGGCAAGGATTTTTTATTATTTTTTATAAGATGTTCCATGGAGTTTCAGGTCATTCCGAGAACTTTTGTTTTCTGCACATAAAACAACATCATGGCAATTCTGCTGAAAATAGCGCCAGTCCGGGTTTGTTCCATTCAAATCATGCAAGTTAGAGTCCAAAACAAGGGCAAAAGTGTTTGGAAAAGTAGATACGACGGAGACGTATCATCCACCTCCAAGGAGCTACCCCGATGTTCCCCTCGTCTTTCGTGCCACCTCCATTCCCACACCGCCATCTTCACCTGCACCACCGGAAGAGTATCATCATCACCGTTTCCTCGGATGAAGTTGCGGCCTAATCGGCGCCACCAAAGAGGTTGTACACTAATCGCCGCATTTTCTTCTTGATTCGATCTCACGGTGCTACCGGCGCTCGGTCCCGAGCCGACACGGCGTGGCTCCATCCACGGCGGCGTCGCCGACCACCTCCTCCACGGCGTCGCTCCCTCGGCGGCGACGTCCACATCAGCAGGAGCTGCTGCTGCTTTAGCTCTCGCTCGCGCTGCTGCTCAACTCTTGCTCTCGGTCACCTGCCTGGTCTGCTCTTGCTATTGCTCTTGCTCGTGCTACTGCTCTCGCTCTTGCTCTTGCTTGCGATGCTGCTCCAATTTAGCTACACTTCAGTCGACTGAATCGACTTTTGGGTCAGCCGATTTTCAGGGGGTGGGGGGGGGGCTCGCCAGGGTGAAGGAAGAACCAGCCACAGCGGGGAGGGGGGCTCGCCGGAGAGGTACCCCACTATCTATCTTAGGGTTCATGATGGGGGCGGTGGTCGCCGGCGGTGGCGGGGCATTGGCGGGGCGGTGGCGTGGGGATCGCCGGAGAAAAACCTCGGCACGGGGGGGCCTAGAGGGATGGTCGGGGCGGCGGTAGACCGGCGGTGGGGAGTGTTTTCGGGGCGGGCAGGGCGGCGCACCGCCGGCCGCGGGCGGCGGGGGGCTGCTGTTTGGTTGGTGGTGGCTGGCGGCTCAGGGGGGTGGAGGTTGAAGATGAACTGCAGGCCCTTTATTTCGTATCCAACAGCTGCAAAATCGACTGACCAGAGATGAAAAAGTCAGTCGACCGACGTGTAGCCTCACCTTGCTAGTGCATTCAGTTTTGACAGCAAAATTCAGTTTCGACGGCAAAATTTAGTTTCGACAGTTAAGTTCAGTTTCGACAGTTAAGTTCAGTTTCGATAGTTAAGTTCAGTTTGGACAGTTAATTTCAGATATGAGCGGCTGATGTATTTTACATCTAGCACTTTGTGGTTATGTATTTTACATCATGTATTGGAGATGCTATTAGAATTCCACTCAGGTTAACGTTGTTCGTTGTCTCTCTTGTCCTGCTTCAGCCTCGGCATCGTACAACTCACCGGAGCTGCTCCAACGATGAAACCCTCCATCACAGCAGAGCAGTACCTCGGGCTCCATCTCCAGATGGCTAAGATCTTCTTCCCCTCCTCCGGCAGCAAAGTCAACCGGAGCATCCTCACCGGCCAACCCAATCACGCTGAAATCGACATGGCTTCGCCAAAGAGGTTGTACACTTGTTGCATCTCTTTTTTACTCTACATGTTATAAATATTGTCCACTGAGCACACGGATTTGTTCCTTTAGTGTCTCCTTGAAAGAAAAAACATAGGAATTTTAATTTTCACTTGTCCTCCTTTTCAAATTCCTATTCATGAAGCACAAGACTAAGAGATAGTAGCATAATAGCATTATAACCGTACATTTTCTTGTGGTTTGACTTAATCTCACCATGCTTCTTTGCATCCTGTGATCTTCCAATTGTTGTGAATCAAACACCCAGATTGGCAGAAATCCTGTGCTTTTAAATTCTCTGTTTTGCACGTGCATTCCTATCCTATTCTTGTCTATTTCCTATCCCTGCATTGTTGGAATCCTCCAATTCAAGCGAGCCCTTACAGAATTACTTCTCTTACAGATAGTTGTCAAAGAAAACGTTGCATGGTTTATCCCGCTCCTGCTGCGCCGTCGTCCACCCCAACTCAGCTACTCCAATGACAGAAGGGTCCAGCACAGCAGGGATCCGGCCTCCAGACTGTCTTTTGCCACCTCAGATCTTCTTCCCCGCTGCTGGCAGCCATGAAAACTGCATTACCATCATCAACCGAGCAGATGACCTCGAGGACTACACGGGTCCGCAAGAGAGGTCGCACTCTTTCGTGTCTGCTTACGTTATGCATCGCTTAATATTACATGCTACTTTATCGTCCTGTTCACCAATTAGACTCTGAGTCAGATCCAAACTAATGGTCAAACTTGAGTTTTTAAATGGTTGTGGGGTACATATCGGGGCCGCTATCAATAGTATCTATCTACTATCTGGTTAATCTCCGGTGTCTACTATGAGTTTCATGTTGGGTGGGAAACCAACAGTAAAGAAGCCATTACCTATATTTTTTAACTGAAGCCATTATCTGCCTTCTATTATTGGTTTTGGGTCTATCCACAGGTTGCTACCATCACTCTAGATTTCTGCATGCACTCCTTACATAATCTCACTATGTTTTATTCCTATGCATGACAGTTATTGTAAACAATGGAACTGAACATGTAGAGCAAAAGAGACGAGCCTTGCGTGGCAATAAAATTTCTTACAGACGTCGCTCCATGGTAGGCGCAAAGGCAGCCCCCCTCCACGCATTTCGGATTGTAATCGAGAGGAAGATATCTGTTCTGAGGGGGATTCAGAAGGAGAAGACAACTCCTATTTACCCCCTGAGGTCTTCGCTCTAACTTGGCATGATGATGTTGGTTATATCATGCATATGGTGTCTTGCATTGCTTACTTTATACATCAAATATGTCATCTGCTTAGTTTAGACATCCTTTGTGCGAATGCCATCTGTTTAGTTTATTCATTGTTTATGTGAACTATGCAACGCCATCTTGTTTAGCCAGGCATCATATATGTGAATTTTGCAATGCCATCCTGCTTAGCCAGTCATATTATATATAAATTATATCAGACCATCCTTTTTTCCGTTACATATTACATTTGTCAACAATGTTAGTACATTCAACTGCTCTTCGTGTGCATCAGCCATTTGACACGGTGATGGCAAATTCTGGAGTGAAAACAAGGTCTTCACAGCAGACTATGCTATCTGACGAAGCGCATATCTCGCTGGTTACGGATAGCTTCTCAGAGGAGGATTCAGAGACAGATGACCAGTCCTATTCCCCCCTCGAGGTGTATGCTCTAACTTGGCAGGGATATGTTGCTCATATCATGCGTATGCTGTCTCGCATTGCTATGTCATTTGATTAGTTTAGACATGCTTTGTGTGAATGCCACCTGTTCGGTGTCTAATTACCATATATGTGAGTTATGCATTGCCATCTTGTTGCAAGACATTATATATGTGAATTATACAATACTATCTTGTTGCAAAGGCATTATATATGTGAATTATGTAATGCCATGCTGTTTAGCCAATCATCATGTATGTGAATTATATCATGCTATCATTTTTTTGTATTACGTGTTCCATTTGTTGACAATGTTTGTATATTCAACTACTCTTCCTGTGCATCAGCCATTTGAAGCGGCGATGGAAGTATCTGGAGTGAAAACAAGGTATTCAGAGCAGACAATGCTACCTGCTGAAGCAGACATCTTGCTGGTTACACAGAGCTCCTCAGAGGAGGATTCAGAGACTGATGACCAGTCCTATTTGGCAGGGTTATATTACCCATATCATGCATGTTGTCTTGCATTGCTTAGTTTTTACATCATATATGGATTGCCATATGCTTATTTGCTTACTATATAAATCATATATTTGAATTATATCATGCCATCATGTTTACATAGTACATACACATCATCTATCTGAATTATGGCATGGCAACCCATTTAATAAAGACATCATATAGTTATATCATCTCATTCTGTTTAGTGTTTACAGTCATCACATTTTGAATTATGGCATTCTATCCATGAATGTATGTGAATTATGGCATGCCAACCTATTTAATAAACACATTATATAGTTATGTCATGTCACCTTGTTTACATAGTCTCATATTTTGAACTATGTCTTTCCATCCTTTTTAGTTAGCCATCATAATGTGAAATTGTGTCATGCTATCCTGTTTAGTTAGCCATCATATATGTGAAATTGTGTCATGCTATCCTGTTTGGTTAGACAACATAAATATGAATTATTTCATGCCCTCTTTTATTCCCCACTATCCATTGCACTTGTCTATCATACAATGTCTATACTTTCAATTACTTTTCTTGTTTATCAGCCATTTGAATTGGAGAGCGTGATGGCAGTATCTAAGGGAGTAACAACACGGTCTTCAGAAAAGATAGTGCTACCAGTTGATGCAGATAGAACCACGGTTGTGCTTGCCCAAGAACCAGATCCACCACACATAACCCAGACTCTCACAGATTGTACCTGACGGAGTCCTGGATTAGGGGGTGTTCGGATAGCCGGACTATACCTTCAGCCGGACTCCAGGACTATGAAGATACAAGATTGAAGACTTCGTCCCGTGTCCGGATGGGACTTTCCTTGGCGTGGAAGCCAAGCTTGGCGATGCGGATATTCAAGATCTCCTACTATTGTAACCGACTCTGTGTAACCATAACCCTATCCGGTGTCTATATAAACCGGAGGGTTCTAGTCCGTAGGACAACTTCATCATACAACAATCATACCATAGGCTACCTTCTAGGGTTTAGCCTCCTTGATCTCGTGGTAGATCTACTCTTGTACTACCCATATCGTCAATATTAATCAAGCAGGAGTAGGGTATTACCTCCATCGAGAAGGCCCGAACCTGGGTAAAAACATCGTGTCCCTTGTCTCCTGTTACCATCCAGCCTTGACGCACAGTTCGGGACCCCCTACCCGAGATCCACCGGTTTTGACACCGACATTGGTGCTTTCATTGAGAGTTCCTCTGTGTCGTCACTTTTGGGCTCGATGGCTCCTTCGATCATCAACGGCGAGGCGATCCAGGGTGAGACTTTTCTCCCCAGACAGATCTTCGTCTTCGGCGGCTTCGCACTGCGGGCCAATTCGCTTGGCCACCTGGAGCAGATAGAAAGCTACGCCCCTGTCCATCAGGTCAGGTTTGGAAGCCTAAACTACACGGCGGACATCCGTGGAGATTTGATCTTCGACGGATTCGAGCCACAGCCAAGCGCGCCGCACTGTTTCGATAGGCATGATCTAGCTCTGCCGCCGAACAGCACCCTAGAGGCCGCACAAGCGCCGGTTCTGACCCTTAATTCGGAGTCTGTTGCGCCAATCGAGGATGAGCGGTTGGACATCACCTCGGGGGCTACAATCTCAAAGGCGATCGAGCCGAACGTCAGCCCCGCACTCCACACGGCCCGTAACTCCGAGGAGCCGGACTCTTCTCCGAACTCCGAGCCTCCCGCGCCCCTGCCGATCGAATCCGATTGGGCGCCTATAATGGAGTTCACCGCCGCGGACATCTTTCAGCACTCGCCTTTCGTCCATATCCTGAACTCTCTAAAGTCTCTCTCTTTGTCAGGAGAGCCCTGGCCGGACTACGGTCAGCAAGGATGGGATGCAGACGATGAAGAAATTCAAAACCCACCCACCACCCACTTTGTAACCGATGTCGACGATTTAACCGACATGCTTGACTTTGACTCCGAAGACATCGACGGTATGGACGACGATGCAGGAGATGAATAGGAACCAGCACCTGTAGGGCGCTGGAAGGCCACCTCGTCATATGACATATACATGGTGGATACTCCAAAAGATGGAGATGGCGATGGAACAGCGGGGGATGATACCTCCAAGAAACAGCCAAAGCGCCGGCGTCAGCGGCGCCGCTCTAAATCCCGCCAAAGTAAAAACGGTGATTCCAGCACCAGAGATAATAACACTCCGGACAGCGCCGAAGAACACCCCCTCCAGCAAGATTCGGCACAAGAAGATGGAGAAGCCAGCCCTCATGAGAGAGCGGTGGACCGAGAGGTTGAGGACGATAACTACATGCCTCTCTCCGAAGACGAGGCAAGCCTCGACGACAACGAATTCGTCGTACCATCAGACCCCGCCGAACAAGAGCTTTTTAAACCCAGGCTTTTAGCCACGGCAAGCAGCCTCAAGAAAAAGCAGCAACAGCTTAGAGCTGATCAAGACTTGCTAGCTGACAGATGGACTGAAGTCCTTGCGGCCGAAGAGTATAAACTCGAACGCCCCTCCAAGACCTACCCAAAGAGCATGCAGCTACCCCGATCAGAGGAGGAAGCACCTACATCACCAGCGCACGACATGGCGGACCGGCCACCTCGCGGCCGCGACAGAGAGGCCTCTCGGCCCTCCACCCAAGCCATGCCCCGGAAGCGTTCAACTAAGGCACGGGAAAATGCGCTAGACCTACGAGACGTACTGGAGGACAAGGCAAGGCAAACAAGATCGATCTACGGATCGCGCAGGCGCCCCGCGGCACGTGACGGTGATCCTAATTCCGGATACAACCAATCCGGTCGGGCCGAACACAACAGACATAGCTCCTCCGAGCTGCGTCGCGATATAGCCCAGTACAGAGGCGTCGCACACCCACTATGCTTCATAGATGAAGTAATGGATCATAAAATCCCAGAGGGTTTCAAACCCGTAAACATCGAATCATATGATGGCACAACAGATCCTGCGGTATGGATCGAGGATTATCTCCTTCATATCCACATGGCCCGCGGCGATGATCTACACGCCATCAAATACCTCCCGCTCAAGCTTAAAGGACCGGCCCGGCATTGGCTTAACAGCTTGCCAGCAGACTCAATCTGTTCTTGGGAGGACCTGGAAGCCGCATTCCTCGACAACTTCCAGGGCACTTATGTGCGACCACCAGACGCCGATGACTTAAGCCACATAATTCAGCAGCCAGAGGAATCGGCAAGGCAATTCTGGACACGGTTCCTAACAAAGAAAAACCAAATAGTCGATTGTCCGGACGCAAAGGCCCTAGCGGCCTTCAAACATAACATCCGTGACGACTGGCTCGCCCGGCACCTGGGACAGGAAAAGCCGAAGTTTATGGCAGCCCTCGCGACACTCATGACCCGCTTTTGCGTGGGAGAAGACAGCTGGCTAGCTCGCAGTAACAACTTAACAAAGAACCCTGGTAATTCGGATACCAAGGACAAAAGTGGCAGGTCACGTCGGAATAAGCAAAAGCGCCGCGTTAGCAGCGACAGCAACGAAGACACGACAGTTAATGCCGGATTCAGAGGCTATAAATCCGGTCAATGGAAAAAGCCATTCAAAAAGAACACCCAGGGCCCGTCCAGTTTGGACCGAATACTCGACCGCTTGTGCCAGATACATGGCACCCCCAAAAGGCCAGCCAATCACACCAACAGGGATTGTTGGGTGTTCAAGCAGGCAGGCAAGATAAGAGCCGAAAACAAAGACAAGGGGCTGCATAACGATGACGAGGAGGAGCCCAGGCCGCCGAACAATAGTGGACAGAAGGGTTTTCCCCCACAAGTGCGGACGGTGAACATGATATACGCAACCCACATCCCCAAGAAGGAGCGGAAGAGTGCGCTACGGGACGTATACGCGATGGAGCCAGTCGCCCCAAAGTTCAACCCATGGTCCTCTTGCCCGATCACCTTTGATCGAAGAGACCACCCCACTAGCATCCGTCACGGCGGCTTTGCCGCATTGGTTCTTGACCCAATCATCGACGGATTTCACCTCACAAGAGTCCTCACGGACGGCGGAAGTAGCCTGAACCTGCTTTACCAGGATACAGTGCGGAAAATGGGCATAGATCCCTCGAGGATTAAGTCCACAAAAACGACCATTACGGGCGTTATACCAGGTGTAGAGGCCAACTGTACAGGCTCAGTGACACTTGAAGTGGTCTTCGGATCCCCGGATAATTTCCGAAGTGAAGAATTAATCTTCGACATAGTCCCGTTTCGCAGTGGCTATCACGCCCTGCTCTGGCGAACCGCATTTGCAAAGTTCAATGCAGTGCCGCGCTATGCATATCTCAAGCTCAAGATGCCAGGCCCTCGAGGAGTAATCACGGTCAACGGAAACACCGAACGCTCCCTCCGCACAGAGGAGCACACGACGGCTCTCGCAGCGGAAGTACAAAGCAGCCTTCTCAGGCAATTCTCCAGTCCGGCAGTTAAAAATCCAGACACTGCAAAGCGCGCCCGGAGTAACCTACAGCAAGACCGCCTGGCATGTTCAGAGCAGGCGTAGCAATGCGGCCCCAACCCCAGCCCTCGCAGCATAGCGAAACCAGTGCCTTGCGTACATAACTACGCTCTCGAAATACCATGGGCGCAGGGGAAGGGGCACAATAAACGGCCAGCCCACAATACGGCTTAAAACGTACTAGGGGCTGCCGAATTCCTTTTTTTTACTTTTTCTTACTTTCAGGACTCCATACTTCAGACGACCTGTTCGGCAATTCAGCTGCCGCACAAAACGATGCAAGCTCCAGGAAGGCACACAAGCCATGCCGCATTATGGAACCCCCAGGTGGACTCTGTTACGAGCAATATACCTGTTTTGAATATAATTCCGCGGCCTCCCCTGGCTAGGACATGTTAAATAGTCCAACATCTTTTGCTTATCGCACCACTTGTATCGTCCTGCTCTTATAGCAGCCCTTATATAAACAATGCATAGCTTCCTGTCTGTTTTTTGCATTATCCTCTTTTCATATATATGTTTATGACATGTTGCACCCGTACACTATGGTATAGCAAAATACGCCAGGGGCTTTAGTACCCATAAATACAGCGTGAGAAGTCCGTACGCTTTCACAAGTGCGGCACCCCGAACTTATAGCACTATATGCATCGGCTCCGAATCATGATTTGGGTCGATAGTTGGGTTTGCCCGGCTCCTATGTTTTGGTGCCTTACGTTCCGCTATATCGGCTAAGGTAGCACTAGGAGAACCACTGCGATTGTGCCCCAGTTGAGCTGGGTTAAGCACCTCAGTGGAGAAAGCTAAAACTGACTGTCATGATGACGCGAGAGACCGGTCGCTGTTCGAGAGGTTTTTCGAGTCCCTAAAGGCTTATGCCGCTTCGAGCGAGGAGCCGACTTTGTCCGGCCAAGGCGTGGATAGCACCCCGAACTCGGTCTTCCGAACAAGGGGCTTCGCTGAAATTTAAAATTATAGAGTTCTATGGCTAAGTAAGAGTGTTCAAGCATTATAGTCCGATTGCCTGGTTCGTTGTGCTGAGCGCCTCCCTCGAAGGACCCAACTATGGGAAAAAGAGCACTCAGGTTTATCCCGAACACCCCAGCACTAGTGGCATGGGGGCAGAAGCCGACGACTGGCCATCTCTCAATTTTTTGATAAACGGCCGCACAGAGAGTAATATTTTAAATTCAATAAGCATTGCTTAGCGCATATGAACAAGTTTTTAGCGCACAGGATAAACACGAGCGAGTTCATTCAAAAATTACATCCTTTGTACATTCGCCCGCCACAAGGCGGGCACCAGCAAGAAAATTCTTATAATAGTTCTCGGGATTGCGATGCTCCTTCCCCGGCGGCGGCCCGTCCTTCACAAGCTTCTCACCGTCCAGCTTACCCCAGTGCACCCTTACGCGGGCAAGGGCCCTACGGGCACCTTCGATGCAGACGGAGCGCTTGATGACCTCGAGCCTTGGACAGGCCTCCACCAACCGCCGCACCAGCCCGAAGTAGCTCCTAGGCAGGGCCTCTCCGGGCCACAGCCGAACTAAAAAGCCCTTCATGGCTTGTTCGGCCGCCTTATGGAGCTCGACCAGCTGTTTCAGCTGGTCGCTCAAGGGCACAGGGTGTCCGGCCTCAGCATAATGAGACCAGAACACCTTCTCCGTCGAGCTGCCCTCTTCGGTGCGGTAGAATGCGGCGGCATCGGATACGCTGCGGGGAAGATCTGCGAATGCCCCTGGAGAGCTCCGGATTCGGGAAAGTAACAAGTAATTTACTTTTATACTTCTGCTTTGCATAAAGAATGCCTTACCCGCTGCTATCTTTTTCACCTCCTCCAACTCTTGGAAGGCCTTTTGGGCTTCAACCTTGGCGGACTTGGCAGTCTCAAGGGCCGCTGCGAGCTCGGATGCTTGCATCGTTGACTCAAGCTCCAAAATCTCATGTTTTTTCATGAGAGCCTGAAGCTCTCGCTGCACCTCACCGACCTGGGCCTCAAATCTCTCTCGCTCGGTGCGCTCCGTGGCCGCTTTATCTTCAGCCTCGGACAGCGCGTGCTTGAGGGTTGCCACCTCAGTCGTGGCCCCTACAATAAACAGTACAATCCTGTTATTTTTTGCAATCAAGTCTTTCTATAGACACTTTTTCTATAAGGTATTTCTTACCTTCTCTCTCCTCGAGCCGCTGCTTGGCAAGGCCGAGCTCTTGCTCGGTCCGCTCGAGGCCCTGTTTTAGGGCACCCACCTCCGCAGTCAGTGCGGCGGTGGCTAGCAGCGAAGCCTGCATACGCATATTGACTCTTTGTTATTAGACTCCTGCGAAATTTATTAGATCCTCTATTCGGCTTTTCTTTCCGAACGCCAAACAGAGCATCAGGGGCTACTGTCTATGCGGTTATATTTTTTACATATTTTTTACTCACCTTGAAGCCTGTCAAAAGGCTAGCGCAAGCTTTAATCAGTCCGCTTTTGGCGGACTGAACCTTCTGGATCACCGTACTCATAATAGTACGGTGCTCCTCGTCGATGGAGGCATCGTTAAGCACCTCCAGCAGATTGTCCGGCACCTTCGGTTGGACGGAGGGCGTCGGTTCAGAAGGCTTGCTCCTCTTAGAACGAGTTGGCCTACCGCGATCCGGAACTGTTGAAGGTTCCGGCACGGTGTCCGGCTCAAAGCCGGACTTGGATCCCTGGGGGTTTTGTCCCCTTTACTCCTGGGGTCCGGGAGATCGCCTTGCGGCTCCTCCAGGACCACCTCCTCCTGCCTCGGAGCTTGTTGAGACGCCACTTCGGCGTCATCCATAGTGTGGGGGGAGACAGCGGGCGGAACTGAGTTCACGTCGGATGAATCCAGGGAGCCGCTCGACGACTCGTCGAGTCCGGCCCGGGGTGGTCTGCATAATTACGATCGGCATTAGGGAAAGCTGTGCAAACAAGAGAACGTCATGAGTTATTCTGATGTCCGAACTTACGACTTCGCTGGACGCTTGGCCCTGTTTGGCCACTCCTCCTCGTCCTCTTCGGCGTCGAGGGAGTAGTCCGGCGGAGGGGTCTTCCTCTTTCTGGACCCTTCGGCCTCCCCCGTTGGGGAGGCCTTCCTTTTCTTTCCTCCTCCCGCTGGAGGGGGAGAGGTTTCTCCTTCCTCCTCCTCGTTTCCACAAGAGGAGAGCGTCTCGGACTCGTCGGAGGACGAGTCCGACACCACCATATTGCGGGAACTCTTTCGAGTCCCCGTGGCCTTCATCTTCTTGGCCTTCTTCTCCGGCACCACATAAGGCGCTGGAACCAGCAGCTTTGCTAGGAGAGCAGGGGCTGGGTCTTCAGGCAAGGGAGCTGGACAGTTTATCGGTCCGGACGTCGCCTTCCAAGCCTGTCAAAGGTAGGGGAGTTTAGATCCCGCATAGAGTCAAACTATGAAAAAACTTAACATCTTCTAAAAGGTGAGAATGGTTTACCTCACTAGCGTGACGCTGCGAGCTGTATCTGCGGTCTTCCGAAGCGGATGTGGGTGACTCGGCGCCTTTGGTTAGCACCTTCCAGACGTCTTCATACATTGTGTCGAAGAACCTGTTGAGGGTTTGGTGCTGCGCCGGGTCGAACTCCCACAGATTGAAGTCCCGTTGTTGACACGGGAGGATCCGGCGGACGAGCATAACCTGGATTAGGTTGACAAGCTTGATTGGCTTGTTCACCAGGGACCGGATGCATGTCTGCAATCCGGTCACTTCTTCTTCGCCGCCCCATGACAGGCCCATCTCTTTCCCGGACATGAGCCTCGTAGGGGGTCCGGATCGGAACTCGGGGGCCGCGGTCCATTCTGGATCGCGTGGCTCAGTGATGTAAAACCACCCGGATTGCCACCCCTTTAGGGTCTCCACAAAGGAGCCCTCGAGCCATAGGACGTTGGGCATCCTACCCGCCATGGCGCCTCCGCACTCCACCTAGCTGCCGCGCACCACCTTGGGCTTGACGTTAAAGGTCTTGAGCCAAAGGCCGAAATGGGGGCGGATGCGGAGAAAAGCCTCGCACACGACGATCAACGCCGAGATGTTGAGGATGAAGTTCGGGGGCAGATCGTGGAAATCCAGGCCGTAGTAGAACATGAGCCCCCGGACAAAAGGGTGGAGTGGAAAACCTAGTCCGCGGAGGAAGTGGGGAAGGAAAACTACCCTCTCATGGGGCCTTGGGGTGGGGAGAAGCTGCCCCTCCTCAGGAAGCCGGTGCTCGATGTCCTTGGACAAGTATCCGGCCTTCCTTAGCTTTTTTACATGGCCCTCCGTGACGGAGGAGACCATCCATTTGCCTCCCGCTCCGGACATTGCTGGAGAAGGTTGAGATGAGAAGTGCGGGCTTGGGCGCTGGAGCTCGAGTGCACGGAAGGTGGGAAGGCAAAGGAGGAAGAAGGCGTAGGTAAAAAGGTGGATCCTTATCCCCTTATATGGGCGGATGCGGCTGTGCGTCCTCACCAGCCTAGTAAAACTCGCTTGCCTCCCAGGCGCCGTGATAAATGGCGCGGTTGGGTTACCCACGTCCGTATTGATGAGAATCCCGTAAAGGGGGGAACACGATCTCTGCTTTGACAAGACGTGCCAAGGAAACCGTCTCGCGAAACGTGCTGAGGTGGAAAAATAAAAACAATTTGAGTAAAGGACGTGGCCCTAGTGTGATGTCATGCTACGGGATACGTCAGCAGATTGGATTTGTGTTAATATTATTCTCTCTATGGCAATATGTGGAAACTTGTTTTGCAGAGCCGGACACTATTCTTGGTGTTTAAAATCTTCTTGAAGAACTTGGAGGAGGAACCCGCCTTGCAATGCCGAAGACAATTTGCGCGCCGGACTCGTCGTCATTGAAGCCTGGTTCAGGGGCTACTGAGGGAGTCCTGGATTAGGGGGTGTTCGGATAGCCGGACTATACCTTCAGCCGGACTCCAGGACTATGAAGATACAAGATTGAAGACTTCGTCCTGTGTCCGGATGGGACTTTCCTTGGCGTGGAAGGCAAGCTTGGCGATGCGGATATTCAAGATCTCCTACCATTGTAACCGACTCTGTGTAACCCTAACCCTATCCGGTGTCCATATAAACCGGAGGGTTCTAGTCCGTAGGACAACTTCATCATACAACAATCATACCATAGGCTAGCTTCTAGGGTTTAGCCTCCTTGATCTCGTGGTAGATCTACTCTTGTACTACCCATATCATCAATATTAATCAAGCAGGAGTAGGGTATTACCTCCATCGAGAGGGCCCGAACCTGGGTAAAAACATCGTGTCCCTTGTCTCCTGTTACCATCCAGCCTTGACGCACAGTTCGGGACCCCCTACCTGAGATCCGCCGGTTTTGACACCGACAGTACCCCTACCCAGTTGGACAGAGAACCAGCTACACCCCTTATAACCCCAACCCCGGCAGATAGTAACCCAGTTCCAGTTGACACAGCACCGTCTCCACCACAGAGCACCCAAACACAAGTAGTTAGTAAGGGAACTGCAGTACCCAAAGCACGAGGACCACCACTCCGAATCCCAACTCAATGCTTAAAGGAGAAGAAGATTTGTTCTCAGGTCAGGTTCTGTAGCTATGGTTCATACTCCTTTGCTCTTGCATTACTATATTTACTCATACCAACTATTTTCAAATTTGAAGGATGGAACTGAAACTCCAATGGTGCGACGGGTATGTTTTAAACCTGTTTCTTTAACTAGTTTGCTGTTGTAACCTGCTCTATGTTGATTTCAGTTTCAATTGAATAAATAGTTATGTTCTCATGTCATGCACATTACAAGTGTTGTTATTGCTCTATAGTTACCCACACTTATATTCTGTCTATTCTGCTTTGTCTTGAACAAATATTATTTGAACTGTGTCTCTATCTTGATTTGGCAACAAAAACTAGAATGATATAGACCATAAAGTGACCATGGTACATAGATATATGTTTTTTTCATGCTGTTATCTTGTCCACTTTACTACTGAACTCATTTACCAAAATGAGTTTCATATACAACATGGTAAACATGTGATGTGTCTGCTTGTTTCTCTTTTAGAATGCGAGCAAAATATTGGAGAACAGTACCGCATTATCCAATGGTAAAGGAAGTAATGCAGATAAGGTTCAAGATAGTGAGACATCCCTGTTGGTCTCCAAGAAAGCTGATAAAAACTATCTTGACGATAGTGAGGGAACCCAATAGTCCTGCCTTGATGTAGTGTTCGAGTTACTGGCCACTACTGCTGGCACAAGCTCTTCGAACTCGCTGCCTGAATCAGTTCATCTTCTTGAGTCTCAACTTCAAGTTGAAAGACATCAATCAGATGTGCTGCGACAGGAAGCTGAAGGACTGAGGAAGTCCCTGCAGAATTCAGATGCATATTTTCTGGTGCAACAACAAGCGCTGGAGGATTTAAGCGCCAAACAAGAGAAAGTTAATAAGCTTGCTAAGCATCTTGCCAGCATTATGGGTACCCAGGATATTGTTTCTTGAGATCTTCTGAAGTGGTTTAAGTTCTGGATTTGTTTTGCTGTGGCGTTTATTTGCGCAGGTCGCCAACTTTGACAACCAGTGTATATGATATGCTGCTTTGTTCCATATATTTGCACTGGTGGCGAACTTTGATGCCCAGTGGATGTAATATGTGTAATAGCCGTGATAGCCTAGCGTTAGTTGCTTGCTTATTTATTTCCTTGTTGTCTTGTTTATTTGTTTGCTTGTAGTCATTGCAGTTCTTTTTCCGTGGTTAGCTAGTGGCTGCAATAACCAATTTTTTAAAACTAGGCCACAATAAACATGGGCTAATATTTACTATAGTGACACTGGGCCTCCTACTAGCCGTAGAAACAGTGGGCCTTCTACGGGCCGTAGAAACAATAGGCCTTCTACGGGCCATAGAAACAATGGGCCTTCTGCGGGCCGTATCATCAATGGGCCTTATATGGGCCGTATGATCGATTGGCCGAACATGGGCCAAACAGACCGCATTATGGCCGTAAACGAGCTAGAGTTGGAATCGTCCGTTCATGGGTCGACCATAACGGGCCATCGTTAATAGGACGTATTTGACGACGCTATGAAAACGTCCCAACGTATTAACGGACCACAAACGGGCCGACTGTAACCATGGGCTGAATTTGGCCCACAAGCAGAAAATGACAGTAACAGGCCGTAAGTAAACGAATGCTGGAAATGAGTCCAAGATTAAATGGGCTCTGAGAAGGCCGAAAGATAACATGGGCTGGAAACGGCCCAACGGAATAACGGGACGTTAATGGGTATAAAGTGATACACTGTTCATTACGGGCCAGTTTCACCACGGGCCGTTAATGGGTGTAAAGAGATACAGGGTTCATTACGGGCCAGTTTCAAAACGGGCCGTTAATAGGCCAAGAGTTACATAGGGCCTCATATGGGACGAAAGACGTCATGGGCCATACATGGGCCAAAAGTGAAAATGGGCTGGAATCATATTGGATGGCCCAGATGACGCTACTGGGCCTAATTCGGATAGGGCGTAACAGGCCTTGGGTTAGCGGGCTGTAAATGGGCTATATGCGAATAGGTCGTTAACAGGATTTCACAGGAATGGGCCTCTGTTGGGCCGTGCCTCGTGTCGACGTATCATAGGCGCCTTCCGTCCAATGAGTGGATGACATCTGTCCCCACGATGAGCCGACACGTGTTTCCTCTAGCCAATGATGATTTTACACATGCAAAATCCCCATTGGTCGGGGCTGTTAACGAGTTATCAGATCCAAAACCCAACCCGATAGCTTAACGGCGTTCCGTTACGGTGGATGCCACGTGTCGGTCACCCTTGACGAAAGCACTTCTGTGACGCGTGATTTATCGTCATGGAAGTGGACACTTCCGTGATGATAATTTTGGTAATGTCATGGAACACTTCTATGACAGCACAGGTATGACTATCTTGATTCTGTCATAAATTTGTCATGGATGTACATTGAGGGAGTCCTGGATTAGGGGGTGTTCGGATAGCCGGACTATACCTTCGCCGGACTCCAGGACTATGAAGGTACAAGATTGAAGACTTCGTCCTGTGTCCGGAAGGAGCTTTCCTTGGCGTGGAAGGCAAGCTAGGCGTGCGGATATTCAAGATCTCCTACCATTGTAACCGACTCTGTGTAACCCTAACCCTATCCAGTGTCTATATAAACCGGAGGGTTGTAGTCCGTAGGACAACCATCATTATACACAATAAAACCATAGGCTAGCTTCTAGGGTTTAGCCTCCTTGATCTCGTGGTAGATCTACTCTTGTACTACCCGTATCATCAATATTAATCTAGCAGGAGTAGGGTTTTACCTCCATAGAGAGGGCCCGAACCTAGGTAAAATAAAGTGTCCCTTGTCTCCTGTTACCATCCGACCTTGACGCACAGTTCGGGACCCCCTACCCGAGATCCGCCGGTTTTGACACCGACATTGGTGCTTTCATTGAGAGTTCCTCTGTGTCATCGCCTTTAGGACCGATGGCTCCTTTGATCATCAACAACGATGAGGTCCAGGGTGAGACTTTTCTTCCCGGACAGATCTTCGTCTTCGGCGGCTTCGCTCTGCGGGCCAATTCGCTTCGTCCTCTAGAGCAGATCGAAAGCTACGCCCCTGGCCATCAAGTCAGGTTTGGAAGCTTAAACTACACGGCTGACATCCGCGGAGACTTGATCTTCGACGGATTCGAGCCACAACCAAGCGCGCCGCACTACCTCGAGGGGCACGATCTAGCTCTGCCTCCGAACAGTGTCCTGGAGGCCGCACACGCACCAGTTCCGACCTTCGACTCGGAGCCCACTGCACTTATTGAGGATGAACGGTTGGACGTCACCTCAGGGGCTGCGATCTTAAAGGCGATCGAGCCGAACGCTAACCCCGCACTCCGCACGGCCCATGACTCCGAGGAGCCGGATTCTTCTCCGAACTCCGATCCTCCCGCGCCCCTGCCGATCGAATCCGATTGGGCGCCTATAATGGAGTTCACCGCCGCAGGTCTATTTCAGCACTCACCTTTTGGTGATATCCTGAATTCTCTCAAGTCTCTCTCTTTGTCAAGAGAGCCCAGACCGGATTACGGTCTGCGAGGATGGGATACGGACGATGAAGAAATTCAAAGCCCTCCCACCACCCACTTGATAGCCAATGTCGACGATCTAACCAACATGCTTGACTTCGGATCCGAAGACTTCGACGGTATGGACGACGAAGGAGGAGACGAACAGGAACCAGCACCTGTAGGGCGCTGGACCGCCACCTCGTCATATGACATATACATGGTGGACACTCCAAAAGATGGAGATGGCGATGGAACGGCAGGGGATGAAACCTCCAAGAAACAGCCAAAGCGTCGGCGTCAACGGCGCCGCTCTAAATCCCGCCAAAGCAAAAACGGTGATTCCGGCACGGGAGATAATACTACCCCGAATAGCGCCGAAGAACACCAAAACCAGCAAGATTCGGCGCAGGAAGATGGAGAAGCCAGCCCTCATGAGAGAGCGGCAGAACGAGAGGTCGAGGACGATAACTATATGCCTCCCTCCGAGGACGAGGTAAGCCTCGATGACGACGAGTTCATCGTACCATCAGACCCCGCCGAACAAGAGCGCTTCAAACGCAGGCTTTTAGCCACGGCGAATAGCCTAAAGAAAAAGCAGCAACAGCTTAGAGCTGATCAAGATTTGCTAGATGACAGATGGACTGAAGTCCTTGCGGCCGAAGAGTATGAACTCGAGCGCCCCTCCAAGAATTATCCTAAGCGCAGGCCGCTACCCCAATCAGAAGAGGAAGCACCTACATCACCAGCGCACGACATGGCAGACCGGCCACCTCGCGGCCGCGACAGAGAGGCTTGTTGAACCTACAACCAAGCCATGCCCCGGCGCCGCTCAACTAAGGCACGGGAAAATGCGCTAGACCTGCGAGATGTACTGGAGGATAAAGCAAGGCAAACAAGATCGATCTATGGATCGCGCAGGCGCCCGACGACACGAGATGATGATCTTCACTCCGGACACAATAAATCCGGCCGGGCCGAACACAACAGACATGGCTCTTCTGAGCTACGTCACGACATAGCCCAGTACAGGGGCGCCGCACACCCACTATGCTTCATAGACGAAGTAATGGATAATAAAATCCCAGAGGGCTTCAAGCCGGTAAACATCGAATTGTACGATGGTACGACAGATCCAGCGGTATGGATCGAGGATTATCTCCTTCACATCCACATGGCACGCGGAGATGACTTACACGCAATCAAATACCTCCCCCTCAAACTCAAAGGACCAACCCGGCACTGGCTTAACAGCCTACCAGCGGACTCAATCGGTTCTTGGGAGGACCTGGAAGCCGCATTCCTCGACAACTTCCAGGGGACCTATGTGCGGCCACCGGACGCCGACGACCTAAGCCACAAAATTCAGCAGCCAGAAGAATCGGCCAGGCAATTCTGGACATGGTTCCTAACAAAGAAAAACCAGATAGTCGATTGTCCGGATGCAGAGGCCCTAGCAGCCTTCAAACATAACATCCGCGACGAGTGGCTTGCCCGTCACCTGGGACAGGAAAAGCCAAAATCTATGGCAGCCCTAACGACACTAATGACCCGCTTTTGCGCGGGCGAAGATAGCTGGCTAGCTCGCAGCAACAACTTATCAAAGAACCCTGGTAATTCGGATACCAAGGACAAAAGTGGCAGGACACGTCGAAATAAGCAAAAGCGCCGTGTTAATAGCGACAACAATGAAGATACGGCAGTCAACGCCGGATTCAGAGGCTATAAATCCGGTCAGCGGAAAAAGCCGTTTAAAAAGAATACTCAGGGCCCGTCCAGTTTGGACCGGATACTCGACCGCTCATGCCAGATTCATGGCACCCCCGAAAGGCTAGCCAATCACACCAACAGGGATTGTTGGGTGTTCAAGCAGGCAGGCAAGTTAAGGGCCGAAAATAAAGATAAGGGGCTGAATAGCGATGACGAGGAAGAGCCCAGGCCGCCGAACAACAACAGACAGAAGGGGTTTCCCCCACAAGTACGGATGGTGAACATGATATACGCAACCCACATCCCCAAGAGGGAGCGGAAGCGTGCGCTACGGGACGTATACGCGATGGAGCCAGTCGCCCCAAAGTTCAACCCATGGTCCTCTTGCCCGATCACTTTCGATCGAAGGGACCACCCCACTAGCATCCGTCATGGCGGCTTTGCCGCATTGGTTCTCGACCCGATCATCGACGAATTTCATCTCACAAGAGTCCTCATGGACGGCGGCAGCAGCCTGAACCTGCTTTATCAGGAAACAGTGCGGAAAATGGGCATAGATCCATCAAGGATTAAGCCCACAAGGACGACCTTTAAAGGCGTCATACCAGGTGTAGAGGCCAATTGTATAGGCTCTGTAACACTTGATGTGGTCTTCGGATCCCCGGATAACTTCCGAAGCGAAGAGTTAATCTTCGACATAGTACCGTTCCGCAGTGGCTATCACACCCTGCTTGGACGAACCGCATTCGCCAAATTTAATGCGATGCCGCACTACGCATACCTCAAGCTCAAGATGCTAGGCCCTCGAGGAGTAATCATGGTCAACGGAAACACCGAACGTTCCCTCCGTACGGAGGAACACACGGCGGCTCTCGCAGCGGAAGTACAAAGTAGCCTTTCAAGGCAGCTCTCCAGTCCGGCCGCTAAAAAGCCGGGCAGTACCAAGCGCGCCCGGAGTAACCAACAACAAGACCGTTTGGCACGATCTGAGCAGGCGTAGCAATACGGCCCCAACCCCAGCCATCGCAACATAGCGGAGCTAGTACCTCGCGTACATAATTACGCCCTTGAAATTCCATGGGCACACGGGAAGGGGCACCGTAACGGCATGCTCACAATACGGCGTAAAACGTACTAGGGGCTGCCGGATTCTTTTTATCACTTTCAGGACTACCAACTTCGGATGACCTGTCTGGCTATCCGGCTGCCGCACAGACGATACAAGACCCAGGAAAGCAGACAAAGCTACGCCGCATTATGGAACTCTCAAGCGGTATCTATTTCGAGCGGTATACCTGTTTCAAACACAATTCCGCGGCCTGCCCCTGGTCAGGACATGTTAAATAGTCTAATATCTTTTTGCTTATCGCACTACTTGTATCGTTCAGCTTTGATAAATAGCCTCTTTATAAAGAATGCATAGATTTTTATCTACCTTTTTGCATTATTCTATTTTAATCTATATGTTTATTACATAACATGATCGCACCCGTACACCAAGGTACGGCAAACGCGCCAGGGGCTTCATTACCCTTTGATCTGGTGTGAGAAGTCCGTACACTTTCACAAGTGCGGCACCCCGAACTTATAGCGCTATATGCATCCGCTCCGAATCATGATTTTGGTCACATGTTGGGTTTGTCCGGCTCCTATGTTTTGGTGCCTTACGTTCCGCTATATCGGCTAAGGTAGCACTAGGAGAACCATTGCGATTGTGCCCCTGTTCAGCTGGGCTAAGCACCTCAATGGAGAAAGCTAAAACAGACTGTCATGATAAGGCGAGAGATCGGTCGCTGTTCGAGAGGTTTTCCGAGTCCCTAACGACTCATGCCGCTTCAAGCGAGGAGCTGGCTATGTCCGGCCAAAGGCGTGGATAGCGCCCCGAATCCGGTCTTCCGAACTAGGGGCTTCGCCGAAATTTAAAATTATAAAGTTCTATGGCTAAGTGAGAGTGTTCAAGCATTATAGTCCGATTGCCTGGTTCGTTGTGCTGAGCGCCTCCCTCGAAGGACCCAACTATGGGAAAAAGAGCGCTCAGGTTTATCCCAAACACCCCAGCACTAGCGGCACGGGGGCAGAAGCCGACGACTGGCCATCTCTCAATTTTTGATAAACGGCCGCACAGAAAATAATATTTTAAATTCCATAAGCATTGCTTAGCGCCTATGAACAAGTTTTCAGCGCACGTGATACAAATGAGCGAGTTCATTCAAATACTATATCTCTAGTACATTCATCCGCAACAAGGCGGGCTTCGGCAAGAACTTCCTTGTAGTAGTTCTCGGGCTTGCGATGCTCCTTCCCCTGCGGCGGCCCGTCCTTCACTAGCTTCTCTCCGTCCAGCTTACCCCAGTGTACCCTCACACGGGCGAGGGCCCTCCGGGCACCTTCGATGCAGGCGGAGCGCTTGAGGACCTCAAGCCGGGGACAGGCCTCCACCAGCCGCCGCACCAGCCCGAAATAGCTCCCAGGCAGGGCCTCTCCGGGCCACAGCCGAGCTAGTAAGCCCTTCATGGCTTGTTCGGCCGCCTTGTGGAGCTCGACCAGCTGTTTCAGCTGATCACTCTAAGGCACAGGGTGTCCGGCCTCAGAATACTGAGACCAGAACACACTCTCCATCGAGCTGCCCTCTTCATCTCGGTAGAATGCGGCGGCGGCGGATAAGCTGCGGGGAAGATCTGCGAACGCCCCTGGAGAACTCCGGATTCGGGTAAGTGACAAGTAGTTTACTTTTATATTTCTACTTTGCATTAAGAATGCCTTACCCGCTGCTATCTTTTTCACCTCCTCCAACTCTTGGAGAGCCTTTTGGGCTTCGGCCTTGGCACTCTTGGCGGTCTCAAGGGCCGACGCGAGCTCGGATGCTTGCGCTTTTGACTCAAACTCCAAACCCTCATGTTTTTTCATGAGAGCTTGCAGCTCTTGCTGCATCTCGCCGACCTGAGCCCCAAGCCTTTCTCGCTCGGCGCGCTCCTCGGCCGTTTTCTTTTCGGCCTCAGATAGCGCCTCCTTGAGGGTCTCCACCTCAGTTGTGGCCCCTACAATAAGTAGTACAATCCTGTTACTTTTTGCAATCACGCCTCTCCATAGGCACCTTTTTTCTTTTTTGTAGGGTATTCCTTACCTTCCTTCTCCTTGAGTTGCCGTTTGGCCAGGCCGAGCTCTTGCTCGGCCCGCCCGAGGTCCTTTTTAAGGACATCCACCTGTGCAGTCAGTGCGGCGGTGGACAGCAGCGAAGCCTGCATACGCATATTTGACTCTTTGTTGTTATACTCCTGCGAAAATTACTAGATCCTCTATTCGGCTTTTCTTTCCGAACACTGAACAGAGCATCAGGGGCTACTGTCTATGCGGTAATATTTTGACATATTTTTTACTTACCTCGAAGCCTGACAGAAGGCTAGCGCAAGCTTCAGTCAGTCCGCTCTTGGCGGACTGAACCCTTTGGATCACCGTACTCATAACAGTACGGTGTTCCTCGTCGATGGAGGCGCCTTCAAGCACCTCTAGCAGATTGTCCGGCGCCTCCGGTTGAACGGAGGTCGCCGGCTCAGAAGGCTTACTCCTCTTAGAAGGAGTTCGCCCTCCGTGGACCGGGTCTGTTGACGAGTCCAGCGCGGAGTCTGGCTCCAGGCCGGACTTAGAGCCCTGGGGGGTCTTGTCCCCTTCACTCCTGGGGTCCGGAGGGTTGCCTTGCGGCTCCTCCAGGACCACATCCTCCTGCCCCGGAGCTTGTTGCGACGCCACTTCTGCGTCGTCTGCCCTGCAGGGGGAAACAGCGGGCGGAACTGAGTTCACGTCCGATGAATCCAGGGAGCCGCTCGACGAGTCGTCGAGTTCGGCCCGGGTCGGGCTGCATAATTATATTCGACATTAGGGAAAGCGGTGCAGTAAAGGAACGTCATGAGTTACTCTGATATTCGAACTTACGATTTCGCCGGACGCTTGGCTCTATCCGGCCACTCCTCTCCGCCCTCTTAGGCGTCGTGGGAGTAGTCCGGCGGAGGGGTCTTCCTTTTCCTTGACCCCTCGGCCTCCCCCGTTGGGGCGGCCTTCTTATTCTTTTCTCCCCCCGCTGGGAGGGGAGAGCTTTCTTGTTCCTCCTCCTCGTTTTCACGAGAGGAGGGCGTCGCGGATTCGTCAGATGACGAGTCCGACACCACCATATTGCGGGAGCTATTTCGAGTCCCGGTGGTCTTCTTCTTCTTGGCCTTCTTCTCCGGCACCACGTAAGGTGCCGGAGCCAGCAGCTTCACCAGGAGAGCTGGGGCTGGATCTTCAGGCAGAGGGGCGGACAGTTAGTTGGTCCGGATATCTTCCGCCAAGCCTGTCAAAGGTGAAGGGACTTTAGATCCCGCATGGAGTTAATCTATGAAAAAGAGCTTAATGAACCTGTCAAAGGCATGGATAGCTTACCTCGCTGGCGTGACGCTGCGAGCTGTATCCGCGGTCCTCGGAAGCGGATGTGGGGGACTCGGCGCCTTTGGTCAGCACCTTCCAGACGTCTTCATACGTCGTGTCGAAGAGCCTATTGAGGGTTTGGTGCCGCGCTGAGTCGAATTCCCACAAAGTGAAATCCCGTTGTTGGCACGGGAGGATCCGGCGGACGAGCATGACCTGGATCACATTGATCAGCCGGATTGGCTTGTCCACCAGGGACTGGATGCATGTTTGCAATCCGGTCACTTCTTCCTCGTTGCCCCATGACAGGCCCGTCTCTTTCCAGGACATGAGCCGCATGGGGGGTCCGGATCTGAACTCAGGGGCTGCGACCCATTTTGAATCGCGTGGCTCGGTGTTGTAAAACCACCCGGCTTGCCACCCCTTTAGGACTCCACAAAGGAGCCCTCGAACCAGAGGACGTTGGCCATCTTACTGGCCATAGCTCCTCCGCACTCCGCTTGGGTGTCGGACACCACCTTGGGCTTGACGTTGAAGGTCTTGAGCCAGAGGCCGAAGTGGGGGCGGACGCGGAGAAAGGCCTCACACACGACGATAAACGCTGAGATGTTGAGGATGAAGTTCGGGGCCAGATCATGGAAATCCAGGCTGTAGTAGAACATGAGCCCCCGGACGAATGGGTGAAGTGGAAAACCCAGTCCGCGGAGGAAATGGGGAAGAAAAACTACCCTCTCATGGGGCCTAGGGGTAGGAAGAAGCTGCCCTTCCTCAGGAAGCCGGTGCGGGATGTCCTTGGACAGGTATCCGGCTTTCCTTAGCTTTTTTACTTGGGCCTCCGTAACGGAGGAGGCCATTCACTTGCCTCCCGCTCCGGACATTGTTGGAGAAGGTTGAGGTGGGAAGAGCAGGCTTGGGCGTTGGAGCTTGAGTGCGCAAGAGATGGATTGGCAAAGGAGGAAGAAGGCGTAGGTAAAAAGGTGGATCCTTATCCCCTTATATGGACGGATGCGGTTATGCGTCCCCACCTACCTAATAAAACTCGCTTGCCTCCCAAGCGCCGTGGTAAATGGCGCGGTTGGGTTACCCACATCCGTATTGATGAGAATCCCGTTAAAAGGGGCACACGATCTCTGCTTTGACAAGACGTGCCAAGGAAACCGCCTCACTAAACACGCTGAGGTGGAACAGTGAAAACAATTTATGTAAAGAGCTTGGCTGCAGTGTTATGACGCACTTCGGGATGCGTCAGCAGATTTGATTCACGTTAATATTCTCTCTATGGCAATATGTGGAAACTTGTTTTGCAGAGCCGGACACTATTCTTGGTGTTTATAATCTTCTATGAAGGACTTGGAGGAGGAACCCGCCTTGCAATGCCGAAGACAATCTGCGCGCCGGACTCGTCGTCATTGAAGCCTGGTTCAGGGGCTACTGAGGGAGTCCTGGATTAGGGGGTGTTCGGATAGCCGGACTATACCTTCGCCGGACTCCAGGACTATGAAGGTACAAGATTGAAGACTTCGCCCCGTGTCCGGAAGGAGCTTTCCTTGGCGTGGAAGGCAAGCTAGGCGTGCGGATATTCAAGATCTCCTACCATTGTAACCGACTCTGTGTAACCCTAACCCTATCCAGTGTCTATATAAACCGGAGGGTTGTAGTCCGTAGGACAACCATAATTATACACAATCAAACCATAGGCTAGCTTCTAGGGTTTAGCCTCCTTGATCTCGTGGTAGATCTACTCTTGTACTACCCGTATCATCAATATTAATCTAGCAGGAGTAGGGTTTTACCTCCATCGGGAGGGCCCGAACCTGGGTAAAATAAAGTGTCCCTTGTCTCCTGTTACCATCCGACCTTGACGCACAGTTTGTGACCCCCTACCCGAGATCCGCCGGTTTTGACACCGATATACATGCATGACAAAAAACGTGACCTACTGTGACAAACACGTATCATCACGGAAGTGTATTTTTTTGTAGTGATTGCCCTTTCTCAGCTTGATAGTTGGTGCAAACTTCGCCGGTGCATCCAAACCCCGTGATATGATATGCTCTATCACACATAAACCTCCTTATATCTTCCTCAAAACAGCCACCATACCTACCTATTATGGCATTTCCATAGCCATTCCGAGATATATTGCCATGCAACTTTCCACTGTTCCGTTTATTATGACACGCTTCACCATTGTCAGATTGCCTTGCATGATCATGTAGTTGACATCGTATTTGTGGCAAAGCCACCATGCATAATTTATCATACATGTCGCTCTTGATTCATTGCCCATCCCGGTACACCGCCGGAGGCACTCATATAGAGTCATATTTTGTTCTAGTATCGAGTTGTAATCATTGAGTTGTAAATAAATAGAAGTGTGATGATCATCATTAATAGATCATTGTCCCATACAAAAGAAAAAAAGGCCCAAAAAAGAGATAAAAGGGACAATGTTACTATCCTTTTTTCCACACTTGTGCTTCAAAGTAGCACCATGATCTTTATGATAGAGAGTCTCTTATTTTGTCACTTTCATATACTAGTGGGAACTTTTCATTATAGAACTTGGCTTGTAAATTCCAACAATGGGCTTCCTCAAATGCCGTAGGTCTTCGTGAGCAAGCAAGTTGGATGCACACCCACTTAGTTTCTTTTGTTGAGCTTTCATATATTTATAGCTCTAGTGCATCCGTTGCATGGCAATCCCTACTCCTTGCATTGACATCAATTGATGGGCATCTCCCTAGCCCGTTGATTAGCCACGTCAGTGTGAGCCTTTCTCCTTTTTTGTCTTCTCCACACAACCCACATCATTATATTATATTCCACCCGTAGTGCTATGTCCATGGCTCACGCTCATATATTGCGTGAAAGTTGAAAAACATTTGAGATTAATAAAGTATGAAACAATTGCTTGGCTTGTCATCGGGGTTGTGCATGATGAGAGCATTTTTGTGTGACGAAAATGAAGCATGACCAAACTATATGATTTTGTAGGGATCAGCATTCTTTCGCCATGTCATTTTGAGAAGACATAATTGCTTAGTTAGTATGCTTGAAGTATTATTATTTTTATGTCGATAAACTTTTATCTTGAATCTTTCGGATATGAACATTCATGCCACAATAAAGAAAATTACATAGAAAATTATGTTAGGAAACATTCCACATCAAAAATTCTGTTTTTATCATTTACCTCCTCGAGGACGAGCAGGAATTAAGCTTGGGGATGCTTGATACATCTCCAACGTATCTATAATTTTTGATTGTTCCATGCTACTATATTATCTATTTTGGATGTTTAATGGGCTTTATTATGCACTTTTATATTATTTTTGGGACTAACCCACTAACCAAAGGCCCAGTGCAAATTGTTGTTTTTTTGCCTATTTCAGTGTTTCGCAGAAAAGGAATATCAAACGGAATCCAAACGGAGTGAAACCTTCGCGAGGATTGTTTTTGGAACAAATGCAATCCATGAGACTTGGAGTGGACATCAAGGAAGCAACAAGGCGGCCACGAGGCAGGGAGGCGCGCACCCACCCTCGTGGCTCCACCGACCTACTTCTTTCGCCATATATAGTCATATACCGCGAAAACATCCAGGAGCACCACAAAACCCTATTTCCACCGCTGCAACCTTCTGTGCCTGTGAGATCCCATCTTGGGGACTTTTTCGGCGCTCCGTCAGAGGGGGAATCGATCACGGAGGTCTTCTACATCAACACCATAGCCTCTCCGATGATGTGTGAGTAGTTTACCACAGACCTTCGGGTCCATAGTTATTAGCTAGATGGCTTCTTCTCTCTCTTTGGATGTCAATACAAAGTTCTCCTCGATCTTCTTTGTCGGTGGGAACGACACCTATGGGATCACAATAATCCCTACTACGGTTAGCGGGGCGCGGGGTCGTGAGAAGAGCGGATCAAACAGATAGCACGCGGTTCGTTTATCCAGGTTCGGGCCGCGAGGATGCGTAAAATCTTACTCCTGCTTTGGTGGATTGTATATCTGTGTTCTTGAGCTAGCTATGAGGCGTGAGGAGCTCCAAAAAGCCGAATCCTTCTCCTGGTCGCCTCGGGCCTCCTTTTATAGAAAAAGGGGTTGCCACAGTGGCACACAGGAGGTGGAAAGGGTAGAGTAACGCGAGGTTATCCCTCGCATTACATGACAAGGCGCATTTAATGTGCCTTGCTTAGGCGTCCTTGCTTTATCGGGGACGGGGGAGAGACCTGTCTCGTCCGTCGTCGCTCCCTCTTGTGTCGACACGCGCCCTGGCCAGCGGTGCCTGCGATGCCATGTAGGTAGGCAGGCAGCTGAGGTGGCGCAGTGGTGGGTCTTCACGAAGATCTGCATGCCGCCACGCAGGTGCCTGCCCAGCTGGTTGGCTCAGCAGCTGCATGAGCACGGCGGTGGAGATTTGGTCCGCGCGGGCCTGATGGTGGCCCTACGGGTGTTCTTGGCAGGGGCCCTGCCGGGGCCCCGGCAAGGGTCTTGCCGAGGCGCCTGCTGTCATCCCCGTCAAGGCTCTTGTCGGGGGCCTTGTGGTCCTCCTTGGCTGGGATCCCGCCAAGGGTCGTCATCTTCTATAGTGTGTATCTGATCTTGAACGTCTTCACAAAGATCTGCATGCCACCACGGGGATGTCTCCCGAATCCTTGCCCCATGGGGGCAGTGGACTCAAGGGTGACTCGCTTCGTAGGTGTGGGGCGAATTGCCACGGCAAGGGTCTTGCCGGGGTTGCTAAAACTGCCCCCCGGCAAGGATCTTGCCGGGGGAGTCCGCTTCGTCCCCTTTGTTCTTTGTGGTCTTGGTCTTGGCGTCGTTGCTTCTCTTGAGCTTTGGTCTTACCTTGGCTCACCTCCCTTGTCGTGCTTGGTGTGGTGGTGCCCGTGGCTCAGACTGCCCATGCACAGTTATAGGGGTACAAAAGTGTACCCCTCTTTTTGTACACCGACATTCTTGGAGATCTATTCGATGTAATACTTTTTTTTGTGGTGTGTTTGTCGAGGTCCGATGAATTGTGGGTTTATGATCAAGATTATCTATCAACAATATTTGGTTCTTCTCTGAATTCTTATATGTATGATTTGATATCTTTGCAAGTCTCTTCGAATTATCAGGTTGGTTTGTCCTACTAGATTGATCTTTCTTGCAATGGGAGAAGTGCTTAGCTTTGGGTTCAATCTTGCGGTGTCCCTTCCCAGTGACAGCAGGGGAAGCAAGGCACATATTGTATTGTTGCCATCAAGGATAAAAAGATGGGGTTTATATCATATTGCTTGAGTTTATCCCTCTACATCATGTCATCTTGCTTAATGCATTACTATGTTCTTATGAACTTAATACTCTAGATGCATGCTAGATAGTGGTCGATGTGTGGAGTAATAGTAGTAGATGTAGAATCGTTTCGGTCTAATTGTCACGGACGTGATGCCTATATACATGATCATGCCTAGATATTCTCATCACTATGCGCTTTTCTATCAATTGCTCGACAGTAATTTGTTCACCCACCGTAGAATTTGCTATCTTGAGAGAAGCCACTAGTGAAACCTATGGCCCCTGAGTCTATTTTCCATTATATTAATCTTCCGCTTACGTGCTATTTCTGCCGCCGTTTATTTTGCAATCTTTACTTTCCAATCTATACCAAAAAAATACCAAAAATATTTATCTTATTATCTTTATTAGATCTCACTTTTGCAAGTGGCCGTGAAGGGATTGACAACCCCATTAGCGCGTTGGTTGCAAGGTTCTTATTTGTTTGTGTAGGTACGAGGGACTTGCGTGTAGTCTCCTACTGAATTGATACCTTGGTTTTCAAAAACTGAGGGAAATACTTACGCTACTTTGATGCATCACCCTTTCCTCTTCAAGGAAAAACCAACACATGCTCAAGAGGTAGCAGTCTTCAATGTGAAGCCTAAGGTGGTCGACGGGCAGCATGCGTACTGCGGTGGTGCCATGGTGAGCAAGCTTCCCAACACCACTTGGCCCAAAGGGGTCTTCGTGGAGACCGTCAAAGTGTAGCAACAGGAGTGGTTCTATATCACCGAACCCCGCAGCGGCAGATGGGGCCACTCCTGAGTTCATATCCGGGCCCCCTATGCGGCTCGCGTCGTGGACCAACAAGGGTCTGGTGTAATGACCGGATAATTAAGCTATGGTGAAACTCTACTTATGATGCCACGTCACCTCCGTTACTATTGCTAATCTCTCGTTAGTTCAAAACCGGTTCAAAAATCAAATTCAAAATATGTCAAACAACAAAAGTTTTCAAACATTGAAACAAAATGTTCGGTGGGTGCCAAATATTGCACTCGTAATTATTGTGGAGAAAACATTTTTTTATAAAGTGCCTAAATATTTTAAAGGAAATAAAGAAAATAAATGAAAGTACTAAATAAAAAAGGGAAAACAACCCCCTGGGCCACGGCCTAGCAGGCCACCAGGCCGCCCGATCGGCCCACCTGGCCCAACCAACCGGCCGGCCCACTCCCTCTCCATAAACCCCCCGAATCCCTAGTCGTTCCCACCCGTCGCCCCACTCGCTCCCCCACTCCCCCTCGATTGGATCTAGATCGGGAGGAGCCCGATCCCCTTGCCCCTCCACCCCCGACGCCGACGCCGGCGCCCGGAGCTTCTCCGTCGGACTGCCTCCTCCTCCTCACCGGCCTGCCTCCTCTTCGCCGCATCGTCCCCGTCTCCCCACCTCGAGCACCGCTGCCCCGTGCCCTACGCTCCCTTGGTGAGGCCCCCTGCCTACTCTTCTCTCCCCGTCACCGTCGTCCGTCCCGTCGCGCCGTGCGGGTCATCAAACACCGTCACGGCCATCGCACAGCACCGCCTCCGCCCTCCTCCTCCTTCCCCTGTTCCCGCTCGCCGACCGCGGCCGCGCAGGCGCGCGCCCCTCTACCGCTCCCCGCGCACAGTCCTGCTCAACGTCCCGCACCCGCGCGACCCCGCGCTCGCCTGCGGCCTCGACGGTCCCTGTTGCTGCTCTCTGCCGGCGACCTCGCCTTCGTGCGCGCCCGCGCATGGCCTCATCCCCCCCGCAGCCGCCTTGCTCCGCCGCCGGCACGCTGTCCTGCTCCCGCCACCTCTGCTCGCTCGCGCCGGCCACGCCCATTGCCTCGTTCCGCACTGCTGCCAACGCCGAGCCCCCCCCCCCTGCTGCAGCCCTGCCGCGCGCTCATGCGTGCCCGCCCACACGGGGCCGTGCCCGCCACCGCTTGCTCACCGGCCGGCCCATGCTGGCCTCGCCCACGCCGGCCTGGCGACCTGCCAGGTCCGCCGCCCTCCCTCGCGCCCCTGGGCATGCGCCCGCTCTGGCTGCACCCGCGACGCCTGTTCGGGCGGCGCCCGCAGTACCGAACCCACTATAGCCTCGGGCCAATGACATGTGGGCCCCCAGAACGAATTAAAAAAGAGATTAAATATATATATATATATTTAATTAATTAACTAATTAATTAGTTAATTAGCTGATTAGTTAAACTAATTAATCATAATTAGATTAATCTAATCACTAATTAACCTAATTAACTGTCAGTTAATTAATCAGTCAATGACAGGCGGGTCCCTCACGTTAATTTTACCAGTCAACACCTCTATTGACTGCTAACGTCATGATGACGTCAGCAGACACTATTCTGGATAATGTTAGATTTAAATAAATAATTAAAATCAGAAAATGATTAAATCTCTAGAAAATCATATAAAATAATCCGTAACTCGGATGAAAATACTTTCTACATGAAAGTTGCTCAGAGCGACGAGACGAATCCGGATACGCAACCCGTTCGTCCGCCACACATCTCTAACATATCGAACTCGCAACTTTCCCCCTCCGGTTCATTTGTCCAAAAATGCGAAACCGGGAATACTTTCCCGGATGTTTTCCCCCTTCGTCGGTATCACCTACTACCGTGATTGGGCACCCCTAGCAACGCTCATTGTCATGTCATGCATCGTCATGCATATGTTTGCATTATATTTATTGTTTCTTCCCCCTCTTCTCTCGCTAGACTCCGAGACCGACGCCGCTGCTACCCAGTACGACTACGGTGTTGACGACCCCTCCTTCTCGGCTGAGCTTCCAGGCAAGCCCCCCCCCCCTGATCAGCATATATTGCCTATTCTTCTCTATACTGCTTGCATTAGAGTAGTGTAGCATGTTACTGCTTTCCGTTAATCCTATTTTGTTGCATAGCGTGTCCTTGCTACTACTGTTGTTACCTTTACCTGCAATCCTACATGCTTAGTATAGGGTGCTAGTATTCCATCTGTGGCCCTACATTCTTGTCCGTCTGCCCTGCTATACTATCGGGCCGTGATCACTCGGGAGGTGATCACGGGTATATATCAATATACTTTACATGATACCTGTGGTGACTAAAGTCGGGTCGGCTCATGGAGTACCCGCGAGTGGATCTTTGTGGCGGAGTGACAGGGCAGGTTGAGACCACCTAGGCGAGAGGTGGGTGTGGTGTCAAAACCGGCGGATCTCGGGTAGGGGGTCCCGAACTGTGTGTCTAGGCGGATGGTAACATGAGACAAGGGACACGATGTTTTTACCCAGGTTCGGGCCCTCTCGATGGAGGTAAAACCCTACTCCTGCTTGATTAATATTGATGATATGGGTAGTACAAGAGTAGATCTACCACGAGATCAGAGAGGCTAAACCCTAGAAGCTAGCCTATGGTATGGTTGTTGTTGTTCTGTCCTACGGAGTAAACCCTCCGGTTTATATAGGCACCGGAGGGGGCTAGGGTTACACAGAGTCGGTTACAATGGGAGGAGATCTTCATATCCGTATTGCCAAGCTTGCCTTCCACGCCAAGGAAAGTCCCATCCGGACACGGGACGAAGTCTTCAATCTTGTATCTTCATAGTCCAAGAGTCCGGCCAAAGGTTATAGTCCGGCTGCCCGGACACCCCCTAATCCAGGACTCCCTCAGTAGCCCCTGAACCAGGCTTCAATGACGACGAGTCCAGCGCGCAGATTGTCTTCAGCATTGCAAGGCGGGTTCCTCCTCCGAATACTTCATAGAAGATATTGAACCCGAGGATCGTGTTCGGCTCTGCAAAACAAGTTCCACGTACTACCGTAGAGAGAATAATATTTACACAAATCTAATCTGCTGACGTATCCTGTAGCATGACATCATACCACAGCCAAGCCCTTATTCGAATCGTTTTTTCTGTCCCACCTCAGCGTGCTTCGCGAGGCGGTTTCCTTGGCACGTCTTGTCGAAGCAGAGATCGTGTCCCCTTATCACGGGATTCTCATCAATACGGGCGTGGGTAACCCAACCGTGCCATTGATTACGGCGCTTGGGGGATAAGCAAGTTTTACCAAGCTGGTGGGGACACATAGTTTCGTCCGCCCATATAAGAGGATAAGGATTCACCCTTTCATCCACGCCTTCTTCCTCCTTTGCTCATCCATCTTCGCACACTCGAGCTCCAGTGCCCAAGTCCTCATTTCCCACCTCGACCTTCTCCAACCATGTCCGGAGCAGGAGGCAGGTGGATGGTCTCCTCCGTCACGGAGGGGCACATCAAGAAGCTGAGGAGAGCCGGATACTTGCCCGACGACATCGTGCACCGGCTCCCAGATGAGGGGCAGCTCATCCCCACCCCCAGGCCCCATGAGAGGGTAGTGTTCCTCACCCATTTCCTCCATGGACTGGGCTTCCCTCTCCACCCATTCGTCCGGGGGCTCATGTTCTACTACGGCCTGGACTTCCATGATCTGGCCCTGAACTTCATCCTCAACATCTCGGCGTTTATCGTCGTGTGCGAGGCCTTCCTCTGCATCCAGCCCCACTTCGGCTTATGGATGAAGACCTTCAATGTCAAGCCGAAGGTAGTGAGCGGCCGCCAGGCGGAGTGCGGAGGCGCCATGGTGGGCAAGATGTCCAACGTCACATGGCTCGAGGGCTCCTTCGTGGAGACCATAAAGGGGTGGCAATCGTGGAGACCGGGCTTGGAGCCTCTGAATCCAGCATTAACTGTCGTATCTTTAGCATTATCGCTGTTAATGCGGCGCTTGTGCTTGTTGCGACGCGACCTGCCATTACTGTCCTTGGTATCCGAATTACCAGGGTTCTTTGACATGTTATTGCTGCGAGCCAGCCAGCTATCTTCTCCCTCGCAAAAGCGGGTTATGGGTGTCGTGCGGGCTGCCATAGATTTCGGCTTTTCCTGTCCAAGGTGCCGGGCAAGCAATTCATCGCAGATATTATGCTTGAAAGCTGCTAGGGCTTCTGCGTCCGGACAGTCGACGATTTGGTTTTTCTTGGTTAGGAACTGTTGGGGATATTGCTATCTGGGGTAAACCGGCCTGCAGGGTCCGGGTTACCTCCGTCAATGGACCCGAGATGTTAAAGCCCAAGGAGAAATAGAAGGGCCCAAGGCCTATAATCGGTTTAAAGGTTTATGGTGTAAACCGGCCTGGGGTAAACTTGTATTGTAAGTTAGGAATAGAGAGACCGACCCGGGCACGTTTATAAGCCGGAGGTCGGGACTTTGCAGACCGACAGGCGTCACCCATGTATATAAGGGGACGACCCGACGGCGGTTTGAAGAGAGGAGAAGAACTCGAGGTTTAGGCGAAGCTTATCGCTCCCTAAGCCCTCGAAACCCATCAATCCCATCACAACTAGACGTAGGCTTTTACCTTCATCGAAGGGGCCGAACTAGTATAAAAACCGTGTCCTTGTGTCCACCTTTAACCCCTTCAAACTAACCCGTTGCGATGGCTCCACGACTAAGTCCTTTCACTAGGACATCTGCCGTGACAAACCCACGACAGTTGGCGCCCACCGTGGGGCTATCGCGAGATGGTTTCATGTTTTTGGAGGGCCTCTTTGAAGGACTCGAGGGTTACGCTGTGGGACGGATGACCAAGAGCCGCCGCGGAAAACTCTACATCGACAGCACAGGCTGGGGCCCCAACGCCGGCTCGATCGAGTACGGGTACCGGGTCCCCTTTGGCGGCATCCATGTTTTCATCGGCAAGATCGGAGAACCGGGCCCCGAGTTAGGCGTCTGCGCCGACCTCGTCGAGACAGCTCAGTGCACGAGATCGACCCTGGCTAAACCGACCAGGAAGCACGCCTTCGTGGGAGTCATCCACGGGGGAAGCTACGAGGAAGGATCCGAATCTGGTGACGAAACCGCCATCTACTCCGGCGATGAAACGTCGACCGGGGAGACCGAATCTCTTTACCAGCTACAAGATGATCGGATTGGGGGCGGCTCCGATGGCAACAGTATTCCGGACCCCTCTGATCTGCCCTATCGGGTTGGGATCTTCATGGCTGGAACACAGGCGGCGCCACGATCATCAACTGCAGCAGCAGCGATCTCCGGATCGGCAGCAGCAACGGCTGCGCGGGCGGGAGGCCCTACGGGTTCACCAGCCCAAGTTTTGTCAGACCTGTTTGACGCACTAGCAGCGCTCATGGCGGAAGCCAACCCGGTGGATCAGGAGGTTCATAATGCTGAGATTGCCAAGGTGAGAGAGCAGATCACTCAAGCTAAAGCGGAGCTGGCAGCAGAAGAGATCAGGATGACGGCAGAGCGCGCCGCTTTGGATGCACAGGCTTACAGGCTCATGATGGACCAGAACGCGTCTCAGGAAGTCCTGAAGAGGAAATCCCGATCTTGGTTGCCTGCAGCCCTCGACGCCCGAAATCTCTTCAACACCCCGGGGGTAAACCGTGCGGAGGCGACAGTTGGCGCCCCGGTTCAGCACCGGATAATAAACCTGCCGCGTCACAACACTGGTACACCACAGGCCGTGCCAACACCGTCAGGTCATTATTCCAACCCGATGGATAACCTCGTCGCGGCGGCAGCTCGGCTGGAAGCCATTCCGATCGAAGGCGATTCACCGCAGGACGTAGAAACACGCCGGGTCAAGGAGCTCCTTAGGACCGCGTTGGCCCAACAAGAAGCATATTCACAAAGCCGTGATCGGATTCACTCCACCCCTCGCCCCAGCAGGAGCCATAGTAGGCGTATGGAGGAGCCGGCTGTTTCAAGCAATGCCAGGCGTGAAGCGCTCCGCGGCAACAACCCGGCAGGCGTCGACAATGCTCAGGAGAGTGTGGATCGCACCCGTGCGCGGGAGGCCGGAATAGCAGCGCAGCATCAGACTCGTCAGCTTACACCTATCTTCCCAGCGGCTACGGTTGAACCGGGGGTGGTCTCCAGTTCTTTGGGAGTACCGTGCCTTGTTCCCGCTTTACGCAACGTACGCCTGCCCAAAGACTTCAAAGGCCCCCGCAAGGTACCAAACTACACGGCAGATCAGCCTCCGGAGACATGGGTGGAGAGCTATGAAATGGCTATGGAGATGCTTGATGTGGATGACACGGCGTGTGCCAAGTATTTTACTATGATGTTAGAAGGAACGGCCCGGACTTGGCTAAAGAGCTTACCGCCTAATTCAATTAGTTCATGGGCCCAATTGCGCGCCCGGTTTATCAAGAATTTCAAGGACACGTGCAAACAGCCAATGTCGATAGTTGACCTAGCAGCCTGCGTTCAGCAAGAAGGGGAATCAACTACCCATTGGGTACGGCGGGTATCAGAAGTTTTGCACTCATCAGATCGCATCAACGCAGACACCGCCGTGGTGCTGTTGGAAAGCAACTGTCGGTTTGGCCCTTTGAAGCTAAAGCTGGGCCGGATGAAGCGTGATTGTACAGATATAGGAACGCTCATGACCGCTTTAGTGAAGTATGCGGATTCTGACAGTACCAAGGATCCTGACTCTGGTGATGACAAAGCAGGGAAGGGAAAGAAGAATAGCAACACCAAGGGCCAGCAACATTGGCCGACAGGTAATGGAGGCGGAGGTAAGCGTAAACCGGACGGGAGCATGGACTTGGTGGCCAGCACAAGTGCACAGAATAAAGGCCAGCGGCGTAAGGGGAAACAGCCAAGTTTCCGCGCAAATCCCGGTCCTAATCCGGAGCGTTTGAACTTTTTCTTAAACCAGCCCTGTCCGAAGCACGGAACAAAAGAGGAACCAGCAACCCATCTTTGGAAGGATTGTTATATCATGAAGGAATTCAAAAGCTCAAACACTTTCCAATATGATCACAGCTCCGGCGGTGGTTCAGGTTCCGGATCAGGATACGGTGGCGGAAATTCCGGTCCAGGGTTCCAGGGTAATCCGGGCGGACAGGACAGCCGAAATAATCAAAGTAATCAAAGTGGTTACGAACAGCAGCAATCAGGTTATCAGAACAACCCGAAACAGTTGAGTGGTGGACAGTATCATGTCTTTACTACAAGCTTGGATAAACGAGATAGAAAGCTTCAGAGGCGGGCAGTCAGTGCTGTTGAACCGGCCACGCCTCACTATCTGCGTTGGTCGGAACAGCCTATCATATGGAGCCGAGAAGATCATCCTCCCAGGGTTTATAATCCGGGTCAGTTAGCACTGGTGGTAGCGCCTCAGGTGGGAGGTTATAAGCTTACCAAGGTGCTCATGGACGGAGGGAGCAGCATTAACATCTTGTATTATGAGACCTTCCGTCGCATGGGACTGGTGGATAAGGATCTCAAACCGACCCATACCGTGTTCCACGGGGTGGTGCCTGGCAAGTCTGCATATCCGGTCGGTAAGATAGCCCTTGAAGTGGTCTTTGGCGATAGTCACGATTCCAGATCAGAGACGCTGACGTTCGAAGTGGTTAAAATCCAAAGTCCATACCACGCTTTGTTCGGACGGCCAGCCTATGCAAAATTTATGGCACGGCCCTGCTACGTGTATCTGCAACTTAAGATGCCGGGTTACAAGGGCACTATAACGGTTCATGGCAGCCGTCGAATTGCTTTGGAATGCGAGGAAGGAGATGCGACTTATGCAGAATCGGTTTGTGCTACGGAGGAGCTAAAGCAGTACAAAGACAGTGTTGATCCGGAGGATATGACTTCATTAAAAAAGCCAACTACAGACCACGATCCGGCCTTGAAGTTCAAGTCAGCGGCCGAAACTAAGCTGGTTGACTTCGTGCCTGGCGATTCATCCAAGCAGTTCAGCATCAGTGCAAACTTGGATCCAAAATAGGAAAGCGCGCTCATCGAGTTCATCCGTGAGAATCGGGACATCTTTGCATGGAAGCCGTCTGACATGCCTGGTGTACCGAGGCAACTCGCTGAGCACACCCTTAATGTGGATCCTAAGTATAAACCGGTAAAGCAGTTCCTACGGCGGTTTAACGAAGAAAGACGTAAAGCGATTGGCGAGGAAGTGGCCAGGCTCCTGGCAGCTGGTTTTATTATTGAGGTTTTTCATCCCGAATGGCTTGCTAATCCGGTGCTGGTTCTTAAGAAAAACGGCACCTGGCGCATGTGTGTGGATTACACAGACTTGAATAAAGCTTGTCCAGCGGATCCTTTTGCTCTCCCCCGGATTGATCAAATCATTGATGCAACAGCAGGTTGCGAGCGTTTGAGTTTTTTGGATGCCTATTCGGGTTATCACCAGATCAAGATGGCAGTTAAGGACCAGGAGAAGACGGCGTTCATTACTCCCTTTGGAGCCTTCTGCTATGTGTCTATGCCCTTCGGGCTTAAGAGTGCGCAGGCTACTTATCAACGGTGTGTGCAAAATTGCCTCCACAAGCAGATTGGTCGTAATGTGCATGCTTATGTGGATGATATTGTGGTCAAGTCACGAAAGAAAGAGACCCTGGTTGACGATTTGAAGGAGACTTTCGATAACTTGAGAGTGTACCAAATGATGCTCAACCCGGCGAAATGTGTTTTTGGTGTGCCTGCAGGCAAGTTGTTGGGGTTTTTAGTATCCCATAGAGGAATTGAGGCTAATCCGGAAAAGATCACAGCCATCACCTCCCTGGCCAAACCGAAATGCGTTAATGATGTTCAGCGCATGGCCGGACGGATTGCAGCGTTAAGCCGGTTCGTCAGTCGCCTCGGTGAAAAGGCGATCCCCTTGTATCAAATGCTCAAGAAGACGGATCAATTTGTCTGGAGTGCGGAGGCGGATAAAGCGTTTGAGGACTTGAAGCGGCAGCTAGTCAATCCGCCAGTTTTGGCAGCCCCTGTAGATAAAGAGCCACTCCTGTTATATGTTGCTGCGAATGCCAGAGCGGTTAGTGTGGCGATGGTGGTAGAACGAAAGAAGGCTGGAAAGGAACATCCGGTTCAGCGACCGGTTTATTATATCAGTGAAGTACTTATCGAGTCCAAACAAAGATATCCGCATTGGCAGAAGCTAGTATATGGTGTTTTTATGGCAAGCCGGAAGCTGAGGCAATATTTTCAAGGACACCCTATCACGGTGGTCAGTTCTGCTCCTTTGGGTGACATCATACAGAACCGGGAGGCGACCGGTCGGATTGCTAAATGGGCTATCGAGCTTGGGCCGCACGGTTTAAGATACGTGCCCCGGACGGCTATAAAGTCACAAGCACTTGTCGACTTCATAAACGATTGGACAGAGTTACAAGCGCCGGAGGAGAAGCCAGATAACACCTATTGGACTATTCATTTTGACGGGTCCAGGCAATTGGAAGGCTCGGGGGCTGGAGTCGTTTTAACTTCCCCACGAGGAGATAAGTTTTGTTATGTCCTCCGTTTAATGTTCCCCTGTACAAATAATGCGGCTGAGTATGAAGCTTTGCTTCATGGTCTTCGGATGGCTAAAGAGATGAATCTGAGCAGAGTTAGGTGCTTTGGTGATTCGGATCTGGTGGCTCAGCAGGTATCTGGCACCTGGGATTCTAAGGATCCGCTCATGGCTGCATACCGACGTGAAGTAGATATGGTGGCTGGGCATTTCAAAGGCTATCAAGTGGATCATGTGGACCGCAGAAAGAATGAGGCAGCGGACGCTTTAAGCCGCTTGGGCTCTCAGCGTAAACCGGTCCCACCCAATGTTTTCTTGGATGTATTGTATCACCCATCGGTACAGCTGCCCGGTGAGCTGGAGTTGGCTGTTCCTGATCCGGAGGCTCAATTAGTGGCGGCTCTTCACATCACCCCGGATTGGACGCTCCCTTATCTGGCATATATGAACCGGGGTGAGTTGCCAGAAGATGAAAGCTTGGCTTGACAGATAGTACGACGGTCCAAGTCTATGACCATTTTCAAAGGAGAGTTACATCATCGCAGCGTGTCAGGAGCGCTGCAACGGTGCATATCCCCTAAGGAGGGGTGCGAGATATTACGAGAAATACATGAAGGGGATTGCGGCCACCACGCCGGTTCAAAATCATTGGTGGCTAAAGCATTCCGCCACGGTTTCTACTGGTTAACTGCTCATGCTGATGCAGAAGACCTGGTCAGGTTATGTGATGGTTGCCAGAAATTTTCCAGACGAGCACACATACCGGCTCAAGAATTGAGGATGATTCCAATCACTTGGCCGTTTGCGACTTGGGGGCTTGATATGGTTGGGCCTTTTAAGCGTTCCAAAGATAAGAAGACCCACCTACTGGTGGCGGTTGACAAATTTACAAAGTGGGTGGAGGCAGAACCTGTCAGTAAGTGTGATGCTGCCACGGCGGTTCGGTTTATAAAGAAGGTGATCTTCCGGTTTGGCTTTCCACACAGCATCATCACAGATAATGGTACCAATCTATCCAAAGGGGCCATGAAAGAGTTCTGTGCACGGGAGCATATACGGCTTGATGTTTCTTCGGTAGCGCACCCACAGTCTAATGGTCAGGCAGAACGAGCGAACCAAGAGATTTTGAGAGGTATCAAACCCCGGCTTCTGGTCCCTTTGCAAAGGACGCCGGGTTGTTGGGTGGAGGAGCTACCGTCTGTCTTATGGAGCATCAACACCACGCCTAACAGGTCCACGGGGTTTACGCCATTCTTTATGGTTTATGGAGCAGAGGCGGTTCTCCCAAGTGATATACGCCATGACTCACCTCGTGTGGCAGCATATGTTGAAGCGGACAACGAGCAGGCACGGCAGAACGCTCTTGACTTGTTGGATGAGGAACGTGATTTAGCAGCTGCCCGTTCAGCGATTTACCAGCAAGATCTTCGCCGTTACCACAGCCGTCGGGTTAGGACCAGAACCTTTCAGGAGGGGGATTTGGTGCTTCGACTCATCCAAGACCAGTCTGATCAGCATAAATTATCCCCGCCTTGGGAGGGACCTTTTGTGGTCAGCAAGAATCTGAATAATGGGTCATATTACCTGATTGATATTCGAGAGCGCAAGGATTCACGCACATCAGAGGAGGAGACCAGCAGGCCGTGGAACATAGCTCATCTTCGCCCTTATTATACATGAGCCTTGGGCTCTGTTTATGTACATATCATGACCATGTATATATTATGATTAATACAATAAACCGGAGCCTCGAGTAAAGCGGGGTCTCTGCTGTTCTTCACATCATGTGTGTTTACCCCTGGAGGTCGCTTCACAGAAGTTCAAATTATAGATTCCGGTTTAAAAGCCGGTTCAAGGGAAGATGTCCCCTACAAGGCTGTGAAGCTCTTAATATCCGGTTCAATATCCCGGTTCAAGCATGAGGCTTCCTGTTCAAACATAGGTCGTATTCGAACCAAAGAGAACATAGCTATTCAAGCATGGGGCTTCCTGTTCAAACATAGGTCGTATTGGAACCAAAGAGAACATAGCTATTCAAACATGGGGCTTCCTGTTCAAACATAGGTCGTATTCGAACCAAAGAGAACATAGCTATTCAAACACGGGGCTTCCTGTTCAAACATAGGTCGTATTCGAACCAAAGAGAACATAGCTATCCCTATAAAGTCAGTTGGGGACCTAGTCGGCCTGAACCGTAGCTACACCTCCGGGGGGCTTGGTCATGTCTTGACGACGGTAATGCCTTCTGGCTGGCACATTTGCCACTGAATCAGTTGGGGACCTAATCGACTTGAACCGTAGATTACGCATTATGGGAGCTCGGTCATGTCTTGATGATGGTAATGCCTTCTGGTCGGCTTTTTAGCCAATGAATCATTTGGGGGCTTGGTCGTGTCCGAACCAACGCAATGCCACTTGATCGGCCCTTGGCCATTGAGTCACTTGGGGGCTTGGTTGACGAACCAATGCAATGCCATTTGACCGGCATATTTGCCACGATTCAGTTAGGAGCCTAGTCGGCTTAAACCGAAGCTACACCTCTTGGGGGCTTGGTTTATTTTGTCTTGACGATGGTCACGCCTTCTGAACGGTTCATAGCAACCACTATTTGCATGCGTTTTACTATCGCGTTGCCCTTTCATATTTGGTTTTGTTTTCTGCCTTTATTGTGGTGTTTTTTGTTCTTCGGAACGTCAAGTATTCTTAAACCGATTCAGCTGACATAGCCTGGTCCGTTTTTTAACCCGGAGGCAAATTGCCCGGTTTGGCAAAGGCGCAGCACGGTTCAGGTGGTCGAAAAATCACATTGTGTACTCAGTAAAGACAGGAAACATAAGTTGGAAAAGTCATTGGAAAGGGCATCAGTACCCGTGCGCGAAGGCACATTCAAACGCAGAGGTATTAAACTATCTTATTACAAGGCAGCGTAGTGCCTGAATATATTGTTCGTTGACGGATTAAACGTCACCAATTAAGGTGAACCGGAGCGTTGATTACGCCTGTTCGCCGCCTCGGTTCGAAGGCTGGGGATCATCTTGCACCGCATCCTCTTGGCTACCCATTGGCTGGAAATCAGCAGTGGTCCAGTCGATTCCCATTAGCGCTTGAAAGACAGCTTCTTCGTGAATCAGCAAAGACGGTTCAATGTCAGGGGCATAGGTATGCTTACGGATTGGAGGAATAAGATTCTCTGTTGCAGGGACCGGGGCAGCTACTCGCTTATTCTGGTTATCATACTGGGCTTGGTAATGCGACAGATCTGCTTCCTCAGCCAATTGACAAGCTAGGGGGCGCACCGCCCGGTTTATCGCCCTCAAATCGTCTTCACCAAAGTCTGAACCGTCTTCCTTCAAGCTGGGATATCCTTGGGCCGCTTCGACAGGATCGAAATCTGGTACCCACGCTTTGGCCCGGATCAAGGCAGTGATGGCTCCAGTTCGAGCAGCTGATCTTTTCAACTCTTCAATCCGGGCTGGAAGCATGGACAGCCTCTTTAACGTGTCTTGAATCAGAGACGGCGCAGGGTTGTTATGCGATGCAGTGGTGATAGCTCTTTGTGCTCCGGTGTACAACTGTTCAATCAGAGTATAAGCAGCTTTGAGTTTCATCCGCACATCAGAACCCAAGTGTCCAATACGTGAGCCTGCAGTGTTTCAAGATGGATTACAAACCGGACATAGGATGTAGCAGACAAGGTACAAATTGGAAGAAGTGCATCGAAAGGTTTACCAAAGACGGCAGAGGTCATGGAGTGTATTTGTCGCTTCACGGTGGATAATTCATCGACCACCGGTTTAAGAGCAGCTTCGGCATTTTCAGCCCTCTTCGTCAAAAGAGCTCTCTCAGTAGCCCAATCAGCTTGTTCTTTTTTGCGGCTTTCTTTCAGCTGTTCCATAACGGTTAAGGCATTGGCCGATGCATCCTTCGCTTTTTCAGTTTCAGCCTGTTGGGTTTTTAAGATTTCCTGAAGGTCCGAGACTTGTTTCGCTTTGGTCTTCAGATCCCCCTGCAGCAGGTCATCAACAGTGTTCAGAAAATATTGCACGGTTTGGAAGTATCAACCACACAAGCAAGTTATGTGCTCGATACTTGGGGGCTAATGCATACTTGATTTTAACGCAAGTTTTCCATTACAAAAAGTCCCAAGATTAATACAAGTATTTAAACTTGGCACTTGGGGGCTAATGGTTATCTGATGATGTTTTCTGGTTATGACCTATGTTGAAGCCTTGGGTTTTTATTTAAACCGGACCTTAATTGTCAAGGCAGCCTGATCCGGTTTGCCATCTCAGTTTGGAAATATTGATAAGCTAAGTTGCAATGGAATGAAGCACAAGGGAGTTACCTCAAGTTTCTCCTTCATCATCTTGATCATGCCAGCTTCATAATCCCGACTGGTGTACAGTCGGTTCAGGTACCCAGAATAAAGATCCGGGACGCTTAAAGCGGCGTACGTAGAGGAATCAAGGTCCCATTTGCCCTTTATGGCCGAGATTTCGTCCTTGGCAGTATGCTTGGCTAAAGTAGCAGTGTTCCCCGGTTCAGAGTGACCGGTGCCGGTAATCACAACATCATCATCCTTGGAATCGCTGCTCTGCAGTGGCCCTGTCGGTTTATCAACAGTTCCAGAAGGGGGGATGGATTCCTCAACCCGAACAGGACTGACAGGCGGATCAGTACGGCTGGCAGGTTCGATAGTCCTTTCTTCAGCACAGGTGTCATCTTGCGGAGATAGATAATTCTGAGTATCTTCACGACCCAGAGCGTCAGCACCAGGAGTTTTCTCCGGTTCAGGAGCGGCAGTTCCCTCAGTCGGGTTATCCAGACGAGCCTTCTTGCTCGGTCTAGGTTTAGCCCTGGAAAAAGCCCAAAGATTGAATAAACGGTATAAGATGGATTAAGAGACCCATACAGAGATATGTTATGATCGGTCCAACTTACCCAATGACTGTCTTCAACGGTGGCAGTTGAGTGGCTAAAGATTCACCGGAAGATGAATGGGAAGTGACCTGATAATCGGAGTCAGATGGATTTAGAGGCTGACGAGTTAAACCTGCTTTAGGAGGAAAGCTAGCGCGTAAATCGGAGACCTCTGAGCGGCGTTTCCGAACCGGGCTGTTCGGTAAACCGGCGGAGGTGACTACCTGGCCGCTATGCCGGGTGGTGCGTCGAGCTTCATGTTGCTGGGTCTTCACAAGAAATTTGGGATCCAAGTAAGCAAGAGGGTGAGAAAATTTAATTTTCCGGTTTGCTTGGCGAGGTTTTTTCAAAGGCAAAGGAACGGCATCAGAAGAAAGAATAGTTACCTCTGGGCCTTCGGCATGGCTCGCTTCAGCGTCGTCCTGACAAATATCATCATCAATAAGACGTATAAAAAGCAAACCAACTGAATCGAGGTCTACCCCGAGGTCTGGATTACCCACATCATCCTCCTCTAAATCCGGAGTAGAGGAAGCGGTGTTCCTTTTCCTCTGAGCGGGCTTCTTCACCCTCGTCTTGGGTCGGGTTACCTTTTCGGACTGGAGTTAGCAATATGTGTATAAGGAGATCATAAACTCTATAACAGACAGAGGGGAAGTGCTTACAGCAGGTGGCTTGTTTGTGGCACAAAATGGAAGCAGGCCGGTTCGGGCGCAAGCATATTCCGGTTCATTCAGCATCTTTTTCACAGCTTCGGTGACTTCGTCTTCCGTTAGCTGAATGTTGCAGTGCCTCAAAGGATCATCAACCCGGCCCGTGTATTGGCACATTAAACCGGAGCGGATGCTAAGGGGCAGGATGCTCCATGAAATCCAGCAGCGGGCAAGGTCTACCCCTGTCAAACCGTTAGCCATGAAGGCTCTGAGCTTGGACAGCTGAGGGGCATACTTACTCCTCTCTTTGGCAGTTAGCCTTTGGGGGAAGGGGTGGGTATTGCTAAGCCTCTCCGGACGGAAGCCGGGCAGTGGATTTTCTTCAGCAGGGGAAGTATCCTTGCAATAGAACCAAGTATGATTCCATTCTTGCGGATGACTATGCAGCTTGGCATGAGGATAAGTCACTTCTTTCCTCTTTTGAATCGTCACACCACCCAGCTCCATATTAGGGCCGTCGGTGAATTCAGTACGTCGGTTCAAATGAAAGCAGTCCCGGAACAGCTCTACAGTAGGTTCCTCCTGGAAGTACGCCTCGCAAAGCACTTGAAAATGGCAGATGTTCGTGACTGAGTTTGGACCAACATCTTGTGGGTGCAACTTAAAGTTAGCAAGGACGTCCCAATAAAATTTTGAACCGGGTGGATTAAAACCCCGGGCCAGGTGATCCGCAAACACCACCACTTCTCCATTCTGTGGGGTAGGAGGACATTCGTTTCCTGGAACCCTCCAATGAATGGCATTTTTGCTGTTCAAAGCGCCAGTCAGAACTAAGTTGTTCAGTTGGGTCTCAGTGATGCGAGAGGGAACCCAGTTGCATTCGTACACCTGTTTTGCCATGAGAAAATCTACAAGACAAAGGTGTTCCGGTTTAAGAACGAGTGTGAGTGTAAACCGAAGATGCTCTTATATAGAGTCAGGTTATCTACAATGATATCAACCAGCGGTTCATCAAGGGGACTAATGGATGTGTGGATCGGTTTGTTCGCTTTGCTAAGAGTTAAACCGACCAGATCTAACAGTTGTGAATATGCAAGCAGAAACAGATCCCGTATGGATTCGTTCAAAGCAATGGATCTACAGCTAGGGCGAAAAAGAAGCAAAAATATGAAGTTTGGCTCACAGCAGAACAACGTAAGTTCGGCAAGCAGGAAAAAGAGTGAGATCTAAGGAGATGAGTACAGATTTATGGCGACTGCTGAGAGGGACTACAAATCACGATACAGGTATCATCATCTGTTCGGAAAAGCTGCTATGGGGATGAACAAGAAACAGTAACAGGATGACGAACCCTAAAACAGATCTAAAAGCAGAAGAACAGAGGCCTTACCGGGATCCAAACGGATGTGGAAGGTCGCCGCGGTGTTCTGGACCGATCAGGTTGATGCAGCGGCCGGAGTTGATGCGGTGGCTGACGGCGGCGGCGGAGCTCTGAGGTCTGGGTCGCGAGGAAGACGAAGAAGGAGACGAACGGGAGGAAAGGAAGATGGCCTTCAAGTCCTATTTATAAGGCGCGGCGCGCGTGTCAGGCGCGCGAATCCAGGGGCCGGAGATTTCGGGAGCCCAGCCGTCGCCCTGATTGTTGCGGATTAGCAAAAGGAGACGATAACTTTGTACTGACGTCATATCGGTTTACCGTAGCAAGGGGAGACGAAGAAACCAGCGGTTCAACAGTTACTGGAAGACATTTGAAGACAGAAATTTTTGTTAAGGATTGACATGAACCTGTTCAAATCAATCTGGGGCCTAATGTTGGGGATATTGCTATCTGGGGTAAACCGGCCTGCAGGGTCCGGGTTACCTCCGTCAATGGACCCGAGATGTTAAAGCCCAAGGAGAAATAGAAGGGCCCAAGGCCTATAATCGGTTTAAAGGTTTATGGTGTAAACCGGCCTGGGGTAAACTTGTATTGTAAGTTAGGAATAGAGAGACCGACCCGGGCACGTTTATAAGCCGGAGGTCGGGACTTTGCAGACCGACAGGCGTCACCCGTGTATATAAGGGGACGACCCGACGGCGGTTTGAAGAGAGGAGAAGAACTCGAGGTTTAGGCGAAGCTTATCGCTCCCTAAGCCCTCGAAACCCATCAATCCCATCACAACTAGACGTAGGCTTTTACCTTCATCGAAGGGGCCGAACTAGTATAAAAACCGTGTCCTTGTGTCCACCTTTAACCCCTTCAAACTAACCCGTTGCGATGGCTCCACGACTAAGTCCTTTCACTAGGACATCTGCCGTGACAAACCCACGACAGGAACCGTGTCCAGAATTGTCTGGTTGATTCCTCTGGCTGCTGAATTATGTGGCTCAGGTCATCGGCGTCTGGTGGTCGCACATAGGAGCCCTGGAAATTGTCGAGGAATGCGGCTTCCAGGTCTTCCCAACAACCAGTGGATTCTGCTGGCAAGCTGTTAAGCCAATGCTGAGTTGGTCCTTTAAGCTTGAGTGGGAGGTATTTGATGGCGTGTAGATCATCACCACGGGCCATGTGGATATGAAGGAGATAGTCCTCAATCCATACCGCAGGGTCTGTCGTGCCATCGTATGATTTGATATTTATGGGTTTGAAACCCTCTAGGATCTGATGATCCATTACTTCATCTGTGAAGCATAGCGGGTGTGTGGCACTTCTGTACTGGGCTATATCACGACGTAGCTCAAATGAGTTCTATCTGCTGTGTTCGGCCCGGCCGGTGTTACTTTTACTGTACCCGGCGTGACGGTTATCGTCTCGTGTCGTGGGGCGCCCACGCGATCCTTAGATCGATCTTGTTTGTCTTGCTTTTTCCTCCAACATATCTCGCAGGTCTAGCGCATTTCCCCATGCCTTGGTATTTTTTTAGCGGCGCCGGGGTGCGGCTTGAGTTGTGGGCCGAGAGGCCTCTCTGTCGCGGCCACGAGGTAGCCGGTCAGCCGCGTCATGCGTTGGAGATATAGGTTTAGATGCTTCCTCCTCTAATCGGGGTAGCAACTTGCGCTTTGGGTAGCTCTTGGAGGGGCGTTCGAGTTCGTATTCCTCGGCCGCAAGGACTTCAGTCCATCTGTTGGCTAGCAAGTCTTGATAAGCTCTAAGCTATTGCTGTTTTTTCTTAAGGCTACTTGTCGTTGCCATAAGCCTGCGCTTAAAGTGCTCTTGCTCGACGGGATCCTCAGGCACGACAAATTCGTCGTCGCTGAGGCTTGCCTCGTCTTCGGAGGGAGGCATGTAATTATCATCCTCTGCCTCTCTCTCTTACGGGGGCTGGCTTCTCCATCCTCCTGTGCTGAATCTTGCTGGAGGGAATTGTCTTCGGCACTGTCCGGAGTGTTATTATCTCCCGTGCCGGTATCACCGTTTTTGCTTTGGCGGGACTTAGAGTGGCGCCGCTGACGCCGGCGCTTAGGTTGCTTCTTGGAGGGGTCATCCCCCGCTGTTCCGTCGCCATTGCCTTCTTTGGGTGTATCCACCATGTATATGCCGTATGACGAGGTGGCCTTCCAGTGCCCTATAGGCGCTGGTTCCTGTTCGTCTCCTACATCGTCATCCATACCGTCGATGTCTTTGGAGTCGAAGTCTAGCATGTCGGTTAAATCATCGACAGTGGCTATGAAGTGGGTGGTGGGTGGGCGTCAAATTTCTTCGTCGTCCGCATCCCAGTCCTGCCGGTCATAATCCGGCCAGGACTCTCCTGAGAGAGAGGGAGAGAGACCTTAGTGAATTCAGAATGTCGCCGAAGGGCGAGTGCTGAAAGATATCTGCGGCGGTGAACTCCATGGTCGACGCCCAATTGGATTCGATTGGCAGGGGCGCGGAGGGTTCAGAGTCCGGAGAAGAGTCCGGAAATGTGGAGTCACGGGCCTCGCGAAGGATAAGGCTGGTGTTCGGCTCGATCGCTGTTAAGACTGCAGCCACCGCGGCAGGGTCTAGCCACCCGCCCTCGGTCGGCGCAGTTGGCTCCGAGCTAAAGGTCGGAGCGGATGCGGGTGCGGCCTCCAGGGCACTGTTCGGCGGCAGAGCTAAATCATGCCCATCGTGATAGTGCGGCGCGCTCGGCTGTGGCTCGAATCCGTCGAAGATCAAATCTCCGCGGATGTCGGTCGTGTAGTTCAAACTTCCAAATCTGACCTGATGGCCAGGGGCGTAGCTTTCGATCTGCTCCAGATGGCCAAGCGAATTAGCCTGCAGTGCAAAGCCGTCGAACACGAAGATCTGTCCGGGGAGGAAAGTCTCACCCTGGACTACATCGCTATTGATGATCGGAGGAGCCATCGGGCCTAAAGATGACGACACAGAGGAACTCTCAATGAAAGCGGGGTCCCGAACTATGCGTCTAGGCGGATGGTAACAGGAGACAGGGGACACGATGTTTTTACCCAGGTTCGGGCCCTCTCGATGGAGGTAAAACCCTACTTCTGCTTGATTAATATTGATGATATGGGTAGTACAAGAGTAGATCTACCACAAGATCAGAGAGACTAAACCCTAGAAGCTAGCCTATGGTATGGTTGTTGTTGTTCTGTCCTACAGACTAAACCCTCCGGTTTATATAGACACTGGAGGGGGCTAGGGTTACACAGAGTCGGTTACAATGGGAGGAGATCTTCATATCCGTATTGCCAAGCTTGCCTTCCACGCCAAGGAAAGTCCCATCCGAACACGGGACGAAGTCTTCAATCTTGTATCTTCATAGTCCAAGAGTCCAGCCAAAGGTTATAGTATGGCTGCCCGGACACCCCCTAATCCAGGACTCCCTCAGTGGGCCTGGCCCTGGTCGGCGTTCGCGGTTACTTCATGATCGATTGTAGGTATAGCGGGGGTTTTACGCCCTAAACTGCGGATGTCGTGTTCTCCATAAGGACTAGGCAACGGCGACGGTGCAAGACTAAAGCTAGGCACTACTTTAAGAGATGATTGCAGAAAATAAACCTAAACTAAACAAGGTAGTTCCCGAAGATCATCACCAAAGAAAATGCAAAATAAGCAAAAGGAGATTCAGATTATACTCTCTGTCTTTTTGGTATTATTTTTATTTGAATGAGAAACTAAAACATAGACACAAAGGGAACAACAGTACATAGACACATATAGCAGAATAGATATGTTTCACATTACAAAAACATTTGTCACATGGATGAAGCTATCATAGAGACTGAGAATTAAACACATACTCCCTCCGTCCCAAAATAAGTGACTCAAAAGTGACCCAACTTTGTACTAAAGTTAGTACAAAGTTGGGTCACTTTTGAGTCACTTATTTTGAGACGGAGGGAGTACAAAATTAACTAGTATAGGGGACTAGTACACTAGGTGAACACACACACTAGCAGAATGCTTATTAACAGAAAATGACAAGGACTAACTAAACATATAGCAGGTTGCAAGCACTTATCAAAATTGAATATTATATGTACTAAACATCTCAATTCTGAACATTACAAAGTACAGAACAATACACTTCTCAAGGTTACAGAAATTTGAGAGAGAGAGAGAGAGAGAGAGAGAGAGAGAGAGAGAGAGAGAGAGAGAGCATCAGCAAGGTTGGGAAAGGAGCAGGGGCGTGAGGAGAGAAGCAGCAGCAGTTTTATGGTTCAGAAAAGAGGCAAAGAAGCAGAGGAAGTGGGGATAAGAGGGCAGCAGCAGGATGGGAAAGGGAGTAGCAGAGACGTGGAGAGAAGTAGCAGATCGGCGCAAGAGGAGCTGCAGGTTGAAGATAAGAGGAGCAGCAGCAGGTTCTTGGGGAAAGGGAGCAGCAGCAGTTGGGAAGAGGCAAGGGAAGGAGGAGGAGCAACTTGTTCGAGTTGAGAAGTGGAAGAGTTGCAGCAAGGCGAGGGAAGAAGGAGCAGCAGCAAGGCGTAGGAGAAGAAGAAGAACAGCAGGGGCGAGAGGTGCTGGTCGTGCGGGGGAGCAGACGCCCGTGCCCTCCTTGTCTGGTCGGGAGCATGAGGTGCGGCGGTGGCTGGAGATGGTGGTGAGTGGTGGATGCTGGTAATGGGTGTGTTGGTGCATGGATGGGTGGCGGAGGCTCACCACCACGCCGGCCTGGCCGTGGCGGCGGCCGGAGGTAGAGAAGGAGGGATGAGGGAGAGAGACGTGACGCCAGGCCCAAAGGGGATCAGTGGCTAGCACTAGGGATTTGATCCCACGATCAGATTTGCCGCTTTTTGATTTGGCCCTCCTGCTCCCTTCTTTCTTTGCAAGCACATCCCTTCCCTTCTCTAGTTTGGCCCTCGGTTTCTTCTTTCCTTCATGCTCAGGTCCCCCTTCTTTCTTTCCCGTCCTTGTCTTGTATTCTTCGGCCTCTTAGTCAGAATCTTGAGGTTTATAGTGCCTTTGCGCACTTTTCTGCAGAAGAAACAAATGACGAGTAAAAGATATTTTGTATGGTTTTCATCCAAATACATCACAGTTCATAGTAAGAATGGATGAACATATATCAATAAATGGTGTATATATGTGCCAAAATTATGTATATGAAATATGCTTATCACTTCATAATAACACGTTTAACGAGATCTTGGTATTTGATCTGAGTTTGGCCACTGGCCTATACGGACTAACCAACTATGCGGGAACAATTACGGGCACTCGACGTCGTGGTATCAGCCGAAGCCTTCTTGACGTTAGCGACTGAGCGGCGCGCGCCGGATTGGACTGGAATGCCTGCTCTTGTATTAGGGAGGCTAGGTTTGCTTCCGGCCGCCCACACAACATGCAGGTGTGCAATGGGCTATGGGCCCAGACCCCTGCGCCATAGGATTTAGACCGGCGTGCTGACCTCTTTGTTGTGCCTAGGTGGGGCTGTGACGTGTTGATCTTCCGAGGCCGGGCATGACCCAGGAAAGTGTGTCTAGCCAAAGGGGATCGAGCGTGTTGGGTTATGTGGTGCACCCCTGCAGGGAAGTTTATCTATTCGAATAGCCGTGTCCCTCGGTAAAAGGATGACCCGGAGTTGTACCTTGACCTTATGACAACTAGAACCGGATACTTAATAAAACACACCCTTCCAAGTGTCAGATACAACCCGGTGATCGCTCTCTCACAGGTCGACGAGGAGAGGATCGTCGGGTAGGATTTATGCTATGCGATGATGCTTGGTGAGCTTACCATCTGCTCTCTTCTACATGCTGCAAGATGGAGGCTGCCAGAAGCGTAGTCTTCAGTAGGATTAGCTATCCCCCTCTTATTCTGGCATTCTGCAGTTCCGTCCACCAATATTGCCTCTTTACACATATACCCATGCATATGTAGTGTAGATCCTTGCTTGCGAGTACTTTGGATGAGTACTCACGGTTGCTTTGCTCCCCTTTCCCCCCTTTTCCTTTCTTCCTGGTTGCCGCAACCAGATGCTGGAGCCCAGGAGCCAGACGCCACCGTCGACGACGACTCCTACTACACCGAAGGTGCCTACTACTACGTGCGGGCCGCTAACGATGACCAAGAGTAGTTAGGAGGATCTCAAGCAGGAGGCCTGCTCCTCTTTCGATCTGTATCCCAGTTTGTGCTAGCCTTCTTAAGGCAAACTTGTTTAACTTATGTCTGTACTCAGATATTGTTGCTTCTGCTGACTCGTCTATGATCGAGCACTTGTATTCGAGCCCTCGAGGCCCCTGGCTTGTATTATGATGCTTGTATGACTTATTTTATTTTCAGAGTTGTGTTGTGATATCTTTCCGTGAGTTCCTGATCTTGATCGTACATGTTTGCGTGTATGATTAGTGTACGATTGAATCGGGGGCGTCACATCTGGACTGGGGATCGACCGCGGAAGTGCTGATGCTGCAAAAGTGCATCACAAACATGATAGGCAAGAACACCAGTCTCAACAATGTGATTCAGGTGATGCTCTTCCGTCGGATCCTTCCCTGCCAACTGCGGCCCCTCCACATGTGGGAGTTCAATCTGGAAGGTCCTCGGACCCTGCAATGCTTTTTCGGCACAACGCACGAAGAGATCTGGAAGCTACTCTCCAATGCCCAGAAGACATGGTCGAAGAAGACCGAAGACATCGGCCTTGATAGCGAGAATCCGGCCACTCCGGTAAGTGTGTTATTCCTGAACATACACTTAGTCAATAAATTCTTAGGCATAATGAGTTTTCCGTCCATCTCACAGGGCTGGATAGCGAAGGCGGAGCGGATCAAGTGTCCGACACCGCTGCCTAAAGATCTAGCCACACCCCAGCTTATGAAGATGCTGGTTCTAGCGCCTTATCAGGCGCTGGGAAAGAAGGCCAAGAAGAAGAGCGAAGAGGCCAAGGGCGGCCTCCGCCGTAAGGGTACTTCAGACGCAGTGTCCGGAGAGACCGAAGCCCTCTCCTCCCACGAGGGGGACGAAGACAAAGAGGAGGAGGAGGAGGAGAAAAGTGACTCTCCCCTCAAGGGGAGGAAAAAGAAAAGGGCAGCCTCCATAGACCTGGAGGAGGGGGTGTCCAAGAGGGGGAAGATAATCCTCTCGGATGGTTCGGATTTGGATGCCGAACCTATCGTGGTTTTGTCGCGGCAGATGTCCTTAGTGTCAAGACTTAGTCGTGAGGCCAATGCATCTATGTGGTAGCTTGAGAGGGGTTGAGTGGGAAGAGAGATGCAAGGCAGATCAACACACAAGACAAGGATTTAGACAGCTTCGGGCCCCGGGAAACATCATCCGGTAATAGCCCTACATGTTGTTTGTATCTAGGTCTCATTATCATCACGAGGGAGTCGCCGTAAACCGGCTCTTTGTGTCTAGCCCTAGAGATTGTTTCTTCTTTTCCTGTCCCTCCTTGGGGAGCCCTGCCCCTCCTTATATATGTTTGAAGGGGCGGTTTACATGACTAGTCCTAGTTGGATTAGGATTACGCTATTACAAGTGGAGTCCTAGTCTTGCTTTCTTTGTAGGAGAATATTCCTTGTGCTTTCCTCATAAACCGGCCCACCGTTAACATGAACCGGCCTTTTGGGCCTTGGGCCTTGTCATCCATCTGACCCTCCCGCCGGGTCACCAGTGAGTAATAATGACCAGGCGAGTTGCTTGTAAACCGCCAGGTTAGGGCGGGTCGCCAGTGTATCGCCAAGTATCAACCGGGTCTCAAGTAAACCGCCAAGTCTGGCCGGGTTATACTTTCGGATGGTTTACGCCGCGGGGTATATCCCCGACATTAGCCCCTAGTTTAATTTGGATTTATCCATGTTAAACTGATCCTGTAAAACAAACACAAGAACAATTTTGACAGATTATGCTCCGAGTTAAGAATTCTTTGTATACCGGCACCTGATCATCCTTAATTCCTTGTCATTTCCTTCTTCTAAAAAATCCAGGTCAATAAGCCAGCTTCATACTTAATTTGCTGACATTGGTTTCTCACAGAGAAATATTGTGAAGAATAATCCACTTGAGTCGGCTTCCAAAGCACCGGCTTAAGAAATATTGGTCTTGAAATACTCATCTTATATTCAGCCGGTTTGAAGATGTAAAACTTGCCGGTTTAATATTACCAAAATTGCCGATTTGTAAATATGGATGGCACCGAGTCATAATTGTTACCGACATCGGGTCATAATTGTTGCAGACACCGGGTCAATCTGGTTTGCTCAGAACTAAGAATTTGAAGATGTTCCTCCTTTATATGCACATTACCTGTAGCCCCCAAGTCTTAAGAGGAGAACATAATGATAGCTTAAGACTTGTTTCAATACAAATGTTGCAACCTTGAAGAAATCGAGATTGTTCAAAGTAACTAGTCACAACTGAATATTCCACATATGTAGCCCCCAAGTGCCGGGTTGTTATGCTTGCAGCAACCTGGGACTTGTAATTGCCTTATACTCATAAAAACTTCAACCAATGTAGCCCCCAAGGGCCGGATCAAATAAGATAATATTGAGCTGGGACTTTATATATACTTCATTGAAAATATCATCATATAATGTAACCCCCATCATGGGGCTTGAACCCACGTCCACAAGGTTAAGAGCTTTGTGCTTTACCAACTGAGCAATAAACCTTTCAATATAATGGATTAAAGCTTGTGTACCTTAAATTTTTTGACATAAGCAATTGGTAGCCCCCAAGGGCCGGCTCATTATGATATGATGAGTCGGGTCTTTAATAAGGCCAGTAAGAATGACTTTGCTTTAGCCCCCAAGTGTCATGGTGCATGCTTGCAGCGACATGAGACTTGCATATTTGATATAATCTCAACTTGAATAATGTAGCCCCCAAGTGCCGGGTCGTAAGCCTGCAGCGACTCGGGACTATTCCCACCATTGTAGAATAAATCATATCCATTGATAAAATAGTAGCCATTGTGCTAAAGCGACTTTGAAAACCTCAATCGTAATATTGGTTATTGATAACCATAATAAAAATCTAGCCATGTTGGTTGTTAAAGATTTGAATAATATACCCAATAATTTATAAGCGCATGATTCCAATGGCGCAATCCAAATATATACTGGCGATTTATAATCCCAAGCCAGTCCGGTTTAATAAACATTGGATAATTTATCATCATGCTTTATTCAACCTGTTTCTGCATACAACAAGTTTGAAGTGTCCTGGCGGTTTACCGTCGGACGGGTCATAATGCCCAACATATAACCCGGGGTTATAACCAAGGCTGCACTTAAGAATAATCAAATATGAAATATATCATACCTATGACACTGAATCACATCGTTGGTTTACCAACTTTTTGTAGTAAGGGTGATAACCCAAATTTTGAATACTAATAATTCCTTCCATGTTTGCCGGTATATGATAAAACCATACCGGGTTGTAATAAACACCGGATTATCCATATATAACACTGGCGACTTGTAGTCAAAACCAGATCAGGTTAATAATCGCCAGATTATAATTGATCATGTACTGACAACTTGTAGTTGACAGCCTAACCGGGTTGATAAACACTGGTTTGAAAACATCACAAATCTTATCAAAAGAAAGAAAAACTCAACAAAAGGCAAATAAAACCGTTGTAGTCGAGGCTTTTCACGGGCTGCTAGGCCCCAAATTTGAGGCTTTTCATGGGCTGCCAGGACACTGAGTTAGACAACTTTTGCAAAGCCTTTTAAGATGGTCCTCAATCCTTAACCATTCATCGTTTTAACTTGACAAGTTCAGGGTCTTTCTTTTAGAGTAACTTGTCAAAGTTCAAAGGGTCATACCAGGTTTACCTGGGCGGAGTGACTTACTTAAATAGGCAGATAAACCCGGGGTTTTAGGTGTATACACCAGGCTTCCAAGCCATGGCTTGATAGCCTGTTACAAGTGTAGATTATTTGTTCATTTCGATAGCAAAGAATACCCAAGTAACATTTTGAGTTGTGCTTAGTGGGTGCCTATGTTTGAGTTGTTGTTTTGCAACACTCTCCTTGGCCCCGGAGTAATTTGGCTTTGAGCCGATCAAGAGGTGTGACTATGGTTCGAATACGACCAAGCCCCCAAGTGATATTATGGTATTGTGCCGATCCAGAGGTGTAGCTATGGTTCGAGTACGACCAAGCCCCCAAGTGATTTTTATATATGGCTTTATAAGCTGGCTCGCTGGGTAAACCGGTCTCCGCTTTATAAAACAGAAGCCCCCACATGATCAATAATATGATAAGCCAATAAGGCAGGATACCCATGTTTGAACCGCACATCATGGCAGCAGGTCCTCTTCGGCAACCTTTAACTTTTTGCAAGAGATAAATTCTTCTCGAACTGGGATTTTGAACCGGATATTGAGAGCTTCAAAGCTTTGTGGGAGACATCTTTCCCTTGAACCGGATTTTAAACTGGAATCTTCATTTTCAGCCGGAAATTTTCTGACGGCCTTTAAACTCGAACTTGCGAGAAGTTAACTCCTTTTTGAACCGGACATTTTTAAACCGAATTTGAGAGCTTCGAAGCTTTGTGGGAGAACAGATTTCTCTTGAACCGGATTGTAAACCGGATATTTGAGAGCTTCAGTGAGACTGACTTCCCTTGAGCCGGATTGTAAACCGGAATCCTTTCTGATGACCCGAAACTTCTTCATTGAGCCGGGATTTTGTAACTGTCATATACTTTCTAAGCCGGAAATTTTCTGATGGCCTTTAAATTTTCATGAATATAACAGTAGCCTCTGGGACCAGGTTATCCTTCCTCCATCGTCTTGGGGTTCTTAAATTTGCTAAAACTGGCCAGATTTGCTGAGTCATGTCATCGTAGCCCCCGAGTCTCAAAGGTGACTCGAGGAGTTGGCTTGAGACTCTCCATATTTGACGGTGATATAAACTGGCATAACTTGTATATCATTGGTGTTGATAGCACGATGTGAATCTACAGAAGGTTGAGGTGACTGCGGCGGGTTGTAAATGATCCCGTATGAGCCGTGTCAGCAACTCGGCCAATGGTTCCTTCCAACTGGCTATTTGAAGTTAACCAAACTGTAGTGGCGGCGACTTGTGCGCCTGCTCATTGAGCCATCCAGTGCAGACGGCGGTTAATGCTAATTTGCCTCCAATTTAAAAGAAAACCAGGCTACCCAAGCAATGACTGGCTTTATACTCAATAAACAGCTCATGCAGACAGGTGCGGCCTGGCGTGTTGATCTAGACCAGGCCGCGAGAGATGGACGGTAAAGACGACCGTGGCATCAGAAGCGGCTCAGACAGATGAATCGACCGCGGCATTGTGAGACAGTGCGGACGGGCGAGTTAATCATAGGCGTGGAAAAACCGCGCGGATGGACGAATCAACCACGTCATATTTATGTAAATTGTGCCGTAAAAACGGCGGTTTGCACATATATTCGTCGAGCATCATGGCACGGTCAGACACTAGCGCATGGTGACACGAGCTATACATCCATGACATGACTATCGCTCTTGCAATGAACAATTGTCCAGTACAAACAATATTGCAGACCAAGGCAAAGATAAACTGTTCTTTAACAAAAACAATATGTGCTAATAAAACAAACTTGGATGGATATCACCTGATTCATCTGGATGATAGACGGAGTCATGTACTCCATTCGTAGATTACCTCCAGTAATTTCAACAATAAATTAAACACTCTCTCCGGCGGAAACAAGGCAAAGAAGGCCCGTGAACCGGCTTGTAACAAAGACTCCACCGGGCAGCGGCTCTCAGTGGCAGCGACCAGCCCGGACTAGAGAACGGGCGAAGATGACTCGTCTGCAAAAACAGCGCGCCGACGCTTAAATGGAGGTGTGTGAGTCGGGGCGACTCTACACGCGACAGGGTGGCTCAACGCAACTGCAGCAGGCAGCCACGAGCAGTGATCCGGTCCGGATGGTTCCACAGACGGCGGCTCAGGACGATGGCTTAGCAGGGTCGGCGGCTTAGAGCGACCACGGCAGAAACAGGGCTGGCGATTAAGGGCTGGAGCTAGGAGACCGGGTAGAGGTGCACTGTGGTAGTACTACTCTGGTTCCATTGATTTCACGTATGACCATCTGGTAGGCCTAGTGTTTGTCAAATCTTGAGACTTGTGCAAATAAACAATGTGCTGGAGCTCCTTTGTCTTTTTTGTCTTCCATGTATGCGCCTGACCAATGTAAGCAAAAAACGGTGGACCAAGCTATGTTCAAGCTGAAGAACAAGTACAAAGGCTGGCATTTTGGACTTGGGGTTGCGCCCTGTGAATTCTCAGCAGCAGATGACCATGATGCAGTCAGTGCCGTCGCGGCTGCAGATGCAGATGACCAATGCGACAGCTGCCTCCTTTTTCATAGACGTCAGCAGCTGGTTAATTTGTCTCTTCCTCCTAGAGTTCTGCTCCCTTGGTTGGTGTACCCAAAAAATCCGATTTGATGGTTTATACAATGGGTAACGACAGTAGCAGAAGTAGCAGTCTTGGAACATGGAGGTGACTCTGTGTACGTTGGCTGCTATCAATGCAATTTCCTTCACGTGAGGTATAACAAGCCCTTAGGAATCGTGATGTCATGCACTACAATTAGTGGTAATATGCTTTTGTTTTTCCAAATCCCCAGCATGAATACGTGCCATGGTGCTTCAACTTATGCTAGTCCGCTAGCAATACCAGTACTTGTCCGATTCGAAGCCCCCTTTCCTTTTTAGCAAGCTCCACGGATCCGCAGCTTTATCCAGATTGGTTTTGACTTTTTGTGTGGCTTACATCAGGATAGAACCGATGAGCCGCGTTGTGGATCGCCATGAAGATTTGTTAGCCATCCTAGAGATTGGACTGACCGTGAGAAGCCACGCGCCGCCGCCCGACCATAGACCACTGAACGTCACGGGCTCAACAACGGAACAGATGCCGAGGCGGCTCGGTGGCCAGGGCAGAGGAGCGACGGTGATTTGAGGCAGGGTCCTTGACAGTGGAGGCGATTCAGGATAAAAAACACCAGTGAAAGCAACGAACGGTGGCGGCTTGAAAACGGCTTAGGGCCTGTTTGGTTCCAATAAGTCACCTGACTTATAAGTCAGGTGACTTAAAACCAGTGACTTATAAGTCACGCCTGTTTGGTTGCCACATGACTTATAAGTCACATGAGCACATCTTCCCATCTTATTTTTTATGTAAAGGTGGTGAGACCCATGCAAAAAGGTGTGACTTATAAGTTTTAAGTTGGGGTGGAGCAACTTATGACTTATAAGTTGGGGTGACTTATAAGTTGGGTCCGTTTGGCAAAATAAGTCACTTTTTGCACTTTCGACTTATAAGTTGGCGACTTATTTGGAACCAAACAGGGCCTTAGCCTTCCTCCCATTAATTACTTTGGTCTTGTCCGTTTGATAACAACACATTGATCCTGTTGATGTACGCAGCCAACCATAGTAAACCTTCGGGATCTTGTCTGATGATTCTGTCAACATGACTAATGAACGCCGCCAATAAAAAACTTCAGATCTCGATTTTAGTAAACTTGACGCTGATGTAAATCTTTCAAAAACTGGCTTTCTTCATCCGGAAATTCGCAAACTCTTCGAAACCCTCGGAAGGATCCCTCCAAGAACTCAACACCACCGTGTGTTTAGCCCCACAATGGGCGCCAACTGTCATGGTTTTGTCACGGCAAATGTCCTTAGTGTCAAGACTTAGTCGCGAGGCCAACGCATCTATGTGGTAGCTTGAGAGGGGTTGAGTGGGACGAGAGATGCAGGGCAGATCAACACATAAGACAAGGATTTAGACAGCTTCGGGCCCCGGGAAACATCATCCGATAATAGCCCTACATGCTGTTTGTGGCTAGGTCTCATTATCATCACGAGGGAGTTGCCGTAAACCGGCTCTTTGTGTCTAGCCCTAGAGATTGTTTCTTCTTTTCCTGTCCCTCTTTGGGGAGCCCTGCCCCTCGTTATATATGTTTGAAGGGGCGGTTTACATGACTAGTCCTAGTTGGATTAGGATTACTCTATTACAAGTGGAGTCCTAGTCTTGCTTTCTTTGTAGGAGAATATTCCTTGTGCTTTCCTCATAAACCGGCCCACCATTAACATGAACCGGCCTTCTGGGCCTTGGGCCTTGTCATCCATCTTATCCGCCCGCCGGGTCACCAGTGAGTCATAATGACCAGGCGAGTTGCTTGTAAACCGCCAGGTCAGGGCGGGTCGCCAGTGAATCGCCAAGTATCAACCGGGTCTCAAGTAAACCACCAAGTCCGGCCGGGTTATACTTCCGGCCAGTTTATGCCGCGGGGTATATCCCCGACAGAACCCATCCGCAAGAGGCGCCCTAGGGTGAAGCCCCTGGCCGCATCGTAAGTATCAAATGATACTTTACAAATATCCGGTCTTTTATGTTTTCAATATAACATATTATGTTGTGTGCATTTCAGTCCAGCCCACGACCTCCCCCATCCATCGCTATTCGAGGGGAGCTCTCTGGCACCAGAGATGGTGGAGAGCGAGACGCCTCCAGGAGCCTCTCCACCAACCACCGTGGTGAAGGAAATATGCCCTAGAGGCAATAATAAAGTTATTATTTATTTCCTTATATCATGATAAATGTTTATTATTCATGCTAGAATTGTATTAACTGGAAACATAATACATGTGTGAATACATAGACAAACAGAGTGTCACTAGTATGCCTCTACTTGACTAGCTCATTAATCAAAGATGGTTATGTTTCCTAGCCATGAACAAAGAGTTGTTATTTGATTAACGAGATCACATCATTAGTTGAATGATCTGATTGACATGACCCATTCCATTAGCATAGCACCTGATCGTTTAGTATGTTGCTATTGCTTTTATCCATGACTTATACATGTTCCTTTAACTATGAGATTATGCAACTCCCATTTACCGTAGGAACACTTTGTGTGCTACCAAACGTCACAACGTAACTGGGTGATTATAAAGGTGCTCTACAGGTGTCTCCGAAGGTACATATTGGGTTGGCGTATTTCGAGATTAGGATTTGTCACTCCGATTGTCGGAGAGGTATCTCAGGGCCTTCTCGGTAATGCACATCACAGAAAGCCTTGCAAGCATTGCAACCAATGAGTTAGTTGCGAGATGATGTATTACAGAACGAGTAAAGAGACTTGCCGGTAACGAGATTGAACTAGGTATTGGATACCGACGATCGAATCTCGGGCAAGTAACATACCGATGACAAAGGGAACAACGTATGTTGTTATGCGGTCTGACCGATAAAGATCTTCGTAGAATATGTAGGAGCCAATATGGGCATCCAGGTCCCGCTATTGGTTATTGACCGGAGACGTGTCTCGGTCATGTCTACATTGTTCTCGAACCGTAGGGTCCGCACGCTTAACGTTACGATGACAGTTATTATGAGTTTATGCATTTTGATGTACCGAAGGAGTTCGGAGTCCCGGATGTGATCACGGACATGACGAGGAGTCTCGAAATGGTCGAGACGTAAAGAATGATATATTGGAAGCCTATGTTTGGACATCGGATGCATTCCAGGTGAAATCAGGATTTTACCGGAATACCGGGAGGGTTACCGGAACCCCCCGGGAGCATAATGGGTCAACATGGGCCTTGGAGGAGAGGTGAGAGGGCTGCCCTCATGGGCTGCGCGCCTCCCCCCTTCCCCTAGTCCTATTAGGACTAGGAGAGGTGGGCGCCCCCTCTCTCTCTCTCTCCCCCTTGGAGAATCCTAGTCCAACTAGGATTGGGGGGGGGGGGGGGAATCCTACTCCCAGAGGGAGTAGGACTCTCCTGGCGCGCCAAGCTTGGCCGGCCAGCCCCTCCCCCTTGGCTCCTTTATATACGGGGGCAGGGGGCACCCCAAAGACACACAAGTTGATCTACGGATCGTTCCTTAGCCGTGTGCGGTGCCCCCTTCCACCAAATTCCACCTCGATCATATCGTTGCAGTGCTTAGGCGAAGCCCTGCGCCGGTAACACATCAAGATCGTCACCACGCCGTTGTGCTGACGGAACTCTTCCTCGACGCTTTGCTGGATCGGAGCCCGGGGATCGTCATCGAGCTGAACGTGTGCCAAGAACTCGGAGGTGCCGGAGTAACGGTGCTGTGATCGGTTGGATCGCGAGGAGAACGTACGACTACTTCCTCTACGTTGTGTCAATGCTTCCGCTTCGGTCTACGAGGGTACGTAGACAACACTCTCCCCTCTCGTTGCTATGCATCACCATGATCTTGCGTGTGCGTAGGAATTTTTTTGAAATTACTACGTTCCCCAACAGTGGCATCCGAGCCTAGGTTTTTATGGTTTGATGTTATTTGCACGAGTAGAACACAAGTGAGTTGTGGACGATACAAGTCATACTGCCTACCAGCATGTCATACTTTGGTTCAGCGGCATTGTTGGACGAGACGATCCGGACCAACCTTACGCGTACGCTTACGCGAGACCGGTTCCCTCGACGTGCTTTGCACATAGATGGCTTGCGGAAGACTGTCTCTCCAACTTTAGTTGAACCGAGTGTGGCTACGCCCGGTCCTTGAGAAGGTTAAAATGGAGTCTATTTGACAAACTATCGTTGTGGTTTTGATGCGTAGGTAAGATGAGTTCTTGCTTAAAGCCCGTAGCAGCCACGTAAAACTTGCAACAACAAAGTAGAGGACGTCTAACTTGTTTTTGCAGGGCATGTTGTGATGTGATATGGTCAAGACATGATGCTAAATTTTATTGTATGAGATGATCATGTTTTGTAACCGAGTTATCGGCAACTGGCAGGAGCCATATGGTTGTCGCTTTATTGTATGCAATGCAATCGCGATGTAATGCTTTACTTTATTACTAAGCGGTAGTGATAGTCGTGGAAGCATAAGATTGGCGAGACGACAACGATGCTGCGATGAAGATCAAGGTGTCGCGCCGGTGACGATGGTGATCATGACGGTGCTTCAAAGATGGAGATCACAAGCACAAGATGATGATGGCCATATCATATCACTTATATTGATTGCATGTGATGTTTATCCTTTTATGCATATTATCTTGCTTTGATTGACGGTAGCATTATAAGATGATCTCTCACTAAATTATCAAGAAGTGTTCTCCCTGAGTATGCACCGTTGCGAAAGTTCTTCGTGCTGAGACACCACGTGATGATCGGGTGTGATAGGCTCTACGTTCAAATACAACGGGTGCAAAACAGTTGCACACGCGGAATACTCAAGTTTAACTTGACGAGCCTAGCATATAACAGATATGGCCTCGGAACACGGAGACCGAAAGGTCGAGCGTGAATCATATAGTAGATATGATCAACATAGTGATGTTCACCATTGAAACTATTCCATCTCACGTGATGATCGGACATGGTTTAGTTGATTTGGATCACGTGATCACTTAGAGGATTAGAGGGATGTCTATCTAAGTGGGAGTTCTTAAGTAATATGATTAATTGAACTTAAATTTATCATGAACTTAGTACCTGATAGTATCTTGCTTGTCTATGTTGTGTAGATAGATGGCTCGTGCTGTTGTTCCGTTGAATTTTAATGCGTTCCTTGAGAAAGCAAAGTTGAAAGATGATGGTAGCAATTACACGGACTGGGTCCGTAACTTGAGGATTATCCTCATTGCTGCACAGAAGAATTACGTCCTGGAAGCACCGCTGGGTGCCAGGCCTGGTGCAAGAGCTACGCCAGATGTTGTGAACGTCTGGCAAAGCAAAGCTGATGACTACTCTGTAGTTCAGTGTGCCATGCTTTACGGCTTAGAACCGGGACTTCAACGACGTTTTGAACACCATGGAGCATATGAGATGTTCCAGGAGTTGAAGTTAATATTTCAAGCAAATGCCCGGATTGAGAGATATGAAGTCTCCAATAAGTTCTATAGCTGTAAAATGGAGGAGAACGGTTCTGTCAGTGAGCATATACTCAGAATGTCTGGGTATAACAATCACTTGATTCAACTGGGAGTTAATCTTCCGGATGATTGCGTCATTGACAGAATTCTCCAATCACTGCCACCAAGCTACAAGAGCTTCGTGATGAACTATAATATGCAAGGGATGACCAAAACTATGCCCGAGCTCTTCGCGATGCTAAAAGCCGCAGAGGTAGAAATCAAAAGGGAGCATCAAGTGTTGATGGTTAACAAAACCACTAGTTTCAAGAAAAAGGGCAAAGGGAAGAAAAAGGGGAACTTCAAAAAGAACAGCAAGCAAGTTGCTACTCAAGAGAAGAAACCCAAGTCTGGACCTAAGCCTGAAACTGAGTGCTTCTATTGCAAGCAGACTGGTCACTGGAAGCGGAACTGCCCCAAGTATTTGGCGGATAAGAAGGATGGCAAGGTTAACAAAGGTATATATGATATACATGTTATTGATGTGTACCTTACTAATTCTCGCAGTAGCACCTGGGTATTTGATACTGGTTCTGTTGCTAATATTTGCAACTGAAAACAGGGGCTACGGATTAAGCGAAGATTGGCTAAGGACGAGGTGACGATGCGCGTGGGAAATGGTTCCAAAGTCGATGTGATCGCGGTCGGCACGCTACCTCTACATCTACCTTCGGGATTAATATTAGATCTAAATAATTGTTATTTAGTACCAGCGTTAAGCATGAACATTATATCTGGATCTTGTTTGATGCGAGACGGTTATTCATTTAAATCAGAGAATAATGTTTGTTCTATTTATATGAGTAATATCTTTTATGGTCATGCGCCATTAAAGAATGGTTTGTTCTTACTTAATCTCGATAGTAGTATTACACATATTCATAATGTTGAAGCCAAAAGATGCAGAGTTGATAATGATAGTGCAACTTATTTGTGGCACTGCCGTTTAGGTCATATCGGTGTAAAACGCATGAAGAAACTCCATACTGATGGACTTTTGGAGTCACTTGATTATGAATCACTTGGCACTTGCGAACCGTGCCTTATGGGCAAGATGACTAAAACACCGTTCTCCGGTATTATGGAGAGAGCAACAGATTTATTGAAAATCATACATAGTGATGTATGTGGTCCAATGAATATTGAGGCTCGTGGCGGATATCGTTATTTTCTCACCTTCACTGATGATTTAAGCAGATATGGGTATATCTACTTAATGAAACACAAGTCTGAAACATTTGAAAAGTTCAAAGAATTTCAGAGTGAAGTGGAAAATCATCGTAACAAGAAAATAAAGTTTCTACGATCTGATCGTGGAGGAGAATATTTGAGTTACGAGTTTGGTCTACATTTGAAACAATGCGGAATAGTTTCGCAACTCACGCCACCCGGAACACCACAACGTAATGGTGTGTCCGAACGTCGTAATCGTACTTTACTGGATATGGTGCGATCTATGATGTCTCTTACCGATTTACCGCTATCTTTTTGGGGTTATGCTCTAGAGACGGCCGCATTCACGTTAAATAGGGCACCATCAAAATCCGTTGAGACGACGCCTTATGAACTGTGGTTTGGCAAGAAACCAAAGTTGTCGTTTCTTAAAGTTTGGGGCTGCGATGCTTATGTGAAAAAGCTTCAACCTGATAAGCTCGAACCCAAATCGGAAAAATGTGTCTTCATAGGATACCCAAAGGAGACTATTGGGTATACCTTCTATCACAGATCCGAAGGCAAAATTTTTGTTGCTAAAGTCGGAAACTTTCTAGAGAAGGAGTTTCTCTCGAAAGAAGTGAGTGGGAGGAAAGTAGAACTTGATGAGATAACAGTATCTACTCCCTTATTGAGAAGTAGTACATCACAGAAATCTGTTTCTGTGACACCTACATCAAATAGGGAGGAAGCTAATGATAATGATCATGAAACTTCAGATCAAGTTTCTACTGAACTTCGTAGATCAACCAGAGTAAGATCCGCACCAGAGTGGTACGGTAATCCTATTTTGGAAGTCATGTTACTAGACCATGATGAACCTACGAACTATGAAGAAGCGATGGTGAGCCCAGATTCCGCAAAATGGCTTGAGGCCATGAAATCTGAGATGGGATCCATGTATGAGAACAAAGTGTGGACTTTGGTTGACTTGCCCGATGATCGGCAAGCAATTGAGAATAAATGGATTTTTAAGAAGAAGACTGACGTTGATGGTAATGTTACTGTCTATAAAGCTCGACTTGTTGCAAAAGGTTTTCGACAAGTTCAAGGGATTGACTACGATGAGACTTTCTCACCCGTAGCGATGCTTAAGTCTGTCTGAATCATGTTAGCAGTTGCCGCATTTTATGATTATGAAATTTGGCAAATGGATGTCAAAACTGCATTCCTGAATGGATTTCTGGAAGAAGAGTTGTATATGATGCAACCAGAAGGTTTTGTCGATCCAAAGGGAGCTAACAAAGTGTGCAAGCTCCAGCGATCCATTTATGGACTGGTGCAAGCCTCTCGGAGTTGGAATAAACGCTTTGATAGTGTGATCAAAGCATTTGGTTTTATACAGACTTTTGGAGAAGCCTCTATTTACAAGAAAGTGAGTGGGAGCTGTGTAGCATTTCTGATATTATATGTGGATGACATATTGCTGATCGGAAATAATATAGAATTTCTGGATAGCATAAAGGGATACTTGAATAAGAGTTTTTCAATGAAAGACCTCGGTGAAGCTGCTTACATATTGGCCATTAAGATCTATAGAGATAGATCAAGACGCTTAATAGGACTTCCACAAAGCACATACCTTGACAAAGTTTTGAAAAAGTTCAAAATGGATCAGGCAAAGAAAGGGTTCTTGCCTATGGCACAAGGTGTGAAGTTGAGTAAGACTCAATGCCCGACCACCGCAGAAGATAGAGAGAAAATGAAAAATGTTCCCTATGCTTCAGCCATAGGCTCTATCATGTATGCAATGTTGTGTACCAGACCTGATGTGTGCCTTGCTGTAAGTTTAGCAGGCAGGTACCAAAGTAATCCAGGAGTGGATCACTGGACAGCGGTCAAGAACATCCTTAAGTACTTGAGAAGGACTAAGGATATGTTTCTCATTTATGGAGGTGACAAAGAGCTCGTCGTAAACGGTTACGTTGATGCAAGCTTTGACACTGATCCGGACGATTCCAAATCGCAAACCGGATACGTATTTACATTAAACGGTGGAGCTGTCAGTTGGTGCAGTTCTAAACAAAGCGTCGTGGCGGGATCTACATGTGAAGCTGAGTACATAGCCGCTTCGGAAGCAGCTAATGAAGGAGTCTGGATGAAGGAGTTCATATCCGATCTAGGTGTTGTACCTAGCGTATCGGGTCCAATGAAAATCTTTTGTGACAATACTGGTGCAATTGCCTTGGCAAAGGAATCCAGATTTCACAAAAGAACCAAACACATCAAAAGACGCTTCAACTCCATCCGGGATTTGGTCCAGGTGGGAGACATAGAGATATGCAAGATACATACGGATCTGAATGTTGCAGACCCGTTGACTAAGCCTCTTCCACGAGCAAAACATGATCAGCACCAAGACTCCATGGGTGTTAGAATCATTACTTTGTAATCTAGATTATTGACTCTAGTGCAAGTGGGAGACTGAAGGAAATATGCCCTAGAGGCAATAATAAAGTTATTATTTATTTCCTTATATCATGATAAATGTTTATTATTCATGCTAGAATTGTATTAACTGGAAACATAATACATGTGTGAATACATAGACAAACAGAGTGTCACTAGTATGCCTCTACTTGACTAGCTCATTAATCAAAGATGGTTATGTTTCCTAGCCATGAACAAAGAGTTGTTATTTGATTAACGAGATCACATCATTAGTTGAATGATCTGATTGACATGACCCATTCCATTAGCATAGCACCCGATCGTTTAGTATGTTGCTATTGCTTTTATCCATGACTTATACATGTTCCTTTAACTATGAGATTATGCAACTCCCATTTACCGTAGGAACACTTTGTGTGCTACCAAACGTCACAACGTAACTGGGTGATTATAAAGGTGCTCTACAGGTGTCTCCGAAGGTACATATTGGGTTGGCGTATTTCGAGATTAGGATTTGTCACTCCGATTGTCGGAGAGGTATCTCAGGGCCTTCTCGGTAATGCACATCACAGAAAGCCTTGCAAGCATTGCAACCAATGAGTTAGTTGCGAGATGATGTATTACAGAACGAGTAAAGAGACTTGCCGGTAACGAGATTGAACTAGGTATTGGATACCGACGATCGAATCTCGGGCAAGTAACATACCGATGACAAAGGGAACAACGTATGTTGTTATGCGGTCTGACCGATAAAGATCTTCGTAGAATATGTAGGAGCCAATATGGGCATCCAGGTCCCGCTATTGGTTATTGACCGGAGACGTGTCTCGGTCATGTCTACATTGTTCTCGAACCGTAGGGTCCGCACGCTTAACGTTACGATGACAGTTATTATGAGTTTATGCATTTTGATGTACCGAAGGAGTTCGGAGTCCCGGATGTGATCACGGACATGACGAGGAGTCTCGAAATGGTCGAGACGTAAAGAATGATATATTGGAAGCCTATGTTTGGACATCGGATGCATTCCAGGTGAAATCAGGATTTTACCGGAATACCGGGAGGGTTACCGGAACCCCCCGGGAGCATAATGGGTCAACATGGGCCTTGGAGGAGAGGTGAGAGGGCTGCCCTCATGGGCTGCGCGCCTCCCCCCTTCCCCTAGTCCTATTAGGACTAGGAGAGGTGGGCGCCCCCTCTCTCTCTCTCTCCCCCTTGGAGAATCCTAGTCCAACTAGGATTGGGGGGGGGGGGGAATCCTACTCCCAGAGGGAGTAGGACTCTCCTGGCGCGCCAAGCTTGGCCGGCCAGCCCCTCCCCCTTGGCTCCTTTATATACGGGGGCAGGGGGCACCCCAAAGACACACAAGTTGATCTACGGATCGTTCCTTAGCCGTGTGCGGTGCCCCCTTCCACCAAATTCCACCTCGATCATATCGTTGCAGTGCTTAGGCGAAGCCCTGCGCCGGTAACACATCAAGATCGTCACCACGCCGTTGTGCTGATGGAACTCTTCCTCGACGCTTTGCTGGATCGGAGCCCGGGGATCGTCATCGAGCTGAACGTGTGCCAAGAACTCGGAGGTGCCGGAGTAACGGTGCTGTGATCGGTTGGATCGCGAGGAGAACGTACGACTACTTCCTCTATGTTGTGTCAACGCTTCCGCTTCGGTCTACGAGGGTACGTAGACAACACTCTCCCCTCTCGTTGCTATGCATCACCATGATCTTGCGTGTGCGTAGGAAATTTTTTGAAATTACTACGTTCCCCAACATGTGGATGACACCGAGGTGTTGTTCCAAAGGGCCTCTCCAGGCCACAGAGAGGTGAGGGAGGCTGCCAATACGGCGCTTGTGGGTGAGGCCTCGGCTGCCGGGAACATGGGGGGTGCAATCCCCCATGAAGACCGACGGCGGGGGCCCTGACCAGTCCGGCCCCCAGCCGAACACTATTCCGAAGACCCATATGGCTCCGGAATCGAGCGAGCAACCCCCTTCAATAGAGGGGGAGCGTCAACTCCGCCGGCGACCTCCACTAATCCGGAGGCGCCGAATGCTCTGGTGGAGGCACTACGACGTGCTTCCATCATGGAGGAGCACCGCACCCTGATGGGTGTGGTGGTTGAGAAGGTTCAGTCCGCCAAGAGTGGGCTGAACGAAGCCTTCACCAGCCTACTAACAGGCTTCAAGGTATGCGACTTAATACTCTTAGACGCTTTTCATACGAAGGAAATATACCTGTATATAGATAGTAGCCCCCGAGACTCTGTTCGGTTTTGGAAAAAGCTGAACAGAGGATCACATAGTATTTGGAAGAGGTGACGTACTTTTCTATTTTATAATAGGCTTCCTTGTTGGCGGCAACCGCCCAGGCTGCTGAAGTTTCCGAACTCAATCGGAAGCTGAAGCTGGTTGACAATGAGATCGACCGCATTAACAAGCGGTTCGATGAGGCGCAAGGTATGTTTAAAAGAGCTTTTTTTTCTATATATATCTGAAGTGATATGAAAATTCAGAGTTTAGCTCATACGCTACTATGATTATGATTGCAGGTAGCACAGCCGAGGTTCAGACCCTCAAGAACGCCCTTGCCCAAGCCCAGGAGCAGGCGAAGGCGAGCAAAGTGGCCGCTGACAAAGCGGCTACAGATTTGAAGACCGAACAGGTCGCCCGCCGCCAGCACGAGGAGAGGGTGGCCGAGGTGGAGCAAGAGCTGAAGGACGCCATCAGCAAGTGCAGGCCTTGGAGGTGAAGAGTATGGCTCAAGCGGCCGATCTCGCCAAGGCCCTCCAAGAGGCCAAAGAGGCGCGGACCAAGGCCCGGGGTGCTCGGGAGGAGATTCGGTAGGCCGAACAGATAGCGGCTGGTAAGCCCTTTCTCTTGTAGAGTATATTTGGGGGTCAGAGATATGCCTTGCTCACTCGACTATGGAGTTCTCCAAACGCCTTTGCGGATCTGCCGAGGAGTGCCACTGATGCCATGCAATTCTTCCGAGCCCAGGAGGGGAGCTCAATGGAGAAGCTCTTCTGGTCACAGTTCCTGGCACCGAAACACCCGGTGCTTTTGAACAACCAGATGAAGCAACTGGCGAAGCTGCATAGGATGTCCGGCTTGGCCATGAGGGATATCATAGTACGGCTATGGCCGTCCAAACCCATTCCGAGCAGCTACTACAGCTTGGTGAGGCGACTCATCGACGCGCTGCCCCGAGTTGAAGCCGTAAAGCGCTCGGCATGAATAGAAGGTGCGCGCATGGCCTTTGCCCATGTCAAGATGCACTGGGCGAAGATGAAGGCCACCATCGTGGCGACCGAGGGCCCACCAGAAGGCAAGGACCACCGCAAGCCAGAGCGGTACTTTGACGACATCCCGGCGGGTGCCCGAATAATGGAGGGCCAATGCTCAAAGGATATCATGCTTGAATGAATGTATGATGGTTATCTACACTTTGTTTTTATGAACTAGGGCTTGTGTTATATTAATGCCTTTATCTGAAATTCTATTCCTCCTGTGCGGCCATTTTAATTCTAAAAGTTTTCCAGTCGTCGGCTTCAGTCCCCACGTAGATGCTACGGGGGTGTTCGGTATAGCGCACTGATGTCTACTACACATCCTTCTTCTTGTGGACACTGTTGGGCCTCCAAGTGCACAGGTTTGTAGGACAGTAGAAAATTTCCCTCAAGTGGATGACCTAAGGTTTATCAATCGTGGGAGGCGTAGGATGAAGATGGTCTCTCTCAAGCAACCCTGCAACCAAATAACAAAGAGTCTCTTGTGTCCACAACACACCCAATACAATGGTAAATTATATAGGTGCACTAGTTCGGCGAAGAGATGGTGATACAAGTGCAATATGGATGGTAGATATAGGTTTTTATAATCTGAAAATATAAAAGCAGCAAGGTAACTAATGATAAAAGTGAGCGTAAACGGTATTGCAATGCTAGGAAACAAGGCCTAGGGTTCATACTTTCACTAGTGCAAGTTCTCTCAACAATAATAACATAATTGGATCATATAACAATCCCTCAACATGCAACAAAGAGTCACTCCAAAGTCACTAATAGCGGAGAACAAATGAAGAGATTATTGTAGGGTACGAAACCACCTCAAAGTTATCCTTTCTGACCGATCTATTCAAGAGTCCGTAGTAAAATAACACGAAGCTATTCTTTCCGTTCGATCTATCCTAGAATTTGTACTAGAATAACACCTTAAGACACAAATCAACCAAAACCCTTATGTCACCTAGATACTCAATGTCACCACAAGTATCCGCGGGTATGATTATACGACATGCACACACAATCTCAGATTCATCTATTCAACCAACACAAATAACTTCAAAGAGTGCCCCAAAGTTTCTACCAGAGAGTCAAGACGAAAACGTGTGCCAACCCCTATGCATAAGTTCACAAGGTCACTGAACCCGCAAGTTGATCACCAAAACATACATCAAGTAGATCACGTGTCACCACAGATAAGCACATGCAAGACATACATCAAGTGTTCTCAAATCCTTAAAGACTCAGTCCGATAAGATAACTTCAAAGGGAAAACTCAATCCATTACAAGAGAGTAGAGGGGGAGAAACATCATAAGATCCAACTATAATAGCAAAGCTCGCGATACATCAAGATCGTGCCAAATCAAGAACACGAGACAGAGAGAGAGAGAGAGAGAGAGAGAGAGAGAGAGAGAGAGAGAGAGAGATCAAACACATAGCTACTGGTACATACCCTCAGCCCCGAGGGTGAACTACCACCTCCTCGTCGTGGAGAGCGTCGGGATGATGAAGATGGCCACCGGTGATGGATCCCCCCTCCGGCAGGGTGCCGGAACAGGGTCCCGATTGGTTTTTGGTGGCTATAGAGGCTTGCGGCGGCGAAACTCCCTACCTAGGTTTCTTTCTGGGGGTTTCTATATTGATAGGAATTTTTGGCATCGGTCTCACGTCAAGGGGTCTCCAAGTCATCCACGAGATAGGGGGCTAGCCTAGGGGGTAGGGCGTGCCCTCCACCCTCGTGGATGGCTTGGGACTCTTCTGGACCAACTCTTTTACTCCGGGGGCTTCTTTTGGTCCATAAAAAATCATCAAAAAATGGCACATTAATTGGACTCCGTTTGGTTTTCCTTTTCTGTAGAACTCAAAAACAAGGAAAAAATAGAAGCTGGCACTGGGCTCTAGGTTAATAGGTTAGTCCCAAAAATCATATAAAATAGCATATAAATGCATATAAAACATCCAAGACGGATAATATAATATCATGGAACAATAAAAAATATAGATACGTTGGAGACGTATCAAGCATCCCCAAGCTTAATTCATGCTCGTCCTCAAGTAGGTAAATGATAAAAACAGAATTTTCGATGTGGAATGCTACCTGGCATATTTATCAATGTAATCTTCTTTATTGTGGCAAGAATATTCAGATCCATAAGATTCAAAACAAATGTTTAATATTGACATGAAAACAATAATACTTCATGCATACTAACAAAGCAATCATGTCTTCTGAAAATAACATGGCCAAAGCAAGCTATCCCTACAAAATCATATAGTCTGGCTATGCTCTATCTTCATCACAACAAATATTTAAATCATGCACAACCCCGATGACAAGCCAAGCAATTGTTTCATACTTTTGATGTTCTCAAACTTTTTCAATCTTCACGCAATACATGAGCATGAGCCATGGACATAGCACTATAGGTGGAATAGAATGGTGGTTGCGGAGAAGACAAAAAGGAGAAGATAGTCTCACATCAACTAGGCATATCAACGGGCTATGGAGATGCCCATCAATAGATATCAATGTGAGTGAGTAGGGATTGTAATGCAATGGATGCACTAGAGCTATAAGTGTATGAAAGCTCAAAATGAAACTAAGTGGGTGTGCATCCAACTCGCTTGCTCACGAAGACCTAGGGCATTTTGAGGAAGCCCATCATTGGAATATACAAGCCAAGTTCTATAATGAAAAATTCCCACTAGTATATGAAAGTGACAACATAGGCGACTCTCTATCATGAAGATCATGGTGCTATTTTTAAGCACAAGTGTGGTAAAAGGATAGTAGCATTGCCACTTCTCTCTTTTTCTCACTTTTTGTGTGTTTTTTGGGACTTCTCCTTTTTTTGCCTCTTTTTTCTCCCTTTTTTATTTTTTGTCCGGAGTCTCATCCCGACTTGTGGGGGAATCATAGTGTCCATCATCCTTTCCTCACATGGGACAATGCTCTAATAATGATGACCATCACACTTTTATTTACTTACAACTCAAGAATTACAACAAAATATGACTATATGAATGCCTCCGGCGGTGTACCGGGATGTGCAATGAATCAAGAGTGACATGTATGAAAGAATTATAAAGGTGGCTTTGCCACAAATACGATGTAAACTACATGATCATGCAAAGCAATATGACAGTGATGAAGCGTGTCATAATAAACGGTACGGTGGAAAGTTGCTGGCAATATATCTCAGAATGGCTATGGAAATGCCATAATAGGTAGGTATGGTGGCTGTTTTGAGGAAGGTATATGGTGGGTGTATGTTACCGGCGAAAGTTGCATGGCACAAGAGAGGCTAGCAATGGTGGAAGGGTGAGAGTGCGTATAATCCATGGATTCAACATTAGTCATAAAGAACTCACATACTTATTGCAAAAATCTATTAGTTATCAAAACGAAGTACTACTCGCATGCTCCTAGGGGGATAGATTGGTAGGAAAAGACCATCGCTCGTCCTTGACCGCCACTCATAAGGAAGACAATCAAAAAATATCTCATGCTCCAACTTTGTTACATAACGGTTCACCATACGTGCATGTTGCGGGACTCACAAACCTCAACACAAGTATTTCTCAAATTCACAACTACTCACTAGTATGACTCTAATATCATCATCTTCATATCTCAAAACAATCATAAGGAATCAAACCTCTCATAGTATGCAATGCACTTTATATGAAAGTTTTTTATTATATCCCTCTTGGATGCCTATCATATTAGGACTGAATTAATAACCAAAGCAAATTACCAAGCTGTTCTAAATACTCTCAATATAATATAAGTTAATCATGAGAGTTCATCTATTTCTTCAAAATAAAACCACCGTCTGCTCTAAAAAGATATAAGTGAAGCACTAGAGCAAATGACAAACTACTCCAAAAGATATAAGTGAAGATCAATGAGTAGTCGAATAATTATGTAACTATGTGAAGACTCTCTAACGTTTAGGAATTTCATATCTTGGGATATTATTCAAACATAAAGCAAAACTAAATAAAATAAAATGACGCTCCAAGCAAAACACATATCATGTGGTGAATAAAAATATAGCTCCAAGTAAAGTTACCGATGAACGAAGACGAAAGAGGGGATGCCATCCGGGGCATCCCCAAGCTTAGGCTCTTGGTTGTCCTTGAATATTAACTTGGGGTGCATTGGGAATCCCCAAGCTTAGGCTCTTGCCACTCCTTATTCAATAGTCCATCGAATCTTTACCCAAAACTTGAAAATTTCACAACACAAAACTTAACAGAAAACTCGTAAGCTCCGTTAGTATAAGAAAATAAATCACCACTTAGGTACTGTTGTGAACTCATTCTAAATCAATATTGGTTTAATATATACTTTATTACAACTTCTCTATGGTTCATACCCTCCGAACTACTCATAGGTTCATCAAAATAAGCAAACAACACATAGAAAACAGAATCTGTCAAAAACAGAACAGTCTGTAGTAATCTGTATCATTTGAATACTTATGTAACTCAAAAAATTCTGAAATAAATTGGTGGACCTGAGGGATTTGTCTATTAAATTTCTTCAAAAAGAATCAACTTAAAATAACTCTTCTGTAAAAAATGACAGCTAATCTCTTGAGCGCAAAGTTTCTGTTTTTTACAGCAAGATCGCATTAACTTTCACCCAAGTCTTCCCAAAGGTTCTACTTGGAAAAAACACTAATTAAAAATAAAACCACATCTAAACAGAGGCTAGATATATTATTTATTAATAAAGAGTAGCAAAATTCCAAGAACAAAAATAAAATTGGGTTGCCTCCCAACAAGCGCTAACGTTTAACGCCCCTAACTAGGCATGATGATTTCAATGATGCTCACATAAAAGATAAGAATTGAAACATAAATAGAGCATCATGAAGAATATGACTAGCACATTTAAGTCTAACCCACTTCCTATGCATAGGGATTTTGTGACCAAATAATTTACGGGAACAAGAATCAACTAGCATAGGAAAGCAAAACAAGCATAACTTCAAGATTTTAAGCACATAGAGAGGAAACTTGATATTATTGGAATTCCTACAAGCATATATTCCTCCCTCATAATAATTTTCAGTAGAATCATGAATGAATTCAACAATATAACCATCACATAAAGCATTCTTTTCATGATCTACAAGCATAGAATTTTTATTACTCTCCACATAAGCAAATTTCTTCTCATGAATAGTAGTGGGAGCAAACTCAACAAAATAACTATCATGTGAGGCATAATCCAATTGAAAATTAAAATCATGCTGACAAGTTTCATGGTTATCATTATTCTTTATAGCATATATGTCATCACAATAATCATCATAGATAGCAACTTTGTTCTCATAATCAATTGGAACCTCTTCCAAAATAGTGGATTCATCACTAAATAAAGTCATGACCTCTCCAAATCCACTTTCATCAATATAATCATCATAAATAGGAGGCATGCTTTCATATAAATGTTCTCATCAAAACTTGGGGGACTAAAAATATCATCTTCATCAAACATAGCATCCCCAAGCTTGTGGCTTTGCATATCATTAGCATCATGGATATTCAAGGAATTCATACTAACAACATTGCAATCATGCTCATCATATAAAGATTTAGTGCCAAACATTCTAATGCATTCTTCTTCTAGCACTTGAGCACAATTTTCCTTTCTGTCATTTTCACGAAAGACATTAAAAATATGAAGCATATGATGCACCCTCAATTCCATTTTTTGTAGTTTTATTTTATAGACTAAACTAGTGATAAAACAAGAAATAAAAAGATTCAATTGCAAGATCTAAAGATATACCTTCAATCACTAACCTCCCACGCAACGACCCCAGAAAAGAGCTTACTTGACGGGGTGTTAGCTTACCTAGCCTCCCCGGCAACGGCGCTAGAAAAGAGCTTGATGTCTACTACACAACCTTCTTCTTGTAGACGTTGTTGGGCCTCCAAGTGCAGAGGTTTGAGGACAGTAGCAAATTTCCCTCAAGTGGATGACCTAAGGTTTATCAATTCATGCGAGGCATAGGATGAAGATGGTCTCTCTCAAGCAACCCTGCAACCAAATAACAAAGAGTCTCTTGTGTCCCCAACACACCCAATACAATGGTAAATTGTATAGATGCACTAGTTCGGCGAAGAGATGGTGATACAAGTGCAATATCGATGGTAGATATAGGTTTTTATAATCTGAAAATATAAAAACATCAAGGTAACTAATGATAAAAGTGAGCGTAAACGGTATTGCAATGATACAAAACAAGGCCTAGGGTTCATACTTTCACTAGTGCAAGTTCTCTCAACAATAATAACATAATTGGATCATATAACAATCCCTCAACATGCAACAGAGAGTCACTCCAAAGTCACTAATAGCGGAGAACAAACGAAGATATTATTGTAGGGTACAAAACCACCTCAAAGTTATCCTTTCTGATCAATCTATTCAAGAGTCCATAGTAAAATAAAACGAAGCTGTTCTTTCCGTTCGATCTATCCTAGAGTTCATACTAGAATAACACCTTAAGACACAAATCAACCAAAACCCTCATGTCACCTAGATACTCCAATGTCACCACAAGTATCTGCGGGTATGATTATATGATATGCATCACACAATCTCAGATTCATCTATTCAACCAACACAAAGAACTTAAAAGAGTGCCCCAAAGTTTCTACCGGAGAGTCAAGACGAATACATGTGCCAGCCCCTATGCATAAGTTCACAAGGTCACTGAACTCGCAAGTTAATCACCAAAACATACATCAAGTAGATCACGTGAATATCCCATTGTCACCACAGATAAGCACATGCAAGACATACATCAAGTGTTCTCAAATCCTTAAAGACTCAATCCGATAAGATAACTTCAAAGGGAAAACTCAATCCATTACAAGAGAGTAGAGGGGGACAAACATCATAAGATCGAACTATAATAGCAAAGCTCGCGATACATCAAGATCATACCAAATCAAGAACACGAGAGAGAGAGAGAGAGAAAGAGACAGAGAGAGAGAGAGACCAAACACATAGCTACTGGTACATACCCTCAGCCCCGAGGGTGAACTACTCCCTCCTCATCATGGAGAGCGCCGGGATGATGAAGATGGCCACCGGTGATCGATCCCCCCTCCGGCAGGGTGCCGGAACAGGGTCCCGATTGATTTTTGGTGGCTACAGAGGCTTGCGGCGGCAGAACTTCCGATCTAGGTTTCTTTTGGGGGGTTTCTGTATTTATAGGAATTTTTGGCGTCGGTCTCACGTCAGGGGGGTATCCGAGTCATCCATGAGATAAGAGGGCGAGCCCAGGGGGGTAGGGCGCCCCCTCCACACTCATGGATGGCTCGGGACTCTCCTGGCCCAACTCTTTTACTCCGGGGGCTTCTTTTGGTCCATAAAAAATCATCAAAAATTGGCACTTCAATTGGACTCCGTTTGGTATTCCTTTTCTGTAAAACTCAAAAACAAGGAAAAAAACAAAAACTGGCACTGGGCTCTAGGTTAATAGGTTAGTCCCAAAAATCATATAAAACAACATATAATGCATATAAACATCCAAGTTGGATAATATAATAGCATGGAACAATAAAAAATTATAGATACGTTGGAGACGTATCACGCATGACCACACTTGACCCAAAGTCTTGGTTCGTAAAGCAGGTGTCTGCACAGCGAACCAGGCAATCAGACTATGCGGCTTTACTACTTTCACTTAGCCATAGGAGTTTGACGGTGGGGCTAAGAAGTAGCCCCTCGTGCATATGCACCATATGAACTAGGATGTCTTAGACGCATGACTGGGCGAAGGCCAGTCCTTCGTATGGTACGGAGTAAATCGCAAAGGATTTGTAGTAAGTCACCGATTTGCCGACCAGTTCTCGCCATATCACGACAGTCACTTTTCGAATTTCCCTACTGAGGTCTTGGATCGGACGAACCAGAAACATAATCGCAGTAGTTCTCCCTTTACTTCCTTAGCCGAACAAGCAGAACATAAAGTGGTAATCACAGGAGCCGGGCAACCCAACTATTGACCAAAGACATGATTCGGAGCTGATGCATATAATGCAATATTCGGAACGCCGAAGTATACCCTAAAAGTATTCGGACTTTGGAATATATACGTGTCTGTATAGAACCCCCCGACATTTAAGTCGGACCGAAGTATATATGGCCATTTGAAGTAAAGAGGGAATACATGTTATGGGACAAACCAATACCAAACAAGGGTTTGGCAAAAAGTTGTTTCCATTATAATTTGACTGATACGTCAAAACGTGCTATTATAGGTAATGCCATGAACATCAAGGCTATTTTACATGCCGAGAATTTGTAAACAAGGGAAAGCTGTATACAGGGCCTAAAAATAAAAGGTAGTCTTGAAGATCCCATTGACACCCTGCTGCGCGTCTACGCCGCTTCCGCCTTGGTGCAAGATCCTTTGAGAGGAGAAATCGACGATTGTTTATATAAAAGGGGTCTGGGAAAGAGCCCTTGTATGACCATAAAGTGATTAGGTTTTAAGGAACCTGTAATATGACAGAAAAAAGGAAGATAAAAAAGGTTAAGGTCCAAATAGGGTCGAGCCGCACTATGAACTCGTCCGCAATATGCCTCCGTCATTGCCCAAGGTATTTTAAGTGCGTAGTTATGCACACGTGGTACATATGTCGCGGTTAGATGGGGAGATTGACGGAGGTGGAACTGCTAGTACAACTCTGAATTTACCAAGCTGTCGTTCTGCAGAGTAGGCCGGACTCGTTTAACAGTGTCCGGGGGCTTGATGGCCGATGAAGTGTTCGGCTTGATGAGGCCGCTCTGTACCTTGGCTGTGAGGGCCGCGGTATGCTCCTTAGTACAGAGGGAGCGCTCCATATTTCCATAGTGCGGGACTGCATTGAAGTGGGCGAAGGCAGTTCGTCCGAGCAGTGCGTGATAACCACTGCGGAAGGGGACAATGTCGAAGAGCAAGTCTTCGCTCCGGAAGTTATCCGGTGAACCGAAGACTACTTCTAATGTTAATGAACTCGTGCAGCGGCCTCAACGCCGGGTATCACTCCTTTAAAGGTGGTGTTACTAGGCTTGATTCTTGACGGGTCAATACACATTTTATGAACAGTGTCTTGATAAATCAAGTTAAGACTGTTGCCGCCATCCATAAGGACTCGAGTGAGATGGAATCCATCGATGATTGGATCGAGGACCAGGGCTGCCGAGCCTCCATGACGGATACTAGTCGGGTGGTCCCTACGATCGAAGGTGATCGGACAAGCCGACCAAGGATTGAATTTTGGGGCAACCGGCTCTACGGCGTAGACGTCCCTTAGTGCGCGCCCGCGTCCTCTTGCGGATATGAGTGACGTATATCATATTTACTGTCTTTACCTCAGGGGGAAATTTCTTCTGCCCTCCTGTGTTCGGTGGACGGGGCTCATCATTGTCCTTGCTTGGCGGCCCTTTCCCCTTATGTTTGATATTTAACTTACTGCCTATTTGAAGACCAACAGTTTCTGTTGGAATGATTTGCAGGCTTGTCGGGGGTACCATGAATCTGGCAAGGCCGATCGAGTATTTTGTCTAAATTGGATGGGCCGTCCATGTTTCCTTTGAATGGCTTCTTCCGCTGACCGGGTTTAGAGCCGCTAAATCCGGCGTTGAATGTTGTATCTTTGGTTTCTTCATTGTTGTTCCGAGGCTTGTGCCTGTTGCGTCGCGGCCGTCCGTTGCCGTCCCTGGCTTTGCAGGTGCCGGGGTCGCTGGTACTGTTGCTTCTATGAGCTAACCAGCTGTCTTCTCCCGCACAGAAGCGGGTCATGAGTGCCGTAAGAGCTTCCATAGACTTCGGCTTTTCTTAGCCAAGGTGTCGGGCAAGCCATTCGTCGCAGACGCTATGTTAAGGCCGCTAGGGCTTTGGCGTCCGGACAGTCGACGATTTGGTTCTTTTTAATTAAGAACCGAGTGCAGAGTTTGCGGGTTGACTCTCCGGGTTGCTGGACTATGTGACTAAGGTCATCGGTGTCCGGTGGCCGGACATAAGTACCTTGGAAGTTGTCTCAAAATGAATCCTCCAAATCTTCTCAGCTGCCAGTAGAGTTATCTGGGAGGCTGTTTAGCCAGTGCCATGCTAGTCCTTTTAGCTTTAGGGGGAAGTATTTAATGGCGTGGAGTTCGTCCCCGCGAGCCATGTGAATATGGAGAAGAAAATCTTCAATCCATACTGCGGGATCTATCATTCCATCATATGCTTCAATGTTTACGGGTTTAAACCCTTCGGGAAACTGGTGCTGCATTACCTCATCGGTAAAGCATAAAGGGTGTGCAGCGCCTCTGTATCGGGCAACATCACGAAAGAGATCCGTGTTCGGTTTTTAGCCCAGGTAAGGTTATGCCTATCGTGCCAAGCTTGATGGTCGTCATCTCGCGTTGGGGTATGCCCCCTTGATCCATAGGTTGATCTAGCCTGACCGGCTCTATTGTCCAGGTCCTGGCGTAAGTCGTAGGTGTTTCCTGGAGCTGCTACCTCTTTGCCTCGATGGTGAGGTGGTGCGGGCTGGTGTTCGACGTAAGCAGCCGCCGTGTCTCGCCCGCATGGTGGTCGGTCTGGTTCATCAGCATGATTATATCATGACGGTATTGGCTCGAGGGCCTCGTCATCAAATTGTGGCAATAGCCAACGCTTCAGATAACTCTTTGTTGGGCGCTCAAGGCCGTATTACTCGGCGGCTAGGACCTGGGTCCATCTGTCGTTGAGCGTATCCTATTCGGCTTGAAGCTGTTGCTGTTTATTTTTTAGGCTCCTCGCAGTTGCAATGAGCCGTCGCTTAAAGCGCTCTTACTCGAGGGGTTCCTCTGGCATGATGAAGTCTTCGTTGCCGAGGCTGACATCCTCCTCAGAGATCGGTAGATAGTTACTATCATCCGAATCTTCATTCCCGACGGGCTCGTCAGGGTTAACTTGTCCCTCCTCCCATTCATCCTGCTCGGACGCAGGCTCGGCGGGGTCTTTGGGATCTTCGGCATCGTCTGGAGTGTTATTGTCTCCAGTGCAGGTATTGCTTTCCCTTTCGTGACGCGATTTTGATCGGCACCACTGACATTGACATTTTGGTGAGGCCTCGACGGGCTTGTCCTCAATCGGATCCTTACTGCCGTCATCATCGTCCTTTTTAGGTGTATCCACATATACATATCGTATGTGGAGGTGGCCGTCCAACGCCCGGTGATGGGAGGATTCCGGCTTGGTTCGTCTCCGGCATCGTCGCCCATACCATCGATGTCTTCGGAGGCGTAATCTAGCATGTCGGTCATGTCCTCGACAGTGGCTATTAAGTGGGTGGTGGGTGGGACATGAAATTACCCTCTCTTAGCCCCTGATCCGGGCTGGGCATGGTTCGGAGGTGATACTTCCGTAATGGCGAGAGATCGCATTAAGTCCAGGGCCTTGCTTAGGAGCGAAGGCCGGACGGGGAACCAAGGTCCTGTGGAGCCGGGCATGGTACATGCCACTTGGCCGTGCTCAATGGGCGCGGACTTTTAGAGTTCATAGCTAGCATCCAAAGGTGAGTTCGGCTCTCCGATGATAGGGAGAGTCCTGCTTGATTCCAGGCTTGCCGACAATGTAGCTGCCTCTGGGTCTCCAGCAGGGAGTTCCATAGCAGGAGAGAGTCCGGTGGGTTTGAAACTCCCATCTTCGGATGAGGTGATCTGCCCTGGATCTAAGGCCAGGGAAGGGATGATTGCCGACTCTCGCACGAGGCCAGATAGTGGATCCGACGGGTTTCCTTCTTGTACGTGAGGAGCGGTCGGGGCCGAGAATCCTTCAAAAATTAAGTCTCCTCAGATATCAGTGACGTAATTTAGATTTCCGAACCTGATCTGATGACCAGGGGCGTAGCTATCAATCTGTTCAAGGTGGCCAATTGAATTGGCACGTAGAGCAAAGCCGCCATGCATGAAAAGTTGACCGGGGAGGGAAGCTTCCCCGGAAACAACATCATTATCGATGATCGAACGAGCCATCGAACCTTCTGGCAACGATACAGTGGAACTCCCAAGGAAAGCACCAATGTCAGTGTCAAAACCGGCTGATCTCAGGTAGGGGGTCCGAATTGTGCAACTGAGGATCGAAGGTAACAAGGGACATAGGGAACATGATGTTTACCCAGGTTTGGGCCCTCTTAATGGAGGTAAAACCCTACTTCCTGCTTGATTGGATTTGATGAGTATAGGGGTTACAAGAGTCGATCTACCTCGAGATCGTAATGGCTAAACCCTAGATGTCTAGCCTATATGAATTCTCATAGCCTCTACGGACTAAATCCTCTAGTTTATATATACACCGGAGGGGCCTAGGGTTGTACAGAGTCGACTTGCGGAAGAAGGAAATTACATATCCAGACACCAATCTTGCCATTCATGCGTAGGAAAGTCCTATTTGGACACGGGGGGAGGCCTCCTAGCTTGTATGTTCACAACCCATTAGTCTGGCCCGAATCACACAGTCCGAACACCCGAGGACGCCCTAATACAGGACTCCCTCAACAAGTGACAGTAAATTTCAGCACACTATATAAATTTTTCCTTACCAAAGGCGCTTCACTCCCCGGCAATGGCACCAGAAAAGAGTCCTGATGACCCACAAGTATAGGGGATCTATCATAGTCCTTTCGAAAAGTAAGAGTGTCGAACCCAACGAGGAGCGGAAGGAAATGACAAGCGGTTTTTAGCAAGGTATTCTCTGAGAGAACTGAAATTATCGGTCATAGATAGTTTTGTGATAAGATAATTCGTAACGGGTAACAAGTAACAAGTGTAACTAAGGTACAACAAGGTGGCCCAATCCTTTTTGTAGCTAAGGACAAGCCTAGATGAACTCTTATATAAAGGAAAACACTTTCGAGGACACATGGGAATTACTGTCAAGTTAGTTTTCATCATGCTCATATGATTCACGTTCGTTACTTTGATAATTTGATATGTGGGTGGACCAGTGCTTGGGTGCTGTCCTTACTTGGATAAGCCTCCCACTTATGATTAACCCCTCTCGCAAGCATCCATGACTACAAAAGAAGAATTAAGATAAATCTAACCATAGCATGAAACATATGGATCCAAATCAGCCCCTTATGAAGCAACGCATAAACTAGGGTTTAAGCTTCTATCACTCTAGAAACCCATCATCTACTTATTACTTCCCAATGCCTTCCCCTAGGCCCAAATCATGGTGAAGTGTCATGTAGTCGAAGTTCACACAACACTACTAGAGGAAACACAACATACATCTCATGAAAATATTGAACGAATACCAAATTCACATGATTACTTATAACAAGACTTCTTCCATGTCCTCGGGAACAAAAGTAACTACTCACAAAGCATATTCATGTTCATAATCAGAGGGTATTGAATATCATTAAGGATCTGAACATATAATCTTCCACCAAATAAACCAACTAGCATCTACTACGAGAAGTAATTGACACTACTAACAACCTACAGACCAATCTGAGGTTATGAGACAAAGATCGGATACAAGAGATGAACAAGGGTTCGAGAGGAGATGGTACTGGTGAAGATGTTGATGTATATTGACCCCCTCTCGATGAGAGGATCATTGGTGATGATGATGGCTTCGATTTCCCCTCCGGGAGGGAAGTTTCCCCGGAAGAACAGCTCCGCCGGAGCCCTAGATTGGTTCTGCCCAAGTTCTGCCTCGAGACGGCGGCGCTTCGTCCCGAAAGCTTCCTCTTGATTTTTTTTCTAGGTCAAAAGACATCATATAGCAGAAGAGGGGCACCGGAGGCCAGACAGGCGGACACTACTGCAGGATGCTGCTAACGCGACACTGCGACCAAAGACCCTTCAAGAAACTGTGTGCGATGCAATAATCGCAAACAGTGGTGTATGAAAACCGTCAGAAATGTAGAAAACGTTTGTGATGACGGATGCATCAAACACGGTTCAGGTTTTAGTTGCGTGTGCGATGAAGGGCATACGGTTCAGTTCAATTATCTGTTTGCGATGAGGAGGAACAAAAGAAACAGGCAGCCAGATGAAGACGTGTGCGATACACAGCATACGGTTCACTCGGATGAACTATTTGTGATTAGGCAAAACAAAAGAAACGGGCAGCCAGATGAAGGTGTGTGCGATATACAACATACAATTCACTCGGATGAACTGTTTGTGATTAGGCACACAAAAGAAACGGTCAGCCAGATCAAGGTGTGTGCAATATACGCATGCGGTTCACTTGGCCCTTGTCATCAGTGTGTGACCTCTGTGGCAACCGTTCGCTCCCCAGGTGCCTCTTCATGTTCCGTGGCAACCGTCCACCGCCTCTTAGCCTTTCCCTCTCGATTTGGAACTATTGTCTCATGCTCTTCCTCCCTTCATTTGCCTTCACCCTTCCTTCTGCCGTTGTTCGATCATCTCCTCCATGGAGGGAACAGGACGGAAACGACCCCATTATTCTTGCCCCGATATGAAAGATGACGTGGTGGAGGAACTCATTGATCGGTGCAACGTCATCACCTCGGCTAGCATGGCAGGTTCGTTCAAGACCATTCTCGACTCAACTAATAACATCATTACAAGGAACCCAAGGGTCGAGGATCGGTTTGATCCCCCCTATCTTCTTCGCCGTGACCCTGCTGACTAGTGCGGGGACGAGGGAAGCCTAGCCTTGTGCAAGTTGATGCCACTTGATAATGATACGTATGATGTTAAGATGTCGTAGCTTGAGGGCAAGTCTTGGGCAGGCGCAAATGGATATTGGGTACAACTGCGAGTGGGAACTTGTGAATGTGTACACTCGTCACCGGGTTCCACTTCCAAAAACCTCAGACGACTGCCCAGAGGTTGAGTACACCGGTATTCTACGTGAGTTCAAATACGATCATGGTGACTGTCGTCTATGGAAGATAGCAATTTGTCGAGTTCCGAACTGCACTTGGGATTACACGAACTATGAAGTTGTTGCTATCTTCGACAAGCTTGTTGCCTTCCTTAGTTCCACGCCTCGATGGATATTGTTCAAAAATCAATTTCTATACACGGATGAGTACTGTGATGCAATTCAATACGAGGGTCTTGTGCTTGCTGCCACCACTCGTGGCACTGTTTTTGCATGGAATCATTATGCTTTCGGTACATTTTTCTTCCACCGTAATTATAATTGTTTCATCCACATGCATGCGGTTTGCTAGTTTCCCTTTACTAATTAATTAACCTTCTTGGGTTTCCAAGGTCCTGTGAACATTCCACCACCTATACTTGAAAAAATTTATAACCAAGGGGGAGATGATGATGCTAATGATCACGAGCATGAGGACGAGCAGGACCCATATACTCAGTGGCACCTGGCAACTTATTCCGATGGATCACCTCTTCTTGTCTGTATATTGGGCACTGTTGATGTTACTAAGGAAGCAGGTGTTGTCTCGCATGGTCGCACACTCCGGACCTATTCCAACATCCATTGCAGGGTATTCTGGATGGATACTAGTGTACTAGCGCCAACACCTTCTCCCTGGTTCGGTATTGAAAGTCTTGGAGGAAACTTGCTCTTCCTTGGACAAAACTATCCAATGATGGTGGAAGGCGATCCAGCTGCTGTTGACACAACGTTACTACCATTTATAAGAAGCAATTGTATCTATACCTTGGACATTACTATGCTTCCCTACCATCCCAATATGGGTCCTGACATAGGCTACTTTAGCCTGGATGATCATTCCTGCGTTGGTATCGAGAATGACAGTGTGTAATCAATGGTACATTTGCATATGCGTCCATCAACTCACGCCTGCTAGTGGTGTCCATATGAACAGTGCTAGTGATTTTAGTTGCAAAAATTAGATAGTGCTAGTGATTTTTAGCTGCATATTTTGACAAATCGCAGTATTACAAGGTTGGAAAATTGCAATGTTACTAGATAAACAAATGTCCATCTTTCCAGTTTGACAAATGGCAACATACCCAAAATTGCAGATATGCAAATCTTACCCAATTGTTTGTACGTGGTTGCACACGGGTCATGCAAAACAACCGTTTGGGTTGAAGGGATGCAGAAATCCTGCCCCACACATTTTCCCTTGGCTTCCTAGGGAAGCTGTCGGTATGCATCCGGGTGTTCGAACTAGAATGTTTGTGATGAGTGTTTTATATTCAAAAACCATTGACTTTTTTTCAAAAGAAAATCGTTTGATAAGTTTGTACATTAAGAGAGAAAAACGCAATTTCGTTCAAACCATATCTTTCATTCAGTCACACTGCGAATTTATATTCATATGATCGAGAATTCCAGATACAGTATTAAACCCCAAAAAAACTATTTCCGACGGCGGCGGAGGCGGCGTGCCGCGCCGCCGTTGTTGTTGTCGTCCTCTAAGACATCGTTGTTGAAGTCTTCCAGGCAGCACAAAATGTTCTTCACTTGTAAATCAAACATCATGTCGTCGCGCGATCGACGGGCGGGGCGCGGGAGGACGACAACTGGCGCCACTGAGAGGTAGCGGTCGACGGCAGCGTCCCATGCCGCTGAGGGGGCGTGCGCACGGGCACGGGCATGGGCACGGCGGGTGCAGCCAAACGCACAGGGGTCGGTGCCACAGTGGGTGGAGGGGCGGGCACGAGCACTGGCATGTACACGATCTCGCGCGGGTCCGTGGAGACCTCGCTGACGCCCGCGGCTTCCAGCTCTGCGATAGTGCTCGGCGACCAGCCCGTCAATGCTACGGGGATGGTCGCTGGCGCGGGCGCGGGGATGGGAGCTGGGACGGGAGCGGGGGAAGCAACCGCTGCGGCCAGCTCGTTCTTGGCCATGTCCATGAGGCCCCATTCCTCCTTATTTTCTATCTCCTCTGGCTCGAAGTCGACTTCACCAAGCTTGAAGACTAGTGGCATATGATCATTCTGCGCCACCGCATTGGTGGAGGTCTGCAGGAGGGAGGGGAATGGGAGGCGAATAGTAAGGCCGCCCGTATTAAACAGCGGCTAGGGCGCCATTAATGGAGAGGAAGGCGGGCGGCCATGGAAGTTAAAGGCCTCGCTTCCCAGTGAGCTTGTGCAGCGTACAGCTCGCACGCTTCCCAGTGAGCCTGCGCATTGGAGGACAGCTTGCACGTCTCTCGGTCAGCCTGCACACCGAACTGCGCTCGCACGCCTCCCGTTCAGTCAAGGTCAAGCAGCTATCCGCATGGCACCTCCTACAACCATTAAAACCAAGACACGTGGCATCACGTGAATGGTTAACAGAACGCACATGGTTTGAATTCTATAGACGTTTGAGATATTAAAGTGGCAGCTATTTTTTCAAAATGCCTTTGTTGGCTATCATTATTCGAGTGCGCCTTCTCTCAAAATGGACACGAAAAATGCCACATCATGTTAGGTGCCATTCCATGATAGCATGCCAAGTTTCATGAATTTCAGACGAGTTTTGGATTTACTAGAATTTAAAAACCAGGCATCTCAATGCTTTGCCGGCAATAAACGGTGCCCTGGTGTTTGAAATTCATTCCCATTTCTTGCATGGGACCTAAGCATGCACCAAAGGACACAGATTTGATTTTTCAACCAATTTATATGCACTGGAGCATGTGCATGTAGTTCAAATTTGAATTGTGCACATAAATGCATTGAAAACTTAGTTAATGCATAATAATGTCCAAACGAACCCCGAAAAATCCCAAAAATTGACACAACACTCCGGTTGTTCTATCTTGACCGAGATTTTTATGAAAGCAATAAGAGGCAATGGATATCGTTTCGTCACCAAAGGTGGGACGTTCCCTACCGAAACCATCATGCTTGTTGTGAGAAGCTCTGGTTTGTGAGAAGCATATACCAGAACCTGCCCCGAATGGGACAATTTTTTTTACCACAGCATGTTGATGTCGCTCCATGATATCATGCCAAGTTTCATGAATTTCAGACAAGTTTTGGATTTACTAGAATTTAAAAACCAAGCATCTCAACGTTTTGCCGGCAATAAACAGTGCCCTGGTGTTTGAATTTCATTCTCATCTCTTGCATGGGACCTAGAAATTCACCCAAGGACACATATTAGATTTTTATACCAACTTTAGTGCATTGGAGCATGTGCTTGTAGTGCAAATTTGAATTATGCACATAAAATACCTAGAAAACCCAGTTAATGCATAAAAATGTCCAAAGGAACCCCAAAAAATCACAAAAATTGACACAACACTCCTGTTGTTCTATGTTGACACTAGAAAATTTTTGAAAGCAATAAGAGGCAATGGATATCGTTTCATCCCCAAAGGTGGGACGTTCCCTATCGAAACCATCATGCTTGTTGTGAGAAGCTCTGGATTGTGAGAAGCTTATACCCGAACTTGCCCCAAATGGGACAATTTTTTTACCACGGCATGTTGATGCCGCTCCATGATAGCATGCCAAGTTTCATCAATTTCAGACGAGTTTTGGATGTACTAGAATTTAAAAACTAGGCATGTCAACATTTTTCCGGCAATCAACAGTGCCCTAGTGTTTGAATTTCATTCCCATCTCTTGCATGGGACCTAGTAATTTACCCAAGGACACACATGTGATTTTCCAACCAACTTTGGTGCATTGGAGCATGTGCTTGTAGTTCAAATTTGAATTATGCACATAAAATGCCTAGAAAACCCAGTTAATGTATAAAAAGGCCAAACGAACCCCCAAAAATTCCAAGATTAAACACAACACTCCTGTTGTTCTATGTTGACACTAGAATTTTTTTGAAAGCAATAAGAGGCAACGGATATCGTCCCGTCCCCAAAGGTGGTACGTTCCCTATCGAAACCATCATGCTTGTTGTGAGAAGCTCTGGTTTGTGAGAAGCTTATACCCAAACCTGTCCCAAATGGGACAAAATTTTCACCACGACATGTTGATGCCGCTCCATGATAGCATGACAAGTTTCATGAATTTCAGTTGAGTTTTGGATTTACCAGAATTTAAAAACCACGTATCTCAACGTTTTGCCGGCAATCAACAGTGCCCTGGTGTTTGAAATTCATTCCCGTCTCTTGCATGGGACCTAAGCATGCACCCAAGGAAACACGTGTGATTTTCAACCAATTTATATGCACTGGAGCATGTGCATGTAGTTCAAATTTGAATTATGCACATAAAATGCCTAGAAAACTCAGTTAATGCATAAATATGTCCAAACGAACCCCAAAAAATCCCAAAAATTGACAAAACACTCCTGTTGTTCTATGTTGACAAGAGAATTTTTTTGAAAGCAATTAGAGGCAATGGATATCGTTTCATCCCCAAAGGTGGGACGTACGTTCCCTACCGAAACCATCAGGCTTGTTGTGAGAAGCTTTGGTTTGTGAGAAGCATATACCCAAACCTGCCCCAAATGGGACAAATTTATTTAGCACGACATGATTATGCCGCTCCAGGATAGCATGCCAAGTTTCATGTATTTCAGACGAGTTTTGGATTTACTAGAATTTAAAAACCAGGCATCTCAATGTTTTGCCGGCAATCAACGGTGCCCTGGTGTTTGAAATTCATTCCCATTTCTTGCATGGGACCTAAGCATGCACCCAAGGACACAAATTTGATTTTTCAACCAATTTATATGCACTAGAGCATGTGCATGTAGTTCAAATTTGAATTATGCACATAAATGCATTGGAAACTCAGTTAATGCATAAAATGTCCAAACGAACCCCAAAAATCCCAAAAATTGACACAACACTCCTGTTGTTCTATGTTGACATGAGAAAAAAATTGAAAGCAATAAGAGGCAATTGATATCGTTTCGTCCCCAAAGGTAGGATGTTCCCTATCGAAACCATCATGCTTGTTGTGAGAAGCTCTGGATTGTGAGAAGCTTATACCCGAACCTGCCCCAAATGGGACAAATTTTTTACCACGACATGTTGATGCTGCTCCATGATAGCATGCCAAGTTTCATGTATTTCAGACGAGTTTTGGATGTACTAGAATTTAAAAACAAGGCATGTCAACATTTTTCCGGGAATCAACGGTGCCCTGGTGTTTGAATTTCATTCCCATCTCTTGCATGGGACCTAGAAATTTACCCAAGGACACACATGTGATTTTTCTACCAACTTTGGTGCATTGGAGCATGTGCTTGTAGTTCAAATTTGAATTATGCACATAAAATGCCTAGAAAACCCAGTTAATGTATAAAAAGGCCAAACGAACCCCCAAAAATTCCAAGATTAAACACAACACTCCTGTTGTTCTATGTTGACACTAGAATTTTTTTGAAAGCAATAAGAGGCAACGGATATCGTCCCGTCCCCAAAGGTGGTACGTTCCCTATCGAAACCATCATGCTTGTTGTGAGAAGCTATGGTTTGTGAGAAGCTTATACCCAAACCTGTCCCAAATGGGACAAAATTTTCACCATGGCATGTTGATGCCGCTCCATGATAGCATGCCAAGTTTCATGAATTTCAGTTGAGTTTTGGATTTACCAGAATTTAAAAACCACGTATCTCAACGTTTTGCCGGCAATCAACAGTGCCCTGGTGTTTGAAATTCATTCCCGTCTCTTGCATGGGACCTAAGCATGCACCCAAGGAAACACGTGTGATTTTCAACCAATTTATATGCACTGGAGCATGTGCATGTAGTTCAAATTTGAATTATGCACATAAAATGCCTAGAAAACTCAGTTAATGCATAAATATGTCCAAACGAACCCCAAAAAATCCCAAAAATTGACACAACACTCCTGTGTTCTATGTTGACAAGAGAAATTTTTTGAAAGCAATTAGAGGCAATGGATATCATTTCGTCCCCAAAGGTGGGACGTACGTTCCCTACCGAAACCATCAGGCTTGTTGTGAGAAGCTTTGGTTTGTGAGAAGCATATACCCAAACCTGCCCCAAATGGGACAAATTTATTTAGCACGACATGATTATGCCGCTCCAGGATAGCATGCCAAGTTTCATGTATTTCAGACGAGTTTTGGATTTACTAGAATTTAAAAACCAGGCATCTCAATGTTTTGTCGGCAATCAACGGTGCCCTGGTATTTGAAATTCATTATCATTTCTTGCATGGGACCTAAGCATGCACCCAAGGACACAAATTTGATTTTTCAACCAATTTATATGCACTAGAGCATGTGCATGTTGTTCAAATTTGAATTATGCACATAAATGCATTGAAAACTCAGTTAATGCATAAAAATGTCCAAACGAATCCCAAAAAATCCCAAATATTGACACAACACTCCTGTTGTTCTATGTTGACACGAGAAAAAAAGCAATAAGAGGCAATGGATATTGTTTCGTCCCCAAAGGTGGGACGTTCCCTATCGAAACCATCATGCTTGTTGTGAGAAGCTCTGGTTTGTGAGAAGCTTATACCCGAACCTGCCGCAAATGGGACAATTTTTTTACCACTGCATGTTGATGCCGCTCCATGATAGGATGCGAAGTTTCATGAATTTCAGATGAGTTTTGGATTTACTAGAATTTAAAAACCAGGCATCTCAACATTTTGCCGGCAATCAACAGTGCCCTGGTGTTTGAATTTCATTCCCATCTCTTGCATGGGACACAGAAATTCACCCAAGGACACACAAGTGATTTTTCAACCAACTATGGTGCATTGGAGCATGTGCTTGTAGTTCAAATTTGAATTATGCACATAAAATGCCTAGAAAACCCAGTTAATGTATAAAAAAGGCCAAACGAACCCCGAAAAATTACAAGATTAAACACAAGACTCCTGTTGTTCTGTGTTGACACTAGAAATTTTTTGAAAGCAATAAGAGGCAATGGATATCGTCCCGTCCCGAAAGGTGGTACATTCCCTATCGAAACCATGATGCTTGTTGTGAGAAGCTCTGGTTTGTGAGAAGCTTATACGCAAACCTACCTCAAATGCGACAAAATTTTCACCACGGCATGTTGATGCCGCTCCATGATAGCATGCCAAGTTTCATGAATTTCAGACAAGTTTTGGATTTACTAGAATTTGAAAACCAGGTATCTCAACATTTTGCCGGCAATCAACAGTGCCGTGGTGTTTGAAATTTATTCCCATCTCTTGCATGTGTCCTAGAAATTCACCCAAGGACACACATGTGATTTTTCATCCAACTTTGGTGCATTGGAGCATGTGCATGTAGTTTAATTTTGAATTGTGCATGTGAAATGGCTAGAAACCAGTTTAATGTATAAAATGTCCAAACGAACCCTGAATAATTCCAATTCTTTTATGACACACATATAGTTGCATGTTCACTGCAGATAAAAGGTCTAGCAATTCAAACAGCGTCCATTGCCGCCGTGACCCCATTTTGTTATTCAAATCAAGTAGATCTCACACAGTTTATTATCACCAACCGTGTGAGATGCAACACAAAATATCTTGGAGCACCGTCGGTGTATAGTATGCCTATGGCTTACACGAGAAGGTGTGTCGGCTACAGTCCACAACCGGCGTGTCAAGCACACTAGCTTACTCCCCAAAAACTCCCACCTCTACATCCCTCGCAATCTCGAAAATATCTACCACCTCGAAGGTTTTAATGTTTGATAGCACACGATTAGTATGTGCGAACTGTGTGCGATGTCTGTTACTCCCGCTTTGCTTCAGTCCCTTATTCAAATTTTTAATAGCCCCGACATTTTACTCCCGCCTCTGCATCCCTTGCAATCTCAAAAGTATCTGCTCGCCCTTGATCCAAATTTTTAGTAGCCCCGCCTTGTTACTCCCGCCTAGTAAAATTTTCAGTTGCCGCAATATTTCCTCGAACACAACCTTGCCCCCCCTCCACACACACCCCAAAACCTCCGCTCACACAGACACACACAAACCTCTGCTTGTGTGCCAGGGAGCTTGAGGAGCCAATGGCCAAAAGAGGTTTATCGCGGCCTTTTCACCCGACGCCGGTGAGGTGGCCGCCGAGGTGTCCCCGTTGTCCTCCGCGGGCCCGATCCGCCGTCGACGGTCCCCCAATCCGCCCGCCGCCGTGCCCCTACGCCGGTTCGAGGACTTCCTCGTACACCCTAGGACCCGGCAGCTGACGAAGTCCTACCTCGGGGTCCGACAGCGGCGGTGGGAGACGTGGGACACCGAGATTACAGATCGAGAGACCCACACCCGCCGGTGGCTCGGTAGCTTCCACACGGCCGAGCTCGCGTCCATGGAGTACGACCGCTGGTAGGTCCGCTACCACGGCGCGGCAGCTAGGCTCAATTTCCCCTTCAGCACATGTTCGGTCCACCTTGTTCCGCCGGAGCCAGGTGTAACGCCCTCGATGCGGCTATATCTCCCACGTGTCGAAGCACGACTTAGAGGCATAACCGCATTGAAAGCAATGTCGCAAGTGAGGTAATCTTCACACAGCCCATGTAATACATAAGGGAAAGAGATACATAGTTGGCTTACAATCGTCACTTCACACAAATACATGAATAAAACATTACATCATACAGTTACAATCAGGGCCTGACTACGGAGCCAAAATAAAAGAAGAAACCCCAAAAGCGACAAAGGTCCACGATCGACCCCAACTGGGCTCCACTACTGATCGACTAGAACGAAACAACATAAAGGATAAGATCTTCATCAAGCTCCTCCTTGAGCTTGGATGCGTCACCTGCACGGTTTCATCGGCACCCGCAAACTGGTTTGGAAGTATCTGGTGAGTCACGGGGACTCAACAATCTCACACCCGCGAGATCAAGACTATTTAAGCTTATAGGTAGGGTAAAAGGTATGAGGTGGAGCCGCAGCAAGCGACTAGCATATATGGTGGCTAACATACGTAAATGAGAGCGAGAAGAGAAGGCAAAAGCACGGTCGAACAACTATGATCAATAAGTGATCCTATACTACTTACGTCAAGCATAACTCCAACAACCGTGTTCACTTCCCGGACCCCGCCGAGAAGAGACCATCACGGTTACACACGCGGTTGGTGTATTTTAGTTAAGATCAACTTCGGGTTTTCTACAACCGGACATTAACAAATTCCCATCTGCCACATAACCGCGGGCACGGCTTTCGAAATTTCAAACCCTGCAGGGGTGTCCCAACTTAGCCCATGATAAGCTCTCGCGATCAACGAAGGATATTCCTTCTCCCCGGGAAGACCCGATCAGTCTCGGAATCCCGGCTACAAGACATTTCGATAGTAATAAAACAAGTCCAGCGAAGCCGCCCGATGCGCCGACAAATCCTGATAGGAGCTGCACATATCTCGGTCTCAGGGCACACCGGATGAGCAAGACGTCGGGTTGGCATAGACCCTGATTGCGCAGGGGGCGCCGGACATCGCTCGGTTTGGACCAGCACTTAGAGAAGCACTGGCCCGGGGGGCTAAAATAAAGATGACCCTCGGGTTGGCCGACCCAAGGGAAAGGGATAGGTGGTGGTGAGGCAAATGGTAAAACCAAGGTTGGGCCTTGCTGGAAAAGTCTTATTCAAAGCGAACTGTCAAGGGGGTCCCATAAATCACCCGACCGCGTTAGGGACGCAAAATCCGGGAACATAACACCGATATGACGGAAACTAGGGCGGCAAGAGTGGAACAAAACACCAGGCATAAGGCCGAGCCTTCCACCCTTTACCAAGTATATAGATGCATTAATTAAATAAGATATATTGTGATATCCCAACAAGTAAACATGTTCCAAACAAGGAACAACATCTCCATGTTCCAACAAGGAACAAACTCCATCTTCACCTGCAACTAACAACGCTATAAGAGGGGCTGAGCAAAGCGGTAACGTAGCCAAACAACGGTTTGCTAGGACAAGGTGGGTTAGAGGCTTGGTTTGACAATATGAGAGGCATGATAAGCAAGTGGTAGGTATCGCAGCATAGGCATAGCAAAAGAGCGAGCATCTAGCAAGCAAAGATAGAAGTGATTTCGAGGGTATGGTCATCTTGCCTGAGATCCCGCAAGGAAGAAGAACGAGTCCATGAAGAAGACAAACGGACGTAGTTGAACGAATCCTCACAACTCCGGAACGAAACCGAAGCTAACGAGAGAAGCAACCCGGAAACAAACAAACAACATAGTAAACAACCATCACATAAGCATGGCATGATGCACAACCAAGGATGATGCATGTCCGGTTTAATGATTCATGGCATGGCAAGTGCAACAAACAATACTACAAGTTAAGTGGAGCTCAATATGCAACGAGTTGCATATTGACGAAACTTCACAACATTTATTTAGTTCACTCTTGTTTAGGCTACCCAACAATATTAAATGTTGTTAAACATGGCAAGGGGTGATGCATATGAAAACTACCTATCTAGGCAAGTTTAAATGAGGCCGGAACAACAAACAACAAATCCGGAAACTCCTCATATGCATATTTCGAATTTGGTACTGATCTGCCCTATACATAATTTTAATGTTGTTAAACAGCAAAATAAGGTGCAACATGTTAATCTATGCATTTTTCTACCCCATTTACATATAAATTTTATTAAATTCCGAGTTACGGTTATTTAGTTATGGAATAAATCATTTTAACATGGCATTTAGCAAAATAAATGCAAACCACAATTTTAAGCATTTTTAAATGTTGTTATCATGATGCGGATGACGATTTCAAGTTTTATGCAATTTTATGAAAATGTTGATAAGAGCATTTGGTCACCATGGCGGAACGAAAGGGTGCCACGGCAACTACAACGGAAATGGTGCCATGGCAACATTCCGGTTCCGATAACTCGATTGAGATGTCGGTGCAAAAGAAAGTGTGGATGTGCATAACATGCGAAATATGGTGGGATGAACCTGGCAACCGGGTTCCCACGGGACGACGGCATGGCAAACGAGGAACTCGCAAAGAACAACTCGGACATGGAGCAAACACGGGCATCTCATACAACACACATTCGTTCTCGGAAGGTCGTCTCGGGGTTATACCTTCGAAGCATGCATTTTCGAGGCGGATCGAGTTCAATGCGGTGTAGGGGAAGTAGACGTTCACGGGTCGTAGTGGAAGTAGTGGTACACGCGAAGGTAGTCGAACTTGACGGTTCCGTTACACGGGTCTTGGGCGACGGTAGTGGTACACGTTTTCACGTCGACGGTAGTTGTTCGAGCGGCGGTAGAGGTACTTGGCAGCGTAGTCGTGCATGTTCGAACATCAAACTTGGAGGGACACTGACGGCGTGGTACTTGGCGAATCCGTGGTGCTCGCGTTCTTGGTCACGCCGAGAGGCACTTGGCGAAACCATTCAGGGAGGAAGCATCGGAGTGCTGCTAGCAATTGGTGGAACTCCACGGTCACACCACACGAGTGTACGGAGGCAAAGCTTGTGGCGATGCACCTATGCGGTTGCCAAAGGGAACGATGCCGGGTCGAGGCAGAAGACCGGCGACGCGGCTGCTGGCACCGGGAGGCATGGCTCCAACGGGCAGGGCCGGAGACGAGGCAACTGTCAAGGAGGAATTGGTCGGGGCAGCACCAAGGCAGCAGCGAAGCTCTAAGCTCGGGTCCATGGCGGCAGCTGCAGGCGATGGTGATTCGAGGGGAGGCGGGCGAGCGGGAGGCTCGCAGGGCCTTGGGTGCCCTAGGAGAGGCCGAGGGCGGCTGGAACCGACCGGAGGCGACGCCCTACGGCGCGGGGACGAGGTGGTGGCGTCAAACAGGGGCTTGCGGCGGGGGTGTAGCGACGGAAGGCGACAGGGCCTGCTGCTCGCGCGAGGTGAGAGGACTGGAGGGAGAGAGGGCGCGGGCGCATGCGGGATTGAGAGGAGCAGGGGGCTCGCGAGCGCTAGAGGGACGAAGGGAGATGTGGCGGTGTAGGAAAGGATCGAGGGAGATGAGCGAGAGACGGGGATCGAGGAAGAGCGTCGAGGAAGAAGGGGATCGAGCGGGGCTCTCCCTTGCTCGATGCATGCGGGATTGGGTGGCGGCGGATGGGAACGAGAGGGAGAGATGGGGAGGGGGCTCGGGGCTAGGGTTAGGAGGGTTAGGTGGGCCGGCGCGGGAGTTGGCCTAGGGAGGCCCAGTGGAGAGGGAGGGCTTAGGCGGGCGCAATCTCTCTCTCCCTCTTCTTATTTCTAAAGCAGAAAACAAAAGTGGAGAAGAAAAGGAAAGAGGGAGGGGTCAGGGAAAAAATAGAGCACGCGGATAATATTCACGGACTCGCAAAATGTGAGGAATTAAAATAAAATGGCAAGAGGATTTTTGGAGAACAATAGATTCGCACATGTTGAATTTAATTGAACATGTTTGAATTTTGAAACCCATTCGAAAGGACTCTAAATGGGCTGAGATTTTTAGAGGAGCCTCGATAAAGGAGGTGAGAAATATTGGCAAGGTTTGACGGTCAAACTCGAAGAGGAAAAGGCATGGAAAATGTTTTGCACGTGTGTTATGGGTGATTCCGAAAATTGGAATATTTAATATAGCTCCCTAATATCAGGAGGATATGTTATAAAGAGAAATCACCATGTGAATTCCCTCGATTTAAATAGATCAAAAGATCTATGCAAGTTATTTAAGAGAGTTAAAAATAATAATGATATGATGGCATGATGACATGATACAATGCAAGAGATGGCATGATACAATGCAAAAATAAAAGAGCAAGCACAAATGAAACACACGACAAAGCTCGGAATAGTTGGAAGTCTTCTGGGGCGCCGGACTCGGGGCGTTACAACACTCCACCACTACGAGAGGATCTCGTCCCGAGATCTAGGATGGCACCGGATAGAAAAGCGGAAGAGGAAGAGGAGAGGTAAAACTAGTTGCTTCTTTGACAAATGAGTGGAACCAAAGAACCTTGAGAGGTTGCAAAGCTTGAAGAAATGACACGACGGAGGTGAACAAAATTTAAAACACTCCGTTAGATAAGAGGAACATGGGATACGACGAGAACCAAGAGGTTAAGTGACAAGGTAGATATTGAAACCACTCCGGTTAAAACAAGATAGAGAAGGATTAAGAATGACATGATTTGGGCAGCACTCCGACTGAAAATGGAAGGGATTTGAACATAATCTTGACAAGATGAGAGGATACTTGCTGAAATTAACAACACACTGCCTCCGGAACTATTAAAAGAATGGCACAAGGGGTAAGAAAGATTTCAGACAGCACTCCGGTTGAGAAGAGATGCAAGACTTGATAAGATGAGAGAGCTCGAATGAAAACACGACACTCCGGTTAAATGGATAGCAAGGAAAAGAACATGATCTTTACAAAACGAGGTGATGGGTGAAAAGAGCAACATCACAAAGCCTCCGAAAGAAAAATAGAAGATGGATCATTGGAATAAGAGAACGGAGGAGAAAATGGCAACTTCTCCCACAATTGAATTTCAACAACAACCTTGCAAGAAGGTTAGAACGGAGTTGTTTGAAAAACAACAACGGAAAGATAAGCCTGTAGTGGGCTTATGGAAACATCTCAAAATTACGAGGTGAGCTTCTGCCACCGACGGAAACAAATGATTGGATTGATATCAACAAGGAGACGAGAAACTTATTTCACCGGGAGGACAAATGAAGAACTTGGGTCATTTATAAGCACCATAAATAGCAACAATCCTTAGGAAAGCTTTAGGTGAAATATGACACAAGATAAATCCAACGAAGAGATTGGTTGATTTAAAATATCTCATTATTGACAACAAGTGAATCATGAAACACGAACTCAAATTGTCAAGAATGACATAACACCACCTCAAATGATACGGTTGAAAGAATTGCACTTCGAATGCAAGATGAAGAATACTTGAGCTCCTCAAAACAAAAACATGTGTTAAGCACCCTGTTTAATTTTGAGTATAGCTTGGCGGAACTTAACTCCGAGAGAAATCTTGAAGAACAATTGAAGAATGAAAGGAATCCTTGATAAACCACCATGTAGAGCCTCCATGAAAAACTCCGGCAATAAAAGGATGATAGGAAGAAAGAGAAGTTGAACACAAAGTGAAGCCTTGCAATGATTATATGGATCTTCGTGCTGATATAATTGCGAGAGCTTGGAGCTCCGAGGAAGACAAGATGAAACAATTGAAATCAAGAATTTTGATGAATCTCCGGAATAAGGAATTAATCACTTGGATGAAACAAGAACAAGAATTACGTTATGCTTATCCTCATCAAATTTAATTGATGACAACCGGATTTGGCATGCAACTTATTCTCGTATAAAGGATTAAGAGAGATATAGCGTAAACTTGGGAAGGTATTGATGGAACCACCGGTGGAATTTGGAAACAACGAATGAATTAATATGATAACGAAGGAAGTGAAATCTTGAACGAACCACTATAAGAATTGAAAATGAACGAAGAAAAGATAAAGAAACACCGGGAAGAATTAGAAAATGAAGGAAGATACTAGAGAGAATTTAGATACATGAGAACGAAGAGATCATGAACTGAATAGAGGGTATTTGAATGATGCACCGGTAAGATTTGGAAAACAAGAGCTGAAAGCTGAGAATGAGGAATCACAAAATATGGCCTTCGGAGGAAAGAAGTGGAAACAACTCATGAAATGCTCCGGATGGGTAAAAAGAATCCTCACAATCAAAACAATTATGAGAGGATGGCAACAAGCTAGAACCATGAATCTTCAAGAGAATGGACAATATTTAAGGGAAACTCTTCTTCGGTCTTCAAAATCCGAGAATGACGATGAGAACCACCACCATGAATTGTTGAGATACTCCGGAATAAAAATTGAAAAGGTTGAACCAACGATGAAAAGAATTTGAAAGATCTTGGAGAAGGGCATTTGACCGATGATAATTCATTCTTACGTCAAACTTGGAAAAGAATATGAGAATAACTCCGGAAAGAATTAGAAGAGTCAGGTAAGATCCTGGAAAAGACCTGTGGGTTAGGGCCCACTCAATAGAAACACCGTTGAAGGATTTAAAAGAGAGATTGCTTCGGTTGAATTAAATGGCTTGAATGAGGTAACAACCTCGAAATAGTTAGAATTGATGCGGAGTGGAAACACGAATCTTCTGAGTTATCTTCGGCACTCCGGAACAATTGAATAGCGAGAAGTGGATGATTAAGAGGTGCACTAGTACGAGAAAACATTAGAAACGGGGAAAAGATATGATCAATAAAGCTTGAATTGAATCCACCGAAGAAGAAAAGCATGATGAATGATGAACTTGAAGCTCCATTAGAGTCTTCATGAGAATCACCGGATAAGAACATTGAAAGAAAAGAATGGGGAGGCTTCACATCAATAAAATGGGTACTTGATCAAGAAATCTGCGTCCTTGGAGAAATAAGGGTGGGAGGGTGGGATAAACAAAGACAACTTGGAACGGATGAAGCAAACACCGTTGAGAAGAACTGATAATTGATCTTGCGAATGTTGGAATGATCGGATTTACTTGGAGAGAAGCACACCGGTTGGAAAAGATTGAAAAGCCAACCTTGCTGAACAAGAAGGATTAGCATCCACATAGAAATATGAGAACACCGTTTAGGGAAGGTATGGATCAACATTTGACATCGAAGCAACTCGAATACCACAAATAAAACAAAAACAAAGGATTGACTCAGGAAATAAGCCGGAAACAAACATATGATAGATCCCATATCGTATCACGTGTCTGTTGGAAAGATATCCTACGAGATACTTGAATTCCCACTTATAAACTCCGAAACTTTCTGGTTATGCGATCTGGTGTTAGGGATACAGGGGACACAAAATATATCACCCAAACTAACAATACCTAGATCCAGCTGTATCCATCCTTCAACACATAACCAAGAAAACTCCGGAAATCGTTTACCTCAACCTTCGAAAAGCATCCGTTATACGAGTTATGGCAATACTCCCGCACTCGCCTCAGTACTGGGCTATCAGGGTTATCTCACCAACAACTGTACAAAAGAGATTTTCGATGTCGGCGTACTAAACTCAGGTATTCCAGAACTGCAACGATAAAATTATGACGACAACACCTCGGAGCTCAACTCCCCGGGACACCTCCACTAAACCCCTGCTGACAGGAGGCACCAAGACAATGTTGTCATCACAAAACCATCGGAACGATTCTAAGATACCAGCGTGATCCTAAAATTTTTTTAGTGAAATTTGAGAAGAGAAGAGTCAAAACTCTACGTCAGGATGCCTTACCAGAGCGATGAGGAGACTGGGAAGTAAAAAGAATTCCTAAACTCTCCGATATATAATTCCTAAATGACTCAAAACATTTTTCTAGACACAACTCGGCCACTAAAAACGATCAATCAGTGGGGGCTCCTAAGGTCGGGGAAGGCTCTGATTACCAACTTGTAACGCCCTCGATGCGGCTATATCTCCCACGTGTCGAAGCACGACTTAGAGGCATAACCGCATTGAAAGCAATGTCGCAAGTGAGGTAATCTTCACACAACCCATGTAATACATAAGGGAAAGAGATACATAGTTGGCTTACAATCGCCACTTCACACAAATACATGAATAAAACATTACATCATACAGTTACAATCAGGGCCCGACTATGGAGCCAAAATAAAAGAAGAAACCCCAAAAGCGACAAAGGTCCACGATCGACCCCAACTGGGCTCCACTACTGATCGACTAGAACGAAACAACATAAAGGATATGATCTTCATCAAGCTCCTCCTTGAGCTTGGATGCGTCACCTGCACGGTTTCATCGGCACCTGCAAACTGGTTTGGAAGTATCTGGTGAGTCACGGGGACTCAGCAATCTCACACCCGCGAGATCAAGACTATTTAAGCTTATAGGTAGGGTAAAAGGTATGAGGTGGAGCCGCAGCAAGCGACTAGCATATATGGTGGCTAACATACGTAAATGAGAGCGAGAAGAGAAGGCAAAAGCACGGTCGAACAACTATGATCAATAAGTGATCCTGTACTACTTACGTCAAGCATAACTCCAACAACCGTGTTCACTTCCCGGACCCCGCCGAGAAGAGACCATCACGGTTACACACGCGGTTGGTGTATTTTAGTTAAGATCAACTTCGGGTTTTCTACAACCGTACATTAACAAATTCCCATCTGCCACATAACCGCGGGCACGGCTTTCGAAATTTCAAACCCTGCAGGGGTGTCCCAACTTAGCCCATGATAAGCTCTCGCGATCAACGAAGGATATTCCTTCTCCCCGGGAAGACCCGATCAGTCTCGGAATCCCGGCTACAAGACATTTCGACAGTAATAAAACAAGTCCAGCAAAGCCGCCCGATGCGCCGACAAATCCTGATAGGAGCTGCACATATCTCGGTCTCAGGGCACACCGGATGAGCAAGACGTCGGGTTGACATAGACCCTGATTGCGCAGGGGGCGCCGGACATCGCTCGGTTTGGACCAACACTTAGAGAAGCACTGGCCCGGGGGCTAAAATAAAGATGACCCTCGGGTTGGCCGACCCAAGGGAAATGGATAGGTGGTGGTGAGGCAAATGGTAAAACCAAGGTTGGGCCTCGCTGGAAAAGTCTTATTCAAAGCGAACTGTCAAGGGGGTCCCATAAATCACCCGACCGCGTTAGGGACGCAAAATCCGGGAAAATAACACCGATATGACGGAAACTAGGGCGGCAAGAGTGGAACAAAACACCAGGCATAAGGCCGAGCCTTCCACCCTTTACCAAGTATATAGATGCATTAATTAAATAAGATATATTGTGATATCCCAACAAGTAAACATGTTCCAAACAAGGAACAACATCTCCATGTTCCAACAAGGAACAAACTCCATCTGCACCTGCAACTAACAACGCTATAAGAGGGGCTGAGCAAAGTGGTAACGTAGCCAAACAATGGTTTGCTAGGACAAGGTGGGTTAGAGGCTTGGTTTGACAATATGAGAGGCATGATAAGCAAGTGGTAGGTATCGCAGCATAGGCATAGCAAAAGAGCGAGCATCTAGCAAGCAAAGATAGAAGTGATTTCGAAGGTATGGTCATCTTGCCTGAGATCCCGCAAGGAAGAAGAACGAGTCCATGAAGAAGACAAACGGACGTAGTTGAACGAATCCTCACAACTCCGGAACGAAACCGAAGCTAACGAGAGAAGCAACCCGGAAACAAACAAACAACATAGTAAACAACCATCACATAAGCATGGCATGATGCACAACCAAGGATGATGCATGTCCGGTTTAATGATTCATGGCATGGCAAGTGCAACAAACAATACTACAAGTTAAGTGGAGCTCAATATGCAACGAGTTGCATATTGACGAAACTTCACAACATTTATTTAGTTCACTCTTGTTTAGGCTACCCAACAATATTAAATGTTGTTAAACATGGCAAGGGGTGATGCATATGAAAACTACCTATCTAGGCAAGTTTAAATGAGGCCGGAACAACAAACAACAAATCCGGAAACTCCTCATATGCATATTTCGAATTTGGTACTGATCTGCCCTATACATAATTTTAATGTTGTTAAACAGCAAAATAAGGTGCAACATGTTAATCTATGCATTTTTCTACCCCATTTACATATAAATTTTATTAAATTCCGAGTTACGGTTATTTAGTTATGGAATAAATCATTTTAACATGGCATTTAGCAAAATAAATGCAAACCACAATTTTAAGCATTTTTAAATGTTGTTATCATGATGCGGATGACGATTTCAAGTTTTATGCAATTTTATGAAAATGTTGATAAGAGCATTTGGTCACCATGGCGGAACGAAAGGGTGCCACGGCAACTACAACGGAAATGGTGCCATGGCAACATTCCGGTTCCGATAACTCGATTGAGATGTCGGTGCAAAAGAAAGTGTGGATGTGCATAACATGCGAAAGATGGTGGGATGAACCTGGCAACCGGGTTCCCACGGGACGACGGCATGGCAAACGAGGAACTCGCAAAGAACAACTCGGACATGGAGCAAACACGGGCATCTCATACAACACACATTCGTTCTCGGAAGGTCGTCTCGGGGTTATACCTTCGAAGCATGCATTTTCGAGGCGGATCGAGTTCGATGCGGTGTAGGGGAAGTAGACGTTCACGGGTCGTAGTGGAAGTAGTGGTACACGCGAAGGTAGTCGAACTTGACGGTTCCGTTACACGGGTCTTGGGCGACGGTAGTGGTACACGTTTTCACGTCGACGGTAGTTGTTCGAGCGGCGGTAGAGGTACTTGGCAGCGTAGTCGTGCACGTTCGAACATCAAACTTGGAGGGACACTGACGGCGTGGTACTTGGCGAATCCGTGGTGCTCGCGTTCTTGGTCACGCCGAGAGGCACTTGGCGAAACCATTCAGGGAGGAAGCATCGGAGTGCTGCTAGCAATTGGTGGAACTCCACGGTCACACCACACGAGTGTACGGAGGCAAAGCTTGTGGCGATGCACCTATGCGGTTGCCAAAGGGAACGATGCCGGGTCGAGGCAGAAGACCGGCGACGCGGCTGCTGGCACCGGGAGGCATGGCTCCAACGGGCAGGGCCGGAGACGAGGCAACTGTCAAGGAGGAATTGGTCGGGGCAGCACCAAGGCAGCAGCGAAGCTCTAAGCTCGGGTCCATGGCGGCAGCTGCAGGCGATGGTGATTCGAGGGGAGGCGGGCGAGCGGGAGGCTCGCAGGGCCTTGGGTGCCCTAGGAGAGGCCGAGGGCGGCTGGAACCGACCGGAGGCGACGCCCTACGGCGCGGGGACGAGGTGGTGGCGTCAAACAGGGGCTTGCGGCGGGGGTGTAGCGACGGAAGGCGACAGGGCCTGCTGCTCGCGCGAGGTGAGAGGACTGGAGGGAGAGAGGGCGCGGGCGCATGCCGGATTGAGAGGAGTAGGGGGCTCGCGAGCGCTAGAGGGACGAAGGGAGATGTGGCGGTGTAGGAAAGGGTTGAGGGAGATGAGCGAGAGACGGGGATCGGGGAAGAGCGTCGAGGAAGAAGGGGATCGAGCGGGGCTCTCCCTCGCTCGATGCATGCGGGATTGGGTGGCGGCGGATGGGAACGAGAGGGAGAGATGGGGAGGGGGGCTCGGGGCTAGGGTTAGGAGGGTTAGGTGGGCCGGCACGGGAGTTGGCCTAGGGAGGCCCAGTGGAGAGGGAGGGCTTAGGCGGGCGCAATCTCTCTTTCCCTCTTCTTATTTCTAAAGCAGAAAACAAAAGTGGAGAAGAAAAAGAAAGAGGGAGGGGTCAGGGAAAAAATAGAGCACGCGGATAATATTCACGGACTCGCAAAATGTGAGGAATTAAAATAAAATGGCAAGAGGATTTTTGGAGAACAATAGATTCGCACATGTTGAATTTAATTGAACATGTTTGAATTTTGAAACCCATTCGAAAGGACTCTAAATGGGCTGAGATTTTTAGAGGAGCCTCGATAAAGGAGGTGAGAAATATTGGCAAGGTTTGACGGTCAAACTCGAAGAGGAAAAGGCATGGAAAATGTTTTGCACGTGTGTTATGGGTGATTCCGAAAATTGGAATATTTAATATAGCTCCCTAATATCGGGAGGATATGTTATAAAGAGAAATCACCATGTGAATTCCCTCGATTTAAATAGATCAAAAGATCTATGCAAGTTATTTAAGAGAGTTAAAAAAAATAATGATATGATGGCATGATGACATGATACAATGCAAGAGATGGCATGATACAATGCAAAAATAAAAGAGCAAGCACAAATGAAACACACGACAAAGCTCGGAATAGCTGGAAGTCTTCTGGGGCGCCGGACTCGGGGCGTTACACCAGGGGTGGTGAGCTCGACTATGGCGCGGGAGGACAGCGAGGCCAGGGAGAGCCTCGAGGCCGAGGCCGCCGACGAGGCCTACATGCAAGAGCTCCGCCGGCAGCACACAGAGCTCGTGGAGGCGGTGTGGGCGATCTTTACCGGTGCGGAGGGCGGCGAGGTTATCGTGCTCTCCTCCGATGACGAGGTCGAAGGCGGCGAGGACGGTGGCACGGAGGGCGGCAAGGTTATCGCGCTCTCCTCTGATGACGAGGTCGAAGGCGGCGGTGCCGGCGGTGCGGAGGGCGTCGAGGTGGGCACCGAGGACGAGGAGATCGACGTTGACGAGTGGAGGAGTGCCTTCCCCAACAACCCCGATGACGGTACTGGCCCGGACCCGGCTCTCGGCACACCGTACATGACGAGGAAGGATTGGCTCGACCTCTACTTCGACCGAAAGTAGTTTAGCTTAGTTTAAATTTATGTTTTATGTTCGGTTATGCAAAACTATATATGTTTATGTTTGAATGCATGCTACTTTTGGTTGAACCTGCTTTGAACTTGATCAATTTGAAGTTTACAACCTTAAGTTTAGGGGATCAACAAGAAAAGGCCAAAAATTGCTGGAGTATATATATATATATATATATATATATATATATATATATATATATATATATATATATATATATATATATATATATCCACTAAGGGTTTTAGTCCTTTAACTTTTTAAGGATCGCCTAGAGATGTCCTTATGACTTGTTTATTTCAGTTCTTCACAATGTGATGCTTTATATGTGCATCTATTTGCCGTGCAATTCAATTTCATCAATAACAGTTTCAAAAATACCACTGTGAATTACGATATTTGGTTGCTGTTAAGGATATTGCAATTAACATGCCTTTTCGTTTTTCAATTGTTGTTTAGCAACATGCATTGTACTGAATGACTAAATATGCAATCCCGGGCTACATAGCAACAAGGAAGAGTGTTACCTTAATGTTCTCATGATGTCTAGATATACATGTAATAAAATCTTATATAATGGGATGGATGGAGTGTTGTACTACAACATTTTCCAATTGTTGTTTAGCTTCTAATATTAACTTGGTGCTTTTAGGTACATATATCATTGCCAAAGATCCATACTTCGACCCTTTTTGCGTATGGGGCAATGAGATATTCATGAACGAACATCAAGTGAGGAAACTGATAAAGATTGTTATTAAAATGGGTCAAAAGATGTCAATCAAACTATTTGTTTACACTTTATGCAAGACAACAGTATTCTGCAGAATGGTAAGTAAGAACCCTGTAGCCTTCTTTTTACTGCCAGTAATGAGTTGTGTTAGATGACAATATCTGAATGTTTTTTCTTTTGCAGTGGATCCTGAAGCAGTTTAATAAAGATTACCTCTCAAACTACATGATTGGCGGCCGACCATCACAAGGGGTTGGACTAGAGTCATGCATGCCTTCTGCATCTAGGAGAGCAGAATAGGGCCATTCTGCTTCACCTTGTTCGGCAACTGGAATGTATGTGGCCTCTTTCTTTACCATCTGTAATAGTACAAGTATAGAACCCTGGTACATCATTTTTTATTTGGTGCTTATGTAATTCTTAAACATATGTACATGTGAATCAAATAATGCATTGGTTGTTTGAACCTGATGGATATGAATAAAGCTATAGCCTACTTTCAAGTTTAAATTAGGTACAATTTAAATAGCAGCAATTAAATTAGGGAAAAATTACGTTGTGCAGGTCATTACAGCACACACGGTTGGTAAAACACAAACATTTGCGATATGCACCATAATCCGAGACAGTTCACAGAGAGGAAACGTGTGCAAGCATGCACACAGTTGCCGTTTGCAAAGCGCGTGTGATGTCAGACACTGTCACATACGGTGCGGGAAAACTAAATGTGTGTGATTGTCTACCCATCGTACACGGTTTATAATCATGAGCTGTTTGTGATGTGCCAGGCATCGTAAAACTCCCGTGCCTAGAATCTGCCTGGTTTTAGGCAGAACCACAAAACTCCGACTGCGATGGCAATGCGAGCACAAACGAGTAGCAAGGATGAAGCATTTGGGATATTCGAGATATCAGAACCGGTTATATAGGGACAACTGTATGCATCAAGGCTCCTTATCCCCGACGGTTCCTGGGTCATGTGGGAAGGACCACCCTACCGCCCACACTCACTCGGCGACGGTTCCAAATGCCATTGCGGAAAGGTGTTAAAAACTGTTTGTTTAGGACCGACACGCACCAGTGGGCCCACAAGCCCTGGGGGCGTGCCCAGGGGGTAGGGCGCGCCCCCCAAGCTTGTGGTCACCTGGTGGGTCCCTTCTGGTATTTTCTCCGCCCAATATTTTCATATATTCCAAAATAATTCTCCATAAATTTCTAGGACTTCTGGAGTTGTGCAAAATAGGTCTCTAGGATTTGCTCCTTTCCGGTCCAGTATTCCAACTACCGGTGTTCTCCCTTCTTCATGTAAACCTTGTAAAATAAGAGAGAAAAGGCATAAGTAGTGTACCATAATGTGTAATAACAGCCCATAATGCAATAAATATCAATATAAAAGCATGATGCAAAATGGTGACGTATCACTTTGTTGCACCGGCAGGAGCCCCTGGGCCTGGTCCAAATGTGCCGCCCGAGCATCGTTGGGGTAGGCCCTATCAGGTACACAGGCAGGGCACTTGTGATGATATTCTCCTCTTCCTTGATATTTTCCTTGCTTCTTCATTAACCTGTGCTTGACTCGGTTTCCGGTTTTCCCGTGTGTCGTGCGAGACGACGTGGGGGAATTTATGCCACGATCCGTGGCCTACCCACGTCCCACGTTCATGGGGTGGTAACTGCCATTCTACTCATTCTTCCGCTCCTGCCATTTTGCCACATATGCTGCATGCATTGTGCGGGGTTGGTGGCGGACGTGGAGGGCGCGAGAATGAGTGCCCTGGCAGAACCAAGCGTCGCAGATAGGTGCAGGTGGGCGGTCTTGACTCCGTGCACCATTGGTGATGCAGAGGGGCCAGATTGGTGGAGCGGGGCGGTTGCCCCTGGGTGAGGAGCTAGCCCCTGGCCACGTCGCCTATAAAAGGGCACGCCGGCGAGGTGCTTACTCACACACTTCTCCTCCTTCTTCCTTCTGGCATCTTCTCTCCACCATGGCAAGGGGGAGAGGGCGTGGTGCTGTTCCAGTGGTGATGACGAGGGTTTCTGCTCGATAGCGCCTCCGTTCTCATGTTGGGGACGTAGAGGCAGAGCCCGTCGTGAGAGGAGGTAGTAGAGAACATGGACGCGGGCATCGTGGCACTCGGGGTCGAGGAGGACGGGGCGGTGATTTGACCGCCCCTCCTCCGGCAGCTCTGGACCCGAACGAAGCCCACGTCGAGGACCAGCCACTGGAATTCATTGTTAAGCTGCGCGGGCCTCCGCACATTCGTCTTCGGCTTTCCACTCCATTCGCAAGGGTGGTGGAGGTCGAACAACCCCCAGGGTTGAGGTTGCACATGAGGGGCTGCTGTAATGGCAGCATGCGGGCGAACGTAGAGTTCCCTGGGCCACATGTCATGCTTCTCCGGCGCGGCTGGAATTTGCCAAATTTTAACCTAAAACATGTAGGAATTTGCCATCAAATATGTAATTTCTTCTATCCATGTTTGTACTCTGTAAGGTTTGTACTTGTTTATCTGCATATTAATGAAAACAAGACACGCTTGTCGGGTACTTGTGCATGTACTACATCCATGCAGAGGAGGAACGCCTCTATACTTTTAAGTAAACAAGTTTTTCGGCAAGCTATCCTGTCGGTGCCTTCCATTGTTGCCACGGGGCTTGGCCTGCCGGGCTCAAAACTATGGAAGGGAACCAGCCCCTCATTGAACCTTCTCTGTCAAATGCCACTACAACCATCTTGACTGAAATAATATTCGAATCAAGGGCTGGGAGCACAAATAGTTTGAAGGTGACAAGGTTTTTCCATGCACAAGTTTTCTTCTTACAGAGACATGTTCATGGGTAGAAAGAAACTTATCTGTTTGGCTTGTCGGGGATCGTTATGTAGGCTTGTTTCTGTCTCTTCTTTTTGGGATCGAGTCCGCGGCAAGATCCTTGAAGTTAGTGCAGAGGAAAACATAGCAACATATGATCCCATCTAAATGATCATGGCAAATCTATGCTAAGCTAATCATGCATGCAAGTTTTTAGGGCGCCAGCGCTTCGTTTTATTGTCTGTGCTCAGGGTCTATGCCTGGCTTTGTACCAAGGGTTACATGAGCATCGGCAGGGCTTGTACAAAAGGGTGGCTGTCGGGGCTGGGCCCGGCAGCCGCGCCTTATGGGTAGAACTTACGAAGATGCTCAATATTCCATGAGTTTTGCATTTGAATGCCATCTTCGGTCTCTAGATGGACCGCGCCAGGTCAGGTGACCTGTACCACCCGATAAGGGCCTTCCCACTTCGGCGTCAACTTGTTGGTACCTGATGACCCACAAGTATAGGGGATCTATCGTAGTCCTTTCAATAAGTAAGAGTGTCGAACCCAACGAGGAGCAGAAGGAAATGATAAGCGGTTTTCAGCAAGGTATTTTCTGCAAGTACTGAAATAAGTGGTAACAGATAGTTTTGTGATAGGATAATTTGTAACGAGCAACAAGTAACAAAAGTAAATAAAGTGCAGCAAGGTGGCCCAATCCTTTTTGTAGCAAAGGACAAGCCTGGAAAAACTCTTATATAAGGAAAAGCGCTCCCAAGGACACATGTGAATATTGTCAAGCTAGTTTTCATCACGTTCATATGATTCGTGTTCGGTACTTTGACAATTTGATATGTGGGTGGACTGGTGCTTGGGTGCTATTCTTACTTGAACAAGCATCCCACTTTTGATTAACCTCTATTGCAAGCATCCGCAACTACAACAAAAGTATTAAGGTAAACCTAACCATAGCATGAAACATGTGGATCCAAATCAGCCCCTTACGAAGCAACGCATAAACTAGGGTTTAAGCTTCTGTCACTCTAGCAACCCATCATCTACTTATTACTTCCCAATGCCTCCCTCTAGGCCCAAATAATGGTGAAGTGTTATGTAGTCGACGTTCACATAACACCACTAGAGGCTAGACAACATACATCTCATCAAAATATCGAACGAATACCAAATTCACATGACTACTAATAGCAAGACTTCTCCCGTGTCCTCAGGAACAAACGTAACTACTCACAAAGCATACTCATGTTCATAATCAGAGGGGTAATAATATGCATGAAGGATCTGAACATATGATCTTCCACCAAATAAACCAACTAGCATCAACTACAAGGAGTAATCAACACTACTAGCAACCTACTAGTACCAATCCCGGACTTGGAGACAAGAATTGGATACAAGAGATGAAATAGGGTTTTGAGATAAGATGGTGCTGGTGAAGATGTTGATGGAGATTGCCCTCTCCCGATGAGAGGAGCGTTGGTGATGGTTTCCCCCTCCCGGAGGGAAGTGTCCCCGGCAGAACAGCACTGCCGGAGCCCTAGATTGGTTCATCCAAGGTTTCGCCTCGTGGCGGCGGAGTCTCGTCCCGAAAGGTTGCATATTATTTTTTCCTCGACGAAAGACCTCATATAGCAGAAGATGGGCATCGGAGAGCCAGCAGGGGGCCCACGAGATAGGGGGCGCGCCTCCACCCTCGTGGACAGGGTGTGGGCCCCTTGGTCTTCATCTTTGGCAAGGGTTTTTCATTATTTTTAACTAGATGTTCCGTGGAGTTTCAGGACTTTTGGAGTTGTGCAGAATAGGTCTCTAATATTTGCTCCTTTTCCAGCCCTGAATCCAGCTGCCGACATTCTCCCTCCTTATGTAAACCTTGTAAAATAAGAGAGAATAGCCATAAGTATTGTGACATAACGCATAATAACAACCCATAATGCAATAAATATCGATATAAAAGCATGATGCAAAATGGACGTATCAACTCCCCCAAGCTTAGACCTCGCTTGTCCTCAAGCAAAAGTCGATAACAATAAATATGTCCCCATGTTTAGAGGTAGAGGCGTCGATAAAAATATAATATGAACATGAAGGCATCATGATTATTCTTATAACAGCAACATATATAGATATTGTCATATGATTTCTTATGCTCAAGTAATAATCCATTCACAATGCAGAGGTATGAATCATAAACTTTATTGAGAACCAACAAACTATAATCTCAGTCATTGAAGCAATTGCAATTTATCATAACATCAGAAAGAGTCTATGTCAGAGCTTAAAAGCAAGTCCACATACTCAACTATCATCTAGTCCTTCATAATTGCTAACACGCACGCAATACTTGTGGTTATGAAGTTTTAATCGGACACAGAGAAAGATGGGGGCTTATAGTTTTGCCCCACAACCTTTTACCTCAAGGGTAATGTCAACAATAATAACTCATGCTCCCCTACATCCAATTAGGTACATATATCAGGATCTTTCCAACATACTGTGCTTACCAAAGGATAAAATGAAAAAGGAAAGGTGAAGATCACCATGACTCTTGCATAAGGTAGAAGATAATAATAAAAGATAGGCCCTTCGCAGAAGGAAGCAGAGGTTGCCATGCGCTTTTATGGTTGGATGCATAAAATCTTAATGCGAAAGAACGTCACTTTATATTGCCACTTGTGATATGAACCTTTATTATGCAGTCTGTCGCTTTTATTACTTCCACATCACAAGATCGTATAAAGCTTATTTCTCCCACACCAATCGATCATACATATTTAGGGCAATTTTTATTGCTTTGCACCGATGAAAACTTACTTGAAGGATCTTACTCAATCCATAGGTAGATATGGTGGACTCTCCTGGCATAACTGGTTTAAGGGTTTTGGAAGCACAAGTAGTATCTCTACTTGGTGCCGAGTATTTGGCTAGCATGAGGGGGAAAGGCAAGCTCAACATGTTAGAGGATCCATGACAACATACTTTATCTCAGATATAAGAAAATATAACTCATTATGTTGTCTTCCTTGTCCAACATCAACTCTTTAGCATGTCATATTTTAATGAGTGCTCCCAATCATAAAAGATGTCAACAATAGTATATTTATATGTGAACCCCTCTTTCCTTATTACTTCCTACTAATTGCAGCGATGACCAAAACTATGTTTGCCAACTCCCAACAACTTTTAATCATCATACTCTTTCAATGTGAAGCCGTTACTCTCAACAAGATCAATATGAACTCTTTGTTTCTTTTTATTCTCTTTTCTTCTTCTTTTCTTTTATTCACCCAAGATCATGGCAAAATAATCAAGGCCTTGACTCAACACTAATCTTTATTATATATAGCTCACGGACTTGATTACATAGAGAGATCATAAAGCAAAACTCAAAAATAGATCATGCCATAAACTTTATTCTACTAGATCAAGATATTACTAATAGGATCGGACTAAGAAAAACGGTAAAGATAGGAGATGTGTTTGTGATACGATACCGGGGCACCTCCCCCAAGCTTGGCAGTTTCCAAGGGGAGTGCCCATACCCATGTGATTATGTCTCCTTTGTTGGTGAATAAGGTGGTGGTGATGGATAATCGCACATCGAGCGTAAGAGATCCTCCAGCTTGCGGATAATGCCCTTGAGTGCAATAATATGCTCCTTCAACAAAATATTTTCACTTGTGAGATACTTGTTTTGAATACGAGCTAACTCAATCATCTTGAAAGCTTCGATCTCAGTTGGGGTAAGAAGATTATGATCAAGTTGAAGGGTGTCTTTTGCTGCCGAAGCTTGGTTCTCTGTGGCCTTCTTGATCCCTTCATCCTTGTTGATCTCCAAGGGTTCTTCCCTCTTCAGCTCTATCTTCATTAGCCAAGCATCTTTGTCACCATTGTTGGAGGAGGGGGACGACATGATGCCTGGCCTTGACAATCCTAACAGAGAACAGCTCGAAACAAGGATAGAGGATATTTGCGGGATACGGGAGTTAAAACCTTCGGGAGAATATATAATGAATTTTTACCGACCAAAATACGTATCATGCAAGAAAACGGAGTCCGGAAGGCACACGAGGTGCTCACGAGGTAGGGGGGCGCGCCCAGGGGGGAAGGGCGCGCCCTCCACCCTCGTGGGGCCCTCGTGTCCTTCCCAGACTGCCACTTATTTTTCTATTTTTCTAAATATTCCAAAACAGAGAAATATTGCCTTAAAAATTGTTTTGGAGTCGGTTTACTTACCATACCACATACCTATTCCTTTTCGGAGTCTCAAACGTTCTGGAAAGTGTCACTTATGTATTCCTCCGGGGTTATGGTTTCAATAACATTGGCTTCAACATTTATGGAATTACCTGAGATATAATGTTTGATTCTTTGACCGTTTACCACCTTCGGATTTGTGCCTTCGAAGTTGTTGATTTTTATAGCACCGGAACGATAGACCTCCTCGATAACGTAGGGGCCTTCCCATTTAGAGAGAAGTTTTCCTGCAAAAAATCTTAAACGAGAGTTGTATAGCAATACATAATCACCTACATTAAACTCACGCTTTTGTATCCTTTTGTCATGCCATCTTTTAACTTTTTCTTTAAACAACTTGGCATTTTCATAAGCTTGGGTTCTCCATTCATCAAGTGAGCTAATATCAAATAACCTCTTCTCACCGGCAAGTTTGAAATCATAGTTGAGCTCTTTAATAGCCCAATATGCCTTATGTTCTAGTTCGAGAGGTAAGTGACATGCCTTTCCATAAACCATTTTATATGGAGACATACCCATAGGATTTTTATATGCAGTTCTATAGGCCCATAATGCATCATCAAGTTTCTTAGACCAATTCTTTCTAGACCTGTTGACCGTCTTTTGCAAAATTAATTTGAGTTCTCTATTGCTCAATTCCACTTGACCACTAGACTGAGGGTGACAAGGAGATGCAATTCTATGATTAACGTCATACTTAGCAAGCATTTTACGGAAAGCACCATGAATAAAATGTGAACCACCATCAGTCATTAAATATCTAGGGACTCCAAACCTTGGAAAAATAACTTCCTTCAGCATTTTAATAGAAGTGTTATGATCAGCACTACTAGTTGGAATAGCTTCTACCCACTTAGTAAGGTACTCAACAGCAACTAAAATATGTGTGTATCCATTAGAGGCATGAAAAGGTCCCATATAATCAAAGCCCCAAACATCAAATGGTTCAATAACAAGTGAATAATTCATAGGCATTTCTTGACGTCTACTAATATTACCAATTCTTTGACATTCATCACAAGATAAGACAAACTTACGGGCATCCTTGAAGAGAGTAGGCCAATAAAAACCAGATTGCAATACCTTATGTGCAGTTCTATCTCCAGCGTAGTGTCCTCCATAAGCTTCGGAGTGACACTTGCGTAGGATCTGTTCCTATTCATGCTCAGGTACACAACGTCTAATAACACCATCTACTCCTTCTTTATAAAGATGTGGGTCATCCCAAAAGTAATGTCTCAAATCATAGAAAAACTTTTTGTTTTGCTGGTATGTGAAACTAGGTGGTATCAATTTAGCAACAATGTAATTAGCATAATCAGCATACCATGGAGTACTACGAGAAGTACTTATAACATTTAATTGTTCATTAGGAAAGCTATCATCAATAGGTAGTGGGTCATCAAGAATATTTTCTAACCTAGACAAGTTGTCTGCAACGGGGTTCTCAGCTCCTTTTCTATCAACAATATGCAAATAAAATTCTTGTAGCAAGAGAACCCATCTAATAAGTCTAGGTTTAGCATCTTTCTTTTCCATAAGATATTTAATAGCAGCATGATCTGTGTGAATAGTTACTTTAGAATCAACAATATATGGTCTGAACTTATCACAAGCAAATACAACTGCTAAAATTTCTTTTTCAGTAGTAGCATAATTTCTTTGAGCAATGTCTAAAGTCTTACTAGCATAATGGATCACATTTAATTTCTTATCAACTCTTTGCCCTAGAATAGCACCTACAGCATAATCACTAGCATCAAACATAATTTCAAAGGGTAAATTCCAATCAGGTGGCTGAACAATAGGTGCAGAGATTAATGCTTTCTTAAGTATTTCAAATGCTTCTACACAATCATCATCAAAGACAAATGTTATATCTTTTTGTAATAAATTAGTCAGAGGCCAAGAAATTTTGAGAAGTCCTTAATGAACCTCCTGTAAAATCTAGCGTGACCTAGGAAACTTCTTATACCTTTGATGTCCTTGGGACATGGCATCTTTTCAATAGCATCAACCTTGGCTTTATCAACTTCAATACCTCTTTCAGAGACTTTATGCCCCAAGACAATACCTTCATTAACCATAAAGTGGAACTTTTCCCAATTCAAGACAAGATTAGTTTCTTCACATCTCTGCAAAACTCGATCAAGATTGCTCAAGCAATCATCAAAAGAGGATCCATAGACGGAAAATTCATCCATGAAAACCTCACAAATCTTTTCACAAAAGTCAGAGAATATATCCATCATGCATCTTTGAAAGGTAGCAGGTGCATTACATAAACCAAAAGGCATACGTCTATAAGCAAAAGTACCAAATGGGCATGTAAAAGTAGTCTTTGATTGATCTTTAGCCGACACAGGTATTTGAGAGAAACCAAAATAACCATCTAGAAAGCAATAATGTGTATGTTTGCATAATCTTTCTAGCATTTGATCAATAAAAGGTAAGGGGTAATGATCTTTCTTAGTAGCCTTATTTAATTTACGGAAATCAATTACCATCCTATAACCTGTAATAATTCTTTGCGGGATCAATTCATCTTTATCATTAGGAACAACAGTAATACCTCCCTTCTTAGGGACACAATGGACAGGACTTACCCACTAACTATCAACAACGGGATAAATTATACCTGCCTCCAGAAGCTTTAGTATTTCTTTTCTTACCACTTCTTTCATTTTAGGATTCAGACGTCGTTGAGGATCATGAACTGGTTTGGCATCTTCTTCCAAATTTATTTTATGTTGACATAGGGTGGGACTAATGCCCTTAAGATCATCAAGAGTATATCCAATAGCAGCATGATGCTTCTTCAGAGTTTTCAATAATCTTTCTTCTTCATGCTCTGAAAGGTTAGCACTAATAATAACAGGATATATCTTCTTTTCATCAAGATAAGCATATTTAAGATTATCAGGCAACGGTTTAAGCTCAAACACGGGATCACCCTTGGGTGGAGGAGGATCCCCTAAGATTTCAACAGGCAAATTGTGTTTCAGAATAGGTTCCTGTTTAAAGAATACTTCATCTATTTCCCTTCTTTCATTCATAAACATATCATTTTCATGGTCTAGCAAATAATGTTCTAAAGGATCGCTAGGAGGTACGGCAATAGAAGCAAGACCAATAATTTCATCCTTACTAGGTAATTCTTCTTCACGATGTTGTTTACTAAATTTAGATAAATTAAACTCATGAATCATATCATCCAAGCCAATAGTAACAACATTCTTTTCGCAGTCTATCTTAGCATTAACAGTGTTCAAGAAGGGTCTACCAAATATAATGGGACAAAAGCTATCTTGTGGGGAACCAAGAACAAGAAAATCAACAGGATATTTAGTTTTCCCACACAAGACTTCAACATATCTAACAATTCCCATTGCTGATATAGTATCTCTATTGGCAAGTTTAATTGTAACATCAATATCTTCTATCTTAGAAGGTGCAATTTCATGCTTAATTTCTTCATATAAGGTAGTAGGTATAACACTAGCACTAGCACCCATATCACATAAGCCATGATAACAATGATCTCCTATTTTAACAGAAATAACAGGCACGCCTACCATAGGTCTATGTTTATCTTTAGCTCCAGGTTTAGCAATTCTAGCAGTTTCACCGCAAAATTGAATAACATGCCCATCAATATTATCAGACAAGAGATCTTTAACAATAGCAATATTAGGTTCTACTTGAACTTGCTCAGGAGGTGTATAAGTTCTAATATTGCTTTTAGGAACCACAGTTGAAGCTTTAGCATGATCTTTTATTCTAACAGGGAAAGGTGGTTTCTCAACATAAGAAGTAGGAACAATAGGATCATTATAAGTGACAGTATTTTCTTCAACTTTAATAGGTGCTGTTACTTTTACTTCTATGGGAGGATGATATTTAAACCACTTCTCCTTGGGGAGATCAACATAAGTAGCAAAAGATTCACAGAAAGAAGCTACTATCTCAGAGTCAAGTCCATATTTAGTGCTAAACTTACGGAAAATATCGGTATCCATAAAAGATTTAACACAATCAAACTTAGGTGCCATTCCTAACTCCTTACCTTCGTCGAGGTCCCAATCTTCAGAGTTGTGTTTAATTCTATCCAATAAATCCCATTTAAATTCAATAGTCTTCATCATAAAAGAGCCAGCACAAGAGGTATCGAGCATGGTGCGATTGTTTTCAGAAAGCCGAGCATAAAAGTTTTGAATAATTCTTTCTCTTGGGAGCTCATGATTGGGGCATGAATATAACATTGATTTAAGCCTCCCCCAAGCTTGAGCGATGCTTTCTCCTTTGCGAGGTCAAAAATTATATATATAATTGCGATCACGATGAACAAGATGCATTGGATAATACTTTTGATGAAATTCCAATTTCAATCTTCTACAGTTCCATGATCTTGTATCATCACATAGCCTATACCATGTCAATGCATCTCCCTTCAAAGATAAAGGGAAGACCTTCTTCTTAGCAACATCATCGGGTATACCTGCAAGCTTAAATAATCCACAAACTTCATCCACATATATTAGGTGCTCATCAGGATGCTTTGTTCCATCTCCTGTAAAAGGATTAGCTAGCAGCTTTTCTATCATACCCGAAGGAAATTCAAAGGGAAAATTTTCACTTTCAGTAGTTTCAATAGGTTGAGGAGCAACTATTTGCTCTACTGGTCGGGGTGAAGATACCCCGAACAAGCCCCTCAGAGGATTACTTTCCATAGTAACAACTGACAGTAAATTTCAGCACACTATATAAAATTTTCCTTACCAAATTCCACCTACCAAAGGCGCTTCACTCCCCGGCAATGGCGCCAGAAAAGAGTCTTGATGACCCACAAGTATAGGGGATCTATCGTAGTCCTTTCGATAAGTAAGAGTGTCGAACCCAACGAGGAGCAGAAGGAAATGATAAGCGGTTTTCAGCAAGGTATTCTCTGCAAGTACTGAAATAAGTGGTAACAGATAGTTTTGTGATAGGATAATTTGTAACGAGCTACAAGTAACAAAAGTAAATAAAGTGCAGCAAGGTGGCCCAATCCTTTTTGTAGCAAAGGACAAGCCTGGAAAAACTCTTATATAAGGAAAAGCGCTCCCGAGGACACATGGGAATATTGTCAAGCTAGTTTTCATCACGTTCATATGATTCGCGTTTGGTACTTTGATAATTTGATATGTGGGTGGACCGGTGCTTGGGTGCTGTTCTTACTTGAACAAGCATCCCACTTATGATTTACCTCTATTGCAAGCATCCGCAACTACAACAAAAGTATTAAGGTAAACCTAACCATAGCATGAAACATGTGGATCCAAATCAGCCCCTTACGAAGCAACGCATAAACTAGGGTTTAAGCTTCCGTCACTCTAGCAAACCATCATCTACTTATTACTTCCCAATGCCTTCCTCTAGGACCAAATAATGGTGAAGTGTTATGTAGTCGACGTTCACATAACACCACTAGAGTCTAGACAACATACATCTCATCAAAATATCGAACGAATACCAAATTCACATGACTACTAATAGCAAGACTTCTCCCGTGTCCTCAGGAACAAACGTAACTACTCACAAAGCATATTCATGTTCATAATCAGAGGGGTAATAATATGCATAAAGGATCTGAACATATGATCTTCCACCAAATAAACCAACTAGCATCAACTACAAGGAGTAATCAACACTACTAGCAACCTACTAGTACCAATCCCGGACTTGGATACAAGAATTGGATACAAGAGATGAACTAGGGTTTTGAGATAAGATGGTGCTGGTGAAGATGTTGATGGAGATTGCCCTCTCCCGATGAGAGGAGCGTTGGTGATGACGATGGCGATGATTTCCCCCTCCGGAGGGAAGTGTCCCCGGTAGAACAGCTCTGCCGGAGCCCTAGATTGGTTCCGCCAAGGTTCCGCCTCGTGGCGGTGGAGTCTCGTCCCAAAAGGTTGCTTATTATTTTTTCCTCGACGAAAGACCTCATATAGCAGAAGATGGGCATCGGAGAGCCAACAGGGGGCCCATGAGGTAGGTGGCGCACCCTAGGGGGGGCGCCCCCCACCCTTGTGGACAGGGTGTGGGCCCCCTGTCTTCATCTTTGGCAAGGATTTTTCATTATTTTTAACTAGATGTTCCGTGGAGTTTCAGGACTTTTGGAGTTGTGCAGAATAGGTCTGTAATATTTGCTCCTTTTCCAGCCCTGAATTCCAGCTGCCGGCATTCTCCCTCCTTATGTGAACCATGTAAAATAAGAGAGAATAGCCATAAGTATTGTGACATAACACATAATAACAGCCCATAATGCAATAAATATCGATATAAAAGCATGATGCAAAATGGACGTATCAGTACCCTTGGCGGACTAAACACGCCTAAGGACAAGGTCGCCTTCCTCAGGGCTCCGGACATGAACCCTGCGGCTGTGATAGCGGTGCAGGGCTTGCTGATAGCGTGCAGCACGTGCAGCTGCCCGAAGACTGTTCTCCTCAAGGAGCACGGCATCGTCATGCTGGTGCTGCTCTTGCTCTACTTCATTGTAGGCAAATACTCGAGGTGACCCGTACATGAGTTCCGTGGGGAGCACTGCTTCTTCCCCATAGACTAGGGAGAAGGGAGTCTGGCCGGTGGCTTGATTTGGTGTCATCATAGGGACCATAGAACCACTAGCAGCTCGTCGATCCAGCGTCTGCCACACTTTTGTATCTTATCAGAAGTCCTTGTCTTAAGCCCACACAGCACTTCAGCATTCATCCTCTCATCTTGTCCATTGCTCATGGGATGAGCAACAGAGGCAAATGAAACCTTGCTTTCAAGGGTTTGAACATATTGCATGAAGGCGCGGCTTGTGAACTGGGTGCTGTTGTCAGTAATAATTCTGGCGGGTACTCCGAAACAGCACACCAATCCTTTCAAGAACTTGATAGTTGATTGTGTAGTTACCTTCCTCACAGGCTCCACCTCCGGCCACTTTGTAAACTTGTCAATTACAACATACAAGAATTCAAAGCCCCCGGTAGCACGGGGGAAGGGCGCCAAGATGTCGAGCCCCCAGAACGAAAATGGCCATGACAAAGGGATCATCTAGAGAGCTTGAGCATGTTGATGGATGTTCTTGGAGTGGAACTGGCAAGCTTCACATCTAGTGACTAGCTCAATCGCATCTTGGAGGGTCGTGGGCCAGTAGAAACCTTGCTGGAAAGCTTTTCCAACCAAGGCTCTTGATCTAATATGGGAGCCGCACATGCCTTTGTGTATTTCTGCCAACAGTTCCTTCCCATCTTCCTGGCAAATGCACTTCGATTTCACACCATTGGGCCTTTTTCTATACAATGTGTCATCGACAAATTGATACATACTGGCCCTTCGGGCTACTCTTTCGGCTTCTTCTTGCTCCTCGGGAAGTTCTTCGGTTTGGAGGTAGTGGACTATGTGTCGTGCCCAAGTTGGAGCCTGAGGCTCGGCAACGAGGACAAACGGCACCTCCTCTTTTGTGGGAGAGCATATCTCAACCGCAAGAACTTGTAGTTCGGCGGGAGGGTGCTGTTCACTAGGCGAAGTGGAGTTATTCCCGGCAGCCTCACTACTGGGGACTTCGGGGAGTCCTGCCGGGAGATGCTTGTCAGAGTCCAATTTCCTCCCTTTTTTGTCCATCACTGTCAGGGATACTGAGCATTGAGTCAGGCGGAGAACAAAAGTCCCTGGTTCCATAGGGAGCTTTGAGCGGCGCATTTTGACAGATGATCAGTGATGTTGTTTTTCGCACGTGGCACGTGCTCTGTTTTCAATCCATCAAAATGCTCCTCCAGCTTCCTCACTTCCTCTACATATGCCTCCATTAATGGACTCTGGTAATCCTTGTTTACTTGTCTCACTACGAGTTGCAACTCTCCACAAATGATCAACGTCTTAATTCCCAATTCTATCACGATTCTGAGCCCGGCAAGGAGCTCTTCATATTCTGCAGTGTTGTTGGTGGCCTTTTCCCAGGGAAAATGCATTTGGATCACATATTTTAGGTGTTCTCCGATGGGTATAACAAGGAGCACACCGCCCCTGTGCCTTGTAGTGAGAAGGCACTGTCAAAATACATGATCCATTCTTGGGGCGCCTCCTTGCCGGGGATAACTGTTTCTGGTGTCTCTTCATCTAGAGTAGGTGTCCATTCTGCAATGACCTCTGCCAGTGCACTGCTATGAATGGTTGAGGTATCTCATACTTCATTCCAAAGCTTGACAGCTCTAGTGCCCATTCAACTATTCTGCCAGTGGCCTCAGGGTTCCTCAGTATGCATTGCAAAGGGAAACGAGTGACAACTATGATCTCGTGGGCTTGGGAGTAGTTGCGCAATTTCCTTGAGGCCATGATGAGGCCGAAGATCAACTTTTGCACTCCAGAGTACCTTGACCTAGGCCCCTGCAACAAGGAGCTAACAAAGTACACCGGCCGCTGCACTACCTTTTTCCTTGCCATTGTCTTGGGATTGCTTTCGTTATCTTGCTCTTCTTTCTCCTAATATGTACCTAACCTTGCTGCGACTGGTTCACTTCCTTCTCCGGGGAGGAAAGCAGCAGCGGCTACTCCTTCATCTATTTCCAGCTGTGCCACCAGCGCTGCACTAACCACTTGATTGGTTGCGGCTAAGTATAGAAGCAATGGCTCTTGTGGTTTAGGAGCGACCAAGGTGGGAGCAAAGGAAAGATAGGCTTTCAAGTCTCGCAGCGCTGCTTCTGCTTACGGGGTCGTCCACTTCATTGCCATGCCTTCTTCAGAATTTTCAAGAATGGTAGGGCACGCTCGGCAGACCTAGAAATGAACCTACTGAGCGCGACAACACATCTAGTTAAACGCCTCACATCCTTGACTGTCTTGGGTGCTTGAATCTGCTCGATTGCTCTGATCTTGTCGTGGTTGGCCTCTATCTCCTGGTGAGATACAAAGAAGCCAAGTAGCTTGCCGGAGGGAACGCCAAACACACACTTCTTAGGGTTCAACTTTAAGCTGATCTTGCACATATTTGCAAAGGTCTCTTTCAAGTCCTGAATGAGTGTTGATTTATCCTTGGTTTTGACCACTATATCATACATGTAAGCTTCAATATTCCTGTGCAACTAGGACTCAAACCCAATTTCCGCTACTCTTGCAAAAGTGGATCCAACACTTTTTAACTCAAAGGGCATCCGCACAAAGCAGTACGTGCCACATGGGGTTATGAACACGGTCTTCTCCTCGTCCTCCTTGGACATGAATATCTGATGGTATCCAGAGTAAGCATCCAAGAAGGAAAGCAGATCACACCCGGAAGTGGAATCCACAATCCGGTCGATGCACGGCAAGGGGAATGGGTCCTTCGGGCATGCCTTATTCAGATCAGTGAAGTCTATGCAAAGCCTCCATTTCCCATTCACCTTGCGGACCACCATCGGGTTCACCAACCACATCGGGTGTAACACTCCTCTGACCAAACCAGCTGCTTCAAGTTTCTTGATCTCTTCGGCAATGAATTGCTGCCACTCTAAAGCTTGCTTCCTGACTTTCAGCTTGATGGGCCGGGCATGAGGGCAGACAGCAAGGTGGTGCTCGATTACCTCCCTGGGAACGCCGGGGATGTCTGATGGTTGCCAAGAAAAAAAATCTACATTCGCCCAAGGGAAGGCAACGAGCGCACTTCCCTATTTATCATCAAGGGTGGAGCTGATGGTGGACGTATCACCAGCGCCTCCTAGCCCTGCTGGGACCTTCTTTGTATTAGGCGAGGCAACTTTGGACCTCTTTCTAGTGGAGCTCTGCGGCAAATCATCGACGGGTGCAACGCACTCCGGAGAGGCGCGCTTCCCGGATTCCTTGTTGGCATCCCCGCTAGCCTTCTTTCCTTCCTTGTTTTCCTTGGCGGGAGCTGCAGCTTCTGTGGCCTCGGCAGCGGCTGCATCCCGGTACATCTTATCCACGCATATGATTGCATCTTTCTTGCCTGACGTGATGGAGATGACGCCCATTGACCCTGGCATTTTCAGTGTATTGTAGACATAGTGAGATGCTGCCATGAATTTCGCCAGGGCTAGACGACCAAGAATCCCATTGTATGGCAAAAGGAGCTCGACCACATCAAACACAACTCTCTTGGTTCGGTAGTTTAGTTCTCCACCAAATGTCACCTGACGGGGTTGACTCCTTGAAACGTGCCAGTAACTTTGAGTTCTACAACTGATGTCTGAAGTTTGCTAATCACCTTGGGGGAAATCAGATTCAACCTTGCCCCACCGTCAACTAACATCTTTGTGACCTTAAGGTTGTGGATTGTTGGCGAAACCAACAACAGCAAACACCCTACCACAGTGGTGCGGTCAGGGTGGTCCTCTTCATCAAAGATGATAGGCGTGCGGGACCACTTGAGCGGCTTCCGGGAACCTGCTACTGGCTCAACGACATTGACCTCACGCGCCCACTGTTTGAGTTGACGGTGAGAGGAGTGCAAAGATGCGCCTCCATCGACGTGCAGGGCCTCAGTTGCCTTCTGGAACTCTTGGTCACTAGTTTCCCCATCATCCCCTTCATCAGTTTCATCATCACCTTCCTTTTTTTCACGGCCTCTAGCAGGCTTTTCATGATGCTAGGGAGTCTTGCCGCGGCGACCTCCTCTACCACCTCGGCCCTTCCCGCCAGCACCTTCTTGGTCTCTCTCCTTGTCATGCTTCTCATACTCAGCTTTCTGCTTTTTGACGAGTGGCTCAACCTGATGACACTCTTGGAGATCATGGCCCTTGGTTCAGTGGATCTTGCAATACGGCCCGTCTGTCTTCCCGGCTTTCTCGGCCGCCGCTGCCTCCCAGCAATCAGTGCACATGGCAACTTCCTTGCCGGGGGTTTCGGTCTTGGCTTTCTTGCCGGTACTAGGGGTGCCAGAACCCTCAACAGCCAGTACTGTCTTCTCTTTATGCTTCTTTTTGCGCTTTTTATTCTTCCTCTTTGGGTTAGTGGCATCGTCGTCGTCCTCTGAGTCAACTTTGACGCCATCCTCTTCTCCGGGGAGTCGCCTCCCTTCCTCCGTATGGGCACACTTTTACGGCAAGGTGTATAGCTCATTCATAGTCTTGGGCAGTCGGACGTCCATCTTGGAGCGTATCCTCCTGTTGTGCACATTTGACTGGAACACGACAATCACAGCTGCCGGGTGGATATCTAGAACGGTCCTGTGCACCCGGCTAAATCTCTGCATGTACTTCCGCAAACTTTCCCCTTCCTTCTGTGGAAGGAGTTGCAAGTTGCTGGGTCATCCTAGTTCTTGGTGGCCGCCAGTGAAGGCACCAAAAAACTCATTGCACAGGTCAACCCAGGACAAAATGGAATTCTCCGACAGGTGCATCAGCCACGACCTCACGTTTGGCTTGAGTGGCAAAGGGAAGTAGTTGACGAACACCTTCTCATCTCTTCCTCCGGCGGCTTGAATGGCAATTGTGTAGATGCTCAAGAACTCTGCCGGGTTCAGCCTTCAATCATAATTTTCTGGTATTTCTGGTTTGAAAACATGGGTAGATGGCCAACGGACTTTCTGCAGCTCGTGAGTGAAGGTATGGCACCCAACCACGAAAGGCAAGTATCCGCCTTCACTGGGTGCGAGTTCATCGATGTCTGGGCCATTGCGCCTGTCAGATTGGCGGCGGGTTTCGTGGCGCCGCTCTATAGTGACGCGCGCATCTTCCCTCCGCCGATCTTCCAGGACCTGCCGCTAATCTCGACTGGCCCGAGGGTCAGATGAAGCCATTGATACTTCGTCGGGCTCCTGGTGTCGTGGTTCTGGTTGTAGCCTCTGCAATGGCTGTCGTGGAGGGGTCTGCACTGTTGGAGTGGCTCCCTCCACATGGTTAGCAGAACGGTCCATTGTTGTTGCTTGCGGGTGCCACAATGGGCCCGCCCACTATGATTCTTCCGCTTGAGCAAAGCTGATCAAACTCTGGATGGTGGCTCTCCACTCGTCCATTTGATCGGCCGCTGGCGGGAATCTTAACATGAGTTGGGCTCGAGCCATGGCTTTCGAAGCAGTGCTTGGCATAGATGACGAGGCAGACCGCAACGTCGCTCGACTCCTGATAGTACCAGTAGTGGTAGCGCCGCGTTCTCGTCGCTGCGAGCCAGTCATCATGGTAGTACAGTGGCGAGAGGGATGTGCCTGGGGGTTGATGATACGTCTCCAACATATCTGTAATTTTTTTATTGTTCCATGATGTCTCATTATCAATCTTGGATGTTTTACAATCATTTTATAGTTATTTTATATAATTTTTTGGTACTAACCTATTGACATAGTGCCAAGTGCTAGTTGTTGTTTTTTCCATGTTTTTTTACATCGCAGGAAATCAATATCAAACGGAGTCCAAATGCCACGAAACATAACGATGATTTTTTATGGGCCAAAAGGAAGCAGATGGGCCCTGGTTGCACCTAGGGGGAGTCTCGAGGAGGGGACAACCCACCAGAGCGCGCCAGGAGGCCCTGGCGCGCCCTGGTGGGTTGTGCCCACCTCGGGTGCCCTCGGACCGCCTCTTTGCTCTATAAATACCCCAAAAAACGCAGAACCCTAGGGGAGTCGACTAAATATTCATCCAGCCGCCGCAGTGTCCAGAACCACTAGATCCAATCTAGACACCATCGCGGAGGGGCTCACCACTTCCATTGGTGCCTCTCCGATGATGCGTGAGTAGTTCTTTGTAGATCTTCGGGTCCGTAGTTAGTAGCTAGATGGCTTTCTCTCTCTCGCTGAATTCTTAATACAATGGTCTCTTGGAGATCCATATGATGTAACTCTTTTGCGGTGTGTTTGTTGGGATCTGATGAACTTTGAGTTTATGATCAGTTATATCTTTTTATATCCTAGAAAGTTATTTGAGTTTCTTTGTTCTCTTATATGTGTGATCTCTTATAGCCTCGTATTTCTTCTCCGATATTTGGGTTTTGTTTGGCCAACTTGATCTATTTATCTTGCAATGGGAAGAGGTGCCAGGTAGTTGGTTCGATCTTACGGTGCTTGATCCCAGTGACGGAAAGGGAACCGACACGTATGTATCGTTGCTACTAAGGATAAAAAGACGAGATCTATATCTACCACCATATAGATAAACATATCTTTTCTACATCATGTCATCATTCTTATTGCATTACTCCGTTTTTTCATGAACTTAATACACTAGATGCATGCTGGATAGCGGTCGATGTGTGGAGTAATAGTAGTAGATGCAGGCAGGAGTCGGTCTACTAATCTTGGACGTGATACCTATGTAATGATCATTTCCTGGATATCGTCATAATTATTTGAAGTTCTATCAATTGCCCAACAGTAATTTGTTTACCCACCATTTGCTATTTTTCTCGAGAGAAGCCACTAGTGAAACCTACGGCCCCCGGGTCTTCTTTCTTATATATTTGCCTTGCGATCTACTTTTCCTTTGCATTTTTATTTAGATATAACCAAAAAATACAAAAATACCTTGCTGCGTTTTATCTTTATTTATTTTATTTGGCATTCAATCTATTAATTTACTACAATTTACCTCACGTCTGCTTGCCTATCTTGAGGCGCCGTACCCCAGAAGGGATTGACAACCCCTTTAACACGTCGGGTTGCGAGGTCTTGTTGTTTGTGTACAAGTGTTGTTTATGTTGTGTTGCTTGGTTCTCCTACTGGTTCGATACCTTGATTTCATAACTGAGGGAAATACCTACCGTTGCTGTGCTACATCATCCCTCCCTCTTCGGGGAAATACCGGCATAGTTGCAGCTACCATCAAGGAGAATTTCTGGCGCCGTTGCCGGGGAGGATCTTCAACATAACCAGGCTCCTAATCACAAATCTCATCTCCTCGCAATTTACATTATTTGCCATTTGCCTCTTTTTTCCCTCTCCCCCACTTTACAAAAATTTGTTGTTTTATTCGCCTCTCTTTTTCCGTTCGCCGTTTTCTTACCAGATCTGTTTTTGTGTGTGCGGTCTTGTTTGCCGTTATGGATAATTCCTCCTCTATTGCTTGAATTCCCGAGAACAAGGTTCTCAACTTGAAACAGTGGGGAGGAGAAAGTTTAAAAGATGCTTGGTATAGAATTTGCAATGCTCATAATAGATCTATCCGTAAGCAATCTACCGTTGTGCGTTTGCGTTGTTTTTATGTTGGCATCACCACTTGGTATAGATTCGTCCTTGATATGATTACCGGTGGAAACTTCTTAATGAGTCCTCCATTTGATGCTCTTAATGCTATGGGAAATTTAGTGGGTTTCCCACCTCTTATGGTTAATGAAACAATTTTGACTCTTGAGCATGTTATGGAAAGACTAGATGCTATCGAAAATAAAATGCTCACTGAAGATCATTGTGACGCCCTCGATTCAATCGTAACTAATCATACACGCAAATGTGTACGATCAAGATCAAGGACTCACGGGAAGATATCACAACACAACTCTAGACACAAATTAAAATAATACAAGCTTTATATTACAAGCCAGGGGCCTCGAGGGCTTGAATACATAAGCTCGAAAACACAAGAGCCAGCGGAAGCAACAATATCTGAGTACAGACATGAGTTAGACAAGTTTGCCTTAAGAAGGCTAGCACAAAAGCAACATCGATCGAAAAGGCAAGGCCTCTTGCTTGGGAGCCTCCTAACTACTCCTGGTCATCGGCGGTCTCCACGTAGTAGCAGGCATCGACGGTGGCATCTGGCTCCTGGGCTCCGACATCTGGTTGCATCAACCGGAAAGAAGAAGAAAGGGGGAAAAGGGGGAGCAAAGCAACCGTGAGTACTCATCCAAAGTACTCGCAATCAAGGATCTATACTACATATGCAACATTATCAAAGGGAGGTTGTATATGTGGACTGGGCTGCAGAAATGCCAGAATAGAGGGGAGAACCTAGTCCTATCGAAGACTAGCATCTTCTAGAAACCACCATCTTGCAGCAACAGGAGGGAGTAGAGTAGCATAAAGTAAAGTAGTAGAAGTGTTATCAACCTCGGCCAGAGATCCTTTCTTGACTCCGTGCGAGAAAGCAATCCCAGAGCCATACTATCCAGTTATCATCACAATCCAATTCTCATCACCATCCAGTTCTCATCACAAGTATCCAGTTCTAGTTGTATCGATCGGGATACAACTCCAAGATTCCGTTACCGTAGGACAGGCTATCGATATATGTTTTCTTCCCTGCAGGGGTGCACCAACTTATCCACCATGCTCGATTAACTCCGGCCGGACACACTTTCCTGGGTCATGCCCGGCCTCGGCCAAACAATATGCCGCAACCCGACCTAGGCTTAATAAAGAGGTCAGCACGTCGAACTAAATCTATGCCCCCAGGGGTCATGGGCCATCTCCCCGGGAACTCCTACACGTTGCGTACGCGGGCGGTGAGCAAACCTAGCTACCTCCTTCAACAAGGCAGGCGCTTACGCAGTACAACCCGGCGCGCGCCGCTCAGTCTCTGACGTCTATTAAGCTTCGGCTGATGTATACGACGCAGAACGCCCATACTATGCCCACGTGATGGTTAGTGCTATCAGGCCAGAGGCCCCTCGGATCAAATATCCAAATCATAGTGGATTAGGAACGCGCGGTAACAAGCAGAGACTCACGAAAGATGTGACCCTGTTGCCCCGTCTCGAGGACTTGCGGCAAGGGCTAGGACTGCCCGGCCACGCCTCGTAATTATCTCGCGGGCACCTTCCAGGTCCGCCCGACTCCACATCACTCGCAATTAAGCTCGTGCGGGTACCCCTCAGGGTCGACCCGTCTTTCCAAGTAACAGTGGTAAAGTCCAAGTATCCGTGTGTCCAAACATCAAGGGGAAAACCCGAGGAATCACCCCCGATGAATTCCACTAGATGTAATCATCAAGGTGAACGTAAGAGGAATCACCCCCGAGGTTCACACTTGAGGGGTTGCATGACAGAGTCGTATCGGAAGTGGTTAAGGAGGAAATCACCCTTGATGACCACGACCGAATGACTACACTACAGGGTTAACGTCAGAAGTGCTGAAGAGGTTCACCCTCGGTACTCGATAGTAACCGAGTAGTGTCAAGCAACTAAGGGGAAGTGATGTGCAGTGTCGGGGCCTGTTCTTCGATCCCGTTGATCGGGTCTTCGATGATGAAGCGGGGGCAACAAGGACAAGGTGGGGGTCACTGATGGGTCTCTAACCAACCTATACTAAGCAGTTTAGGATAAGCAGGTAGGTAACAATAGCAGGTTACAATAAACAGGCTATGCAGCAGAATAGGAGCAAACAATAACAGTAGCAAAATCTAATGCAAGCATGAGAGAATGGAATGGGCGATATCGGGATGATCAAAAGGGGGGCTTGCCTGGTTGCTCTGGCAAGGAGGGGGTCGTCGGCGACGTAGTCGATCACAGGGGCGGCATCGGTCTCGGGGTCTACCAAAGAGAAGAGGGGGAAGAAACAGTAAATACATAGAAAACAGAGGTAACACTAAGCATGACATGACGATACGTAGCGCTAGGCGTGCTCTAACGCGGTACTACACGTTGCAGACGAAGGGGGGAAACATCCGAGGATGAATTCCCGACGTTAGGTGGATTCTGGATAAAGGAAAAGAGGGGGAAAGTTCCATGTTCAGCATGCTAGGGGCATGTGACATTAGAACGGACCACGTATTCGGATTCGTTGGGTTTTTCTGAGCAACTTTCATATAGAAAACTTTTTCATCCGAGTTACGGTTTAATTTCTATGACTTTCTAAAGTTTTAACAATATTCTAGAATTCCTGGATTTAATTAATAAATAGAAATAAATAGTAAAATGGCTATGGGCACCCAAAAGTGTACCCAACCAGAGTGCATGAGGCTGACAGTGGGGTCCAATTTACTGCCCAGTTAGCAGTCAACTGATGACTTTGACTGGTCAAACTAGACAGTGGGTCCCAGCTGTCATAGGTACATAACTAATTAAAAGTACTAATTAAACTAACTAATTAGGTGGGCCTAGTGTGAGTGAGCATTAATGTTGATTAACTATCCCACTAATTATTTCTTTTCTTTTGGGGGCTGGCCCCACTAGCCAGGGGCACAAACCAGCCCCTCTGGATGTGTGTGAACGCACAAAGAGGCCTCGGTGATGGCCATGGCCATGCCAGGGGTGGTGGTGCGCCGGGGAAAAGGAAAGCAGAGCGGCGACCAGCAGCGTGAGGGAGGCGGGCTGCAGGCGCCGCCGGCGGTAGTGGGCGACAACGGGGCGCGCAGGGGCAGCCGCGGGGAGGCGGCGTGCGGCATGGGGATTGGCGGGCCTTCGCGCTGGCGGCTACGAGCAGCTGGTGGCAGCAGCCGGCGGGAGCGGGCGGCGCGCGGCAAGTGCGCGCAGGGTGTGGCCCCGGGTCATAGGGGAGCGGCCGGGGGAGGGCCTCCATGGCGCAGGCAGGGGGAAGAGCGTGGGCAGGGCGGGCGGTGATGGCAGCAAGCGGGCGCAGGCGCGGCAGGGAGGCAGCGGCCAGCAGGAGTTCTAAGCAGAAGTAGCGGTAGAACAACAGCAATGAGGAGTAGCAACAGTGGCATGGAGCAGTTAAGAGCAGCAGCAGTTTGCATCACATGGAGTTGCATCTGCGCACACGCGTACGCGGACGCCGAGCTTCGGCCATGGCGCCACCGGCTCGTACAGGCAACTACGGTGACGAATCGAGGCAGGAACAAGGGGGATTCGGAGGAGGAGCTCACGAGGAATCTGTAGGGGAGGGCAGTGCGCTCGGGGGAGGCTCGTAGGCGATGGATCAAGCGGAGAGGCGATGACGACCGTGGTGGAGAAGACGGTTGGTGGTGACGGTTCGAGGGCGTCCCTGCTCAATCTGGTTGCCGGGACGGACGAAGCCTGCTACCGCAGACCTCCTGGACGTCCTCCCGCACGAAGGCGGTGACGGTGGCCGCGACGATGACGATGGTGCGGCGACAGTAGCTTCGGGTGTGTGTGGGGAAGCGAGCAAGTGCGAGGGAGGAAGAAGTGGCGGCTAGGGTTCGGCCAGGGAGAGAGGAGGGGCTTGGGGTGCCCTTGTAGCCATGAGGGAGGCGGGGATGGCCGCCACGCACGGCATGGCCGACGGATGGTCGCCACAATCCCCCTGCCTCCCTGTAGAAGGAGATTGGGGATGACCCCAATCTGGCTGGGCCAGCCATTTTTTGAAGATGAGCCAAAGTGCACTGTATAATAGCTCATTTTCCTTTCATACTTTCTAACTTCTGTTTTACTTTTCCCTCAACGTTTTGCATTTAAATTTCATACCAAATAAATTCAGTTGACTATGAAACTTGTCACATAAATATTAGTTATTATTTTGGAGAGGCCCACAACGTTTCAAGTCAATTTGAACTACATAAACATTTATTTATTTCGAAACGGTTATTTTTGGCTATTATTGGACTACTTTATAATTCCTAGGAATTAACTGGTGAGTCAAATGAAGTTGGTTTTAACATGACAAAGATCAGGGGGATTTATACTAAAATGCGAACATTTTAGTATTATAGTTTGGAGAAACAATATTTTGACTTGTCTTTTAATTTGAATTTGAGGTCGGTTTGGGACAAAGTGATGATTAGCAAAATTTAATTATGATGACATGGCACCATTAACAGGAGTTTACTGAAGCTTGACACCCGGGATGTTACAAATCTCCTCCACTACAAGAAATCTCGTCCCGAGATTTAAGTGGGGAAGTAAAGAGTAACTTTGGGAGAACTGACCCTTATAGGGTTAATTATCTGGTGAAAAAATCAGGGAATGTGGCAGAAGTATCTCTCGAGTTGAAACTTAAGAAAACATCGAGAGCAAAATATGAAGGTACAATAGGGAGTTTCAAGCGAATGGACAAACGATCGATACTTGAACAGAGTGTGAGTAGGGGGGTTCAGAGCATCGGGAATAGATCATCTCTCGGGTGGTGGCTCGTGATCTACATACGAAGCCAAGCGTGAGGAATAACTTTAGAAACAGGGGGGTTACAGGAGAGTCAGGTTTCGATCCTGTGGAACTATGGGTTATGGGCCCACCATGTGGGTTAAAAGCAGGAAGGGTGCTAACATTTTACACGGTCATGGTAGCAAGGCATGTTAGAGGATAGCCTTTCAGTTATGTTGGCAGCAACGTTGGTACCAAGGGCGAGGGACGAAGAGAATCATTTTCCTGCTCGTTGAACAAGGCGTGCCAATAGGCAAAGTTCTCGTCCATTGGTGGTCACCGGAATGTCATCAACATTAGTAACAGGGTCGTACTGACCGAATTATACCTCGAGGCATTCTTATAAGCAGGGAATTATTTCTTCTTTTATCATATAGTTCAAAAGAAAGACTAACAAACCAATGGAAAGGAAAATGTGATTATTAGGATTAATCAGATCAAAGGAAAGGAAAAAGGTGTTTGCACACAAGAATTTAGGGTATATCCTTCGCAAGGAAAGGCGGGCCATGATATACATGATAGGGCAGCAAGTTCAAAAGTATTTAGACAAAGGGGCGAGGGAAGAATCATGATATTACCCACACCACGGTGTTTGAATAATAAATCAAGAAAGATTTAGCATTGCGCTTCCAATGTTCTTGTTGATATGCGGAGTACCAGAGTCATGCTTCGAGGTAGCAATAACATGGTGTTTCGGTTAAGAGTTGGATCTGAAGATCGCAGAGGATACAAAGGAACACTTCCAAGATTACCCCGGAACGTAAGGAATAACCAAGCACAACCAGGTCTGTGTTGGCAGAAAGTCAAGATGTCATCGATGATATCACAAATCATTGAGGGGCAGGGATGGTATTTCTAGCCATGAATTCGATTGATAGCCTGAGACAAGTCAGTATATTGATGGGGATCATGACAGATTTTGTCGAGGTACTATGAAGAGGCCATCGAACAGCGACGACGTCAAGCAAAAGGAATGATGAAGCGAAAGGTTATTGGAACCACGGATGCGACACAAGCTCGAAATCAAGCTTGTTGTTTGAGGTGCAATGTTAAGATAAGGAAGATCGACGTAAGCTTAGCTCGTCGTCGGAAGTTGTGCTGCAGGAAGAAGGACCGGGTAGCACAGTTAAAATTAGCTCGATAATGATATAGCCGATCAGGCTAGGAATGATGTGATGGAGTATCATTCCAATGAGAATTCACAAGAGGTAGTGTGATGACACCATATCCTCGAGATAACAAGGGGCAATACTCGAGGTAGATCAAAAATAGAGGTTGAACAGATGAAATGATCTGCAGAAGACAAGTATTTTAACTTGTCCGGGAAATGGAATTAAGCAGCAACTATGGTTGGAACCACGATTATGAATGATCAAACCACCGATACAAGATGAACTTATAACACGGGGCAATTATTTTTACGAGCAGCTTCCATGATAAGTTCTACATCGGTTCCATGGGCATGAACACAAAGGTTCAAGGTCGACTCCCACTTCTTCAATGCATAAACTTTCATTCACTCCTCGTTTTCGAAGAAATTGTAGTGCAGAAGATTTATCTGGCGAAGTACCAGAAGAGTAAGACTCACATCTCTTTTGAGTTCACACGGATTAGGGAAGGCATAGGTTCAACCCATAGGGGTAGCTTAGGAACACCTACCACTAACTTCCAGAGCATATAACATCAGCTCAATAGAAGAGCATGGTTGACAATAAGCAAATGATACAATTTACCGAAGGCAATATGTATCAGGGGAAGAGCGCACGAGATTTAGAATATGAAGGACATTGCTGGATAATAATACAACAAAGGATTCAGCGGTCCTCAATGGATCTGATGTGAGTATCAGTACTCAATCAGAAGAGGGAAAGAATGCAAAGGAATCAGATTATAGAAACAGCTGAATAATTCAACGTTCAAGTTGAAGGGAACTAGGTGGACAATCATTACAACATGATTGGTCGAGATCCAACTCATGTCTAGAATGACGTATATATGAGCAGGAAGGTCAAATTTCAGGGTTTGACTGATGATTACGAGGAATCACAACATAAAGAATCAATAGGCTCAGGATGACATGGACAATGGATGTTAATGAATATTGCTAGACATATGGATTTAACCATAATGCAGGCAGACAAGACTTTTGGGAGCACTAGGCTGCAGAGGATCTTTGGGAGATCGAATTGCATTCGAAGAATTTTATGAGACATAAGATCAACTGGGGATGAACGAATCCCCGATAAGTGTGAGGAATTTTTTGTAGGGTTATTCAGGCGGAAAAGAGCAGCAAGGCAGTCGGAAAAAGGATTCTAGAAAGTCGAAGAATACTTTTGGGCATCTTGTAACAACAAGAACGACTAGGGATGGAAGTAAGAACGGCGAGGGTACACGTTTATCCATCAGGATTCAACTATGTTAAGGGATTGCAAAAGAAATGAACACAAGTTCTTGGGAGTAGATCAGAGAGTATCTTTGAATTCTTCTGGTGAAGCAGGCAACCATCCGGAATGAAGGGGCTCTCCGGGGAAAGTCGTTACGTGAACCTAATGTAGTTAGTAAATTCATTTAACCCTGAATAGAAGAGAGAACAGAGTACCAGAGTATAGACGAGGAGTAAAAGATCCTAATACCACCCAATTGCGACGTGGGCCCGTAAGACACACAACCAATGCTAGTAAAAGTTTTTCAGTGTTTAGACTCAACTTCGGCCAAGGAGTTGGAAAGGGAGCTACCTACAGGCAGTCGGCTCTGATACCAACTTGTGACGCCCTCCATTCAATCGTACACTAATCATACACGCAAATGTGTACGATCAAGATCAAGGACTCACGGGAAGATATCACAGCACAACTCTAGACACAAATTAAAATAATACAAGCTTTATATTACAAGCCAGGGGCCTCGAGGGCTTGAATACATAAGCTCGAAAACACAAGAGTCAGCGGAAGCAACAATATCTGAGTACAGACATGAGTTAGACAAGTTTGCCTTAAGAAGGCTAGCACAAAAGCAACATCGGTCGAAAAGGCAAGGCCTCCTGCCTGGGAGCCTCCTAACTACTCCTGGTCGTCGGCGGTCTCCACGTAGTAGCAGGCATCGACGGTGGCATCTGGCTCCTGGGCTCCGACATCTGGTTGCATCAACCGAAAAGAAGAAGAAAGGGGGGAAAGGGGGAGCAAAGCAACCGTGAGTACTCATCCAAAGTACTCGCAAGCAAGGATCTATACTACATATGCAACATTATCAAAGGGAGGTTGTATATGTGGACTGGGCTGCAGAAATGCCAGAATAGAGGGGAGAACCTAGTCCTATCGAAGACTAGCATCTTCTGGAAACCACCATCTTGCAGCAACATGAGGGAGTAGAGTAGCATAAAGTAAAGTAGTAGAAGTGTTATCAACCTCGGCCAGAGATCCTTTCTCGACTCCCTGGGAGAAAGCAATCCCAGAGCCATACTATCCAGTTATCATCACAATCCAATTCTCATCACCGTCCAGTTCTCATCACAAGTATCCAGTTCTAGTTGTATCGATCGGGATACAACTCCAAGTGTCCGTTACCGTACGACAGGCTATCGATATATGTTTTCTTCCCTGCAGGGGTGCACCAACTTACCCACCACGCTCGATTAACTCCGGCCGGACACACTTTCCTGGGTCATGCCCGGCCTCGGCCAAACAATACGCCGCAACCCGACCTAGGCTTAATAGAGAGGTCAGCACGTCGGACTAAATCTATGCCCCCAGGGGTCATGGGCCATCTCCCCGGGAACTCCTGCACGTTGCGTACGCGGCCGGTGAGCAGACCTAGCTACCTCCTTCAACAAGGCAGGCGCTTACACAGTCCAACCCGGCGCGCGCCGCTCAGTCGCTGACGTCTATTAAGCTTCGGCTGATGTATACGACGCAGAACGCCCATACTATGCCCACGTGATGGTTAGTGCTATCAGGCCAGAGGCCCCTCGGATCAAATATCCAAATCGTAGTGGATTAGGAACGCGCGGTAACAAGCAGAGACTCACGAAAGATGTGACCCCGTTGCCCCGTCTCGAGGACTTGCGGCAAGGGCTAGGAATGCCCGGCCACGCCTCGTAATTATTTCGCGGGCACCTTCCAGGTCCGCCCGACTCCACATCACTCCCAATTAAGCTCGCGCGGGTACCCCTCAGGGTCGACCCGTCTTTCCAAGTAACAGTGGTAAATTCGAAGTATCCGTGTGTCCAAACATCAAGGGGAAAACCCGAGGAATCACCCCCGATGAATTCCACTAGATGTAATCATCAAGGTGAACGTAAGAGGAATCACCCCCGAGGTTCACACTTGAGGGGTTGCATGACAGAGTCGTATCGAAAGTGGTTAAGGAGGAAATCACCCTCGATGACCACGACCGAATGACTACACTACAGGGTTAACGTCAGAAGTGCTGAAGAGGTTCACCCTTGCTACTCGATAGTAACCCAGTAGTGTCGAGCAACTAAGGGGAAGTGATGTGCGGTGTCGGGGCCTGGTCTTTGATCCCGTTAATCGGGTCTTCGATGATGAAGCGGGGGCAACAAGGACAAGGTGGGGGGTCACTGATGGGTCTCTAACCAACCTATACTAAGCAGTTTAGGATAAGCAGGTAGGTAACAATAGCAGGTTACAATAAATAGGCTATGCAGCAGAATAGGAGCAAACAATAACAGTAGCAAAATCTAATGCAAGCATGAGAGAATGGAATGGGCGATATTGGGATGATCAAAAGGGGGGGGCTTGCCTGGTTGCTCTGGCAATGAGGGGGTCGTCGGCGACGTAGTCGATCACAGGGGCGGCATCGGTCTCGGGGTCTACCGAAGAGAAGAGGGGGAAGAAACAGTAAATACATAGCAAACAGAGGTAACACTAAGCATGACATGACGATACGTAGCGCTAGGCATGCTCTAACGCGGTACTACACGTTGCAGACAAAGGGGGGAAACATCCAAGGATGAATTCCCGACATTAGGTGGATTCCGGACAAAGGAAAAGAGGGGGAAAGTTCCATGTTCAGCATGCTAGGGGCATGTGACAGATGAACGGACCACGTATTCAGATTCGTTGGGTTTTTCTGAGCAACTTTCATATAGAAAACTTTTTCATCCGAGTTACGGTTTAATTTCTATGACTTTCTAAAGTTTTAACAATATTCTAGAATTCCTGGATTTAATTAATAAATAGAAATAAATAGTAAAATGGCTATGGGTACCCAAAAGTGTACCCAACCAGAGTGCATGAGGCTGACAGTGGGGTCCAGTTTACTGCCCAGTTAGCAGTCAACTGATGACTTTGACTGGTCAAACTAGACAGTGGGTCCCAGCTGTCATAGGTACATAACTAATTAAAAGTACTAATTAAACTAACTAAGTAGGTGGGCCTACTGTGGGTGAGTATTAATGTTAATTAACTATCCCACTAATTATTTCTTTTCTTTTGGGGGCTGGCCCCACTAGCCAGGGGCACAAACCAGCCCCTCTGGCTGTGCGTGAACGCACAGAGAGGCCTCGGCGATGGCCATGGCCATGGCCAGGGGTGGTGGTGCGCCGGGGAAAAGGAAAGCAGAGCAGTGACCAGCGGCGTGAGGGAGGCGGGCTGCAGGCGCCGCCGACGGTAGTGGGCGGCAGCGGGGCGCGCAGGAGCAGCCGCGGGGAGGCGGCGCGCGGCACGGGGATTGGCGCGGCCTTCGCGCCGGCGGCTACGAGCAGCTGGTGGCAGCAACCGGCGGGAGCGGGCGGCGTGCGGCCAGTGCGCGCAGGTGTGGCCCCGGGTCATAGGGGAGCGGCCGGGGGAGGGCCGCCATGGCGCAGGCAGGGGGAAGAGCGTAGGCAGGGCGGGTGGTGATGGCAGCAAGTGGGCGCAGGCGCGGCAGGGAGGCAGCGGCCAGCAGGAGTTCTAAGCAGTAGTAGCGGTAGAACAACAGAAATGAGGAGTAGCAACAGTGGCATGGAGCAGTTAAGAGCAGCAGCAGTTCGTAACACATGGAGTTGCATCTGCGCACACGCGTACGCGGACGCCGAGCTTCGGCCGTGGCGCCACCGGCTCGTACAGGGAACTACGGCGATGAATCGAGGCAGGAACAAGGGGGATTCGGAGGAGGAGCTCACGAGGAATCTATAGGGGAGGGCAGTGGGCTCGGGGGAGGCTCGTAGGCGACGGATCGAGCGGAGAGGCGGCGACTTCCGTGGCGGAGAAGACGGTTGGTGGCGACGGTTCGAGGGCATCCCTGCTCAATCTGGTCCTCGGGACGGACGAAGCCAGCCACCGTGGACCTCCTGGACGTCCTCCCGCACGAAGGCGGTGACGGTGGCCGCAACGGTGACGATGGCGCGGCGATAGTAGCTTCGGGTGTGTGTGGGGAAGCGAGCAAGTGTGAGGGAGGAAGAAGTGGCGGCTAGGGTTCGGCCAGGGGAGAGAGGAGGGGCTTGCGGTGCCCTTGTAGCCATCGGGGAGGCGGGGATGGCCGCCATGCACGGCATGGCCGGCGGATGGGCGCCACGATCCCCCTGCCTCCCTGTAGCAGGAGATTGGGGATGACCCCAATCTGGCTGGGCCAGCCATTTGTTGAAGATGGGCCAAAGTGCACTGTATAATAGCTCATTTTCCTTTCATACTTTCTAACTTCTGTTTTACTTTTCCCTCAACGTTTTGCATTTAAATTTCATACCAAATAAATTCAGTTGACTATGAAACTTGTCACATAAATATTAGTTATTATTTTGGAGAGGCCCACAACGTTTCAAGTCAATTTGAACTACATAAACATTTATTTATTTTGAAATTGTTATTTTTGGCTGTTATTGGACCAGTTTATAATTCCTAGGAATTAACTGGTGAGTCAAATGAAGTTGGTTTTAACATGACAAAGATCAGGGGGATTTATACTAAAATGCGAACATTTTAGTATTATAGTTTGGAGAAACAATATTTTGACTTGTCTTTTAATTTGAATTTGAGGTCGGTTTGGGACAAAGTGATGATTAGCAAAATTTAATTATGATGACATGGCACCATTAACAGAAGTTTACTGAAGCTTGACACCCGGGATGTTACAATCATATGGAAATTATACATAAAAAGATGCATAATTTTGCTACTAATCTTGGGTCAAAAGCGGGCGATATTTTTAAGTTGTTAAAAGAGAGGGGTACTTTAATCCATGAAAGAATAGAAGAACGTCCGTCTTGGATCGATAAATTGGAAGAAATTTTTAGTAATTTAAGTACGGCTTTTACTACCACTCTAAATCATTGAGGACACTCCTGTAAAGAGTAGGAGATCCAGAAACAAGGGTGCAACTTCTAGTGATAGAAATAAAGGAGATCTTAAGATGATTAGTATCCACCCTGATTTTGTTGAAGTGATAAGAGATCCTTTTTGCAAGAATGAAATCTTTGAATTTATCCCTAGGAGTATTTTTATTGAAAATCTTTATGCTAAATCTTTGAGGGATTCTAAGTGTTTGATTGAAGAGTTGGACAAAGATGACAAAACTTAGATCCTTGCCTTATGCCTAGCTAAGGGCGTAAAACTATAGCGCTTGTTGGGAGGCAACCCAATGAATAAATTTATTTTTGCTTTTTGCTTTCTGTTCTTGTGTTTTAGCACAATTATGCTACTGTTATGAATGTGTTTTTTGTATTTTAATTAGTGTTTGTGTCAAGTAGAACCCATAGGATCTTCTTGGGTGATAGTTGTTTGATCTTGCTGAAAAAGACAGAAACTTTGTGCTCAGGAAAATAATTGTTAACATTCACCAGAACGTCATAAATTGATGATTATTTTTTCAGAAGATCAATATACAAATTATCCAGGATTTCCTAGTTTTTCATAATTTTTCGAGTTCCAGAAGTATTTGAACAAATCAGATTACTACAGACTGTTCTGTTTTGACAGATTCTGTTTTCTTTGTGTTGTGTGCTTATTTTGATGGCTCTATGGTTTTCTTTGATGAGTTTTTTCCATAGAAAAGTTGGAATACAGTAGATATAATACAAAAACAAAATATGAATTGGTTTGATATAGCACTTATAGTAGTGATTTATTTTCTTACACTAACGGATCTCACGAAGGTTTTGTTGAGTTTTGTGTGCTTGAAGTTTTCAAGTTTTGGGTTATCTTATGATGGATGAAGGAAGGATGTAAGAGCCTAAGCTTGGGGATGACCCGGCATACCAAGCTATTATCCAAGAATGAGCAACCAACTAAGCTTGGGGATGCCCCCGAGTGGCATCCCCGCTTTCTTCCAACAACTATCAGTATTTTACTCGAGGCTATATTTTTATTCGTCACATGATATGTGTTTTTCTTGGAGCGTCTTGTATGATATGTGTCTTTGCTTGTTTTATTTTGTGTTATAAGCCATCAATCCTTGCTGGACACACCTATTTGAGAGAGCCAAAATTATATCTTGACTTGTTAGAATTGCTCTCTATGCTTCACTTAAATCTTTTATCAGCTAGGACTTGCTCTAGTGCTTCACTTATATCTTTTTTAGCACGGTGTGCTTTGTTATTTTTGAAGAAATGCTCTCTTGCTTCACTTAGATTTATTTGAGAGTTAGTAAAACTTTGAAGAATTTTTTTCTTGCTTCACTTAAATTATTTCGAGAGAAAGAAAATTTGTTATGCTCATGATCTTCGCTTATATTTGTTTGAGCTTATGAAAAGCAACACATAAAATTTAGTCCCAGAGTGATAGATATCCAAGAAGGATAAAGAAAAATAAAATGTGATGAAGATCATTGGACAAAATAAACTTTATTCTTAGTAATAGTTCTGAGATATGATGATGTGATATGTGAGATATGTTGATGAGCAATTGTGCTTTAGTAAGAATATTGGCGTTAAGGTTTGTGATTCCCTATGCATGCACGGAAGTCAATAATCATGCAATCAAAGTTATATCCTACTTGTGGTGCATTATTCGGTGTTAATTATCCTTAATGCTTTCTTATGAGATTATTCGTTTCTTGGTTGGTCGCTTCTCAATCTTTTTGCTAGCCTTCATTTTGCACTAAGTATGACCTCTACTTGTGCATCCAAAATCCTTTAAACCAGTTTTGCCACATGAGTCCACTATAGCTACCTATATGCGGTATTCTTTTGCCATTCTAAGCAAATTTTCATGTGCCATCTATAATTTTCAAAATAAACTTCTCTTTTGTGTGTTTGTTTCGCTCGCGGAACGGTAACGGGTGGCTAATATTTTCCATGCTAGATGTGTTATTCTCAAGATGAGTATTTATTCACTTGTCATTGCACGAGAGTAAGGCAAAGATTTTAGGGATGCCCAGTCCCGAAATGCAAGAAAATATTTACTTTATGTTGTCAAATAATAAATTCCTTGGAAATTGTTGGTATGGAGGGCACCCGTGGATACGGCTAGCCATGAAAAGTGAAAGAATGGTGGAAAAAGGAATAAACTTCATTTCCTGTTTGGGACCCGCCTATCGCATATCTAGCAAGGAAAGTGTTTGTAGCTCTGAGTCGTTTTCGTTGGTGGGATGGATACACCTCCCAAAATGTTTTTATCTCTAATTTTTTTCGCTTTGAGCTCTGGCACCTCTACAAATCCCTACTTCCCTCTGCGAAGGGCCTTTCTTTTACTTTATGCAATTTTTATTTTTGAAATTTAAGTCTCGATATTCTCTTGCAAAAGCACCAACTAGGAGGCAATATGATCTTGCTCAAGTATTGGGTGTAATTAATATTCTAGTATGTTTCATGAATGATTCAATGTTTGAGCATGATGGGCTAGGGATAACTTATTTTAGCGTTGATATTTTGAACATGGTTGCTTGTTGATATGCTTGAGTATCTAAATTATTATGTCAAAACTAGACTATTGCTTTGAATCACATAAAAGTCCAATTGTCCATGCTATAAAGAAAAGAATATGTTATGACTTGATGAACAACACTTCACATCAAAAATTTTTTATCACTTACCAACTCAAGGACGAGTAGGAGTTAAGTTTGGGAATGCTGATATGTCTCCAACGTATCTATCATTTTTTATTGTTCCATGTTGTTTTATTATCAATCTTGGATGTTTTATAATGATTTTATATCATTTTTTGGTACTAACCTATTGACATAGTGCCAAGTGCCAGTTGCTGTTTTTTCCATGTTTATTTACATCACACGAAATCAATATCAAACGGAGTCCAAATGCCACGAAACTTCACGATGATTTTTTATGGGCCAAAAGGAAGCAGATGGGCCCTGGTTGCACCTAGGGGGGAGTCCCGAGGAGGGGACAACCCACCAGGGCGCGCCAGGAGGCCCTAGCGCGCCCTGGTGGGTTGTGCCCACCTCGGGTGCCCCCCGGACCGCCCCTTTGCTCTATAAATACCCCAAAAATCCCAGAACACTAGGGGAGTCGACGAAATATTCATCCAACCGCCACAGAGTCCAGAACCACCAGATCCAATCTAGACACCATCACGGAGGGGTTCACCACTTCCATTGGTGCCTCTCCGATGATGCGTGAGTAGTTCTTTGTAGGCCTTCGGGTCCGTAGTTAGTAGCTAGATGGCTTTCTCTCTCTCACTGAATTCTCAATACAATGGTCTCCTGGAGATCCATATTATGTAACTCTTTTGCGGTGTGTTTGTTGGGATCTGATGAACTTCGAGTTTATGATCAATTATATCTTTTTATATCCAAGAAAGTTATTTGAGTTTCTTTGATCTCTTATATACATGATCTCTTATAGCCTCGTATTTCTTCTCCGATATTTGGGTTTTGTTTGGCCAACTTGGTCTATTTATCTTGCAATGGGAAGAGGTGCCCGATAGTGGGTTTGATCTTACGGTGCTTGATCCCAGTGACAGAAAGGGAACCGGCATGTATGTATCATTGCTACTAAGGATAAAAAGACAAGATCTATATCTACCGCCATATAGATAAACGGATCTTGTCTACATCATGTCATCGTTCTTATTGCATTACCCCATTTTCCCATGAACTTAATACACTAGATGCATGCCGGATAGCGGTCAATGTGTGGAGTAATAGTAGTAGATGCAGGCAGGAGTCGGTCTACTAATCTTGGACATGATGCCTATGTAATGATCATTGCCTGGATATCGTCATAATTATTTGAAGTTCTATCAATTGCCCAACAGTAATTTGTTTACCCACCGTTTGCTATTTTTCTCGAGAGAAGCCACTAGTGAAACATACGGCCCCCGGGTCTTCTTTCTCATATATTTGCCTTGCGATCTACTTTTCCTTTGCATTTTTATTTAGATCTATTAAACCAAAAAATACAAAAATACCTTGTTGAGTTTTATCTTTATTTATTTTGTTTGCCGTTCGATCTATTAATCTACCACAATTTACCTCACGTCCGCTTGCCTATCTTGAGGCGCCGTACCCCGGAAGGGATTGACAACCCCTTTGACATGTCGGTTTGTGTGCAGGTGATATTTACGTTCTGTTGCTTGGTTCTCCTATAGGTTCGATACCTTGGTTTCATAACTGAGGGAAATACCTACCGTCGCTGTGCTACATCATCCCTCCCTCTCCGGGGAAATACCGACGTAGTTGCAGCTACCATCAGTTGACGACGCCGTTTGGCACTTCGTCTTGGTTACCCTGCCCTGGGCAAGGCGCGTGCCCCGTAGTTGCACCTATAACAGGGACAGCTAGGGGGTCGCGACTCGCACCAGAGCGGGTGTTGTCACTACGATGGCGCCCACCAGTGCGGTGGGGAGGTGGAGACTGCACATCCTCCCCGCCTGTGCCTTGTGGAACACGGCCGTCGGGGTGCTATTGATGCCGCCCTCCCCCGATGTCTTCCCCTCCCGCTTCGGCCGCAGGAGAAATGACGACAGCGCCGCCTGCGCCGATCACGGCCCCCATGGTACCCGCGTCCCCAATACCGCCGCCGCACCTGTAGTATCAGCGGCTGAATGTGAGGGGGCCTTCGAGGTGGAAGGATGAGTTGTTGCACCGGGCTTCTTCTTGGGTGCCATGGATGATGAAGAATACTGCTACCTCTTGAGCACTGCGTTGGATTTCCTTGAACAGGAAAGGATGATGCAGCAAAGTAGCGTAAGTATTTCCCTCAGTTTTTGAGAACCAAGGTATCAATCCAGTATAAGGCTACGCGTGAGTCCCTCGTACCTGCACAAAACAAATAACTCCTCGCAACCAACGCGATAAGGGGTTGCCAATCCCTTCACGGTCACTTACGAGAGTGAGATCTGATATATATGATAGGATAATATTTTTGGTATTTTTTTTGATAAAGATGCAAAGTAAAATAAAAGCAAAGTAAAAAGCAAAGGAAATAACTAAGTATTGGAAGATTAATATGATGAAGATAGACCCGGGGGCCATAGGTTTCACTAGTGGCTTCTCTCAAGAGCATAAGTATTTTACGGTGGGTGAACGAATTACTCTTGAGCAATTGACAGAATTGAGCATAGTTATGAGAATATCTAGGTATGATCATGTATATAGGCATCACGTACGAGACAACTAGACCGACTCCTGCCTGCATCTACTACTATTACTCCACTCATCGACGCTATCCGGCATGCATCTAGAGTATTAAGTTCAAGAAAACAGAGTAACACTTTAAGCAAGATGACATGATGTAGAGGGATAGATTCATGCAATATGATAAAAAACCCATCTTGTTATCCTCGATGGAAACAATACAATACGTGCCTTGCTGCCCCTACTGTCACGGGGAAAGGACACCGCAAGATTGAACCGAAAGCTAAGCACTTCTCCCATTGCAAGAAAGATCAATCTTGTAGGCCAAACCAAACTGATAATTCAAAAAGACTTGCAAAGATAACCAATCATACATAAAAGTATTCAGAGAAGATTCAATATTGTTCATAGATAATCTTGATCATAAACCCACAATTCATCGGTCTCAACAAACACACCGCAAAAAGAAGATTACATCGAATAGATCTCCATGAGAGAGGGGGAGAACACTGTATTGAGATCCAAAAAGAGAGAAGAAGCCATCTAGCTACTAACTATGGACCCGAAGGTCTGAGGTAAACTACTCACACTTCATCGGAGAGGCTATGATGTTGATGTAGAAGCCCTTCGTAATGGATGCCCCCTCTGGCGGAGCTCCGAAACAGGCCCCAAGATGGGATCTCGTGGGTACAGAAGGTTGCGGCGGTGAAACTAGGTTTTTGGCTCCGTATCTGATCATTTGGGGGTACGTAGGTATATATAGGAGGAAGGAGTACGTCGGTGGAGCAACAGGCGGCCCACGAGGGTGGAGGGTGTGCCCTGGGGGGGTAGGCGCGCCCCTCTACCTCGTGGCCTCCTCCCTTGTTTCTTGACGTAGGGTCCAAGTCTCCCGGATCATAATCTTCCTAAAAATCACGTTCCCGAAGGTTTCATTCCGTTTGGACTCCGTTTGATATTCCTTTTCTACAAAACTCTGAGATAGGCAAAAAATAGCAATTCTGGGTTGGGCCTCCGGTTAATAGGTTAGTCCCAAAAATAATATAATAGTGGATAATAAAGCCCAATAATGTCCAAAACAGTAGATAATATAGCATGGAGCAATCAAAAATTATAGATACGTTGGAGACGTATCAGGCATCCCCAAGCTTAATTCCTGCTCGTCCTTGAGTAGGTAAATGATAAAAACAGAATTTTTGATGCGGAGTGCTACTTGGCATAATTTCAATGTAATTCTTCTTAATTGTGGTATGAATATTCAGATCCGAAAGACTCAAGACAAAAGTTTAATATTGACATAAAAGATAATAATACTTCAAGCATACTAACAAAGCAATCATGTCTTCTCAAAATAACATGGCCAAAGAAAGTTATCCCTACAAAATCATATAGTCTCGCTATGCTCTATCTTCACCACACAAAGTATTTAAGTCATGCACAACCCCGATGACAAGCCAAGCAATTGTTTCATATCTATGACATTCTCAAACTTTTTCAATCTTCATGCTATACATGAGCGTGAGCTATGGATATAACACTATATGTGGAATAGAATGGTGGTTGTGGAGAAGACAAAAATGGAGAAGATAGTCTCACATCAACTAGGCGTATTAACGGGCTACGGAGATGCCCATTAATAGATATCAATGTGAGTGAGTAGGGATTGCCATGCAACGGATGCACTAGAGCTATAAGTACATGAAATCTCAACAAAAGAAACTAAGTGGGTGTGCATCCAACTCGCTTGCTCACGAAGACCTAGGGCATTTTGAGGAAGCCCAGCATTGGAATATACAAGCCAAGTTCAATAATGAAAAATTAACACTAGTATATGAAAGTGACAAAATGAGAGACTCTCTATCATGAAGATCAAGGTGCTACTTTGAAGCACTAGTGTGGTAAAAGGATAGTAACATTGTCCCTTCTCTCTTTTTCTCTCATTTTTTTATTTGGGCCTTTTTCTCTTTTTTTATGGCCTCTTTTTTTCTCTCTTTTTTATTTAGTCTGGAGTCTCATCCCGACTTGTGGGGGAATCATAGTCTCCATCATCCTTTCCTCACTTGGGACAATGCTCTAATAATGATGATCATCACACTTTTATTTTCTTTACAACTCAACAATTACAAGTCGGTACTTAGAACAAAATATGACTATATATGAATGCCTCCGGCGGTGTACCGGGATATGCAATGAATCAAGAGTGACATGTATGAAAGAACTATGAACGGTGGCTTTGCCACAAATACGATGTCAACTACATGATCATGCTAAGAAATATGACAATGATGGAGCGTGTAATAATAAACGGAACGGTGGAAAGTTGCATGGCAATATATCTCAGAATGGCTATGGAAATGCCATGATAGGTAGGTATGGTGGCTGTTTTGAGGAAGGTATATGGTGGGAGTATGATACCGGCGAAAAGTGCGCGGTATTAGAGAGGCTAGCAATGGTGGAAGGAAGAAAGTGCGTATAATCCATGGACTCAACATTAGTCATAAAGAACTCATATACTTATTGCAAAAATCTACAAGTTATCAAAGCAAAGTATTACGCGCATGCTCCTAGGGGGATAGATTGGTAGGAAAAGACCATCGCTTGTCCCCGACCGCCACTCATAAGGAAGATAATCAATAAATAAATCATGCTCCGACTTCATCACATAACGGTTCACCATACGTGCATGCTATGGGAATCACAAACTTTAACACAAGTATTTCTCAAATTCAAAACTACTCAACTAGCATGACTCTAATATCACCATCTTTATATCTCAAAACAATTATCAAGCATCAAAATTTTCTTAGTATTCAACACACTCATAAGAAAGCTTTTACAAATCTTGAATACCAAGCATATTAGGATTATTTAAGCAAATTACCATGCTATTTAAGACTCTCAAAATAATCTAAGTGAATCATGAGAGATCAATAGTTTCTATAAAACAAATCCACCACCGTGCTCTAAAAGATATAAGTGAAGCACCAGAGCAAAACTATATAACTCAAAAGGTATAAGTGAAGCACATAGAGTATTCTAATAATTTCCAAATCATGTATGGCTCTCTCAAAAGGTGTGTACAGCAAGGATGATTGTGGTAAACTAACAAATAAAGACTCAAGTCATACAAGACGCTCCAAGCAAAACACATATCATGTTGTGAATAAAAATATAGCTCCAAGTAAAGTTACCGATGGAAGTAGACGAAAGAGGGGATGCCTTCCGGGGCATCCCCAAGCTTTGGCTTTTTGGTGTCCTTAGATTATCTTGGGGGTGCCATGGACATCCCCAAGCTTAGGCTTTTGCCACTCCTTGTTCCATAATCCATCAAAGTCTTTCACCCAAAACTTGAAAACTTCACAACACAAAACTCAACAGAAATCTCGTGAGCTCCGTTAGCGAAAGAAAACAAAAGACCACTTCAAGGTACTGTAATGAACTCATTATTTATTTATATTGGTGTTAGACCTACTGTATTCCAACTTCCCTATGGTTTATAAACTATTTTACTAGCCATAGATTCATCAAAATAAGCAAACAACACACGAAAAACAGAATCTGTCAAAAATAGAACAGTCTGTAGTAATCTGTAACTAACACAAACTTCTGTAACTCCAAAAAAATCTACCAAAATAGGACGACCTAGACACTTTATTTATTGATCAGCAGCAATTAGAATCAGTATTTTATCACGTTCTGGTGGTTTTTCACAATTGTTTTTGTGAACAGAAAGTTTCTGGAAATTACAGCAAGATCAAATAACTATCATCCAAGAAGATCCTATAGGTTTAACTTGGCACAAACACTAATTAAAACATAAAAACACATCTAACCAGAGGCTAGAACAAATATTTATTCCTAAACAGAAGCAAAAAGAAAAAACTAAAAATAAAATTGGGTTGCCTCCCAACAAGCGCTATCGTTTAACGCCCCTAGCTAGGCATAATAGCAAGGATAGATCTAGGTATTGCCATAATAGTGTTATGACAAGTCATGAAAACTTTTCTCATATTCTCTATGTTCAGCAGCAAGTTTTCTTTGAGGCAAGAAAAAATAATCAAAAGGGCTAAATTTAATGGGACAAAAGTCCCCAAGATCAATCTCGGGAGGTATGGGTTCCTCCCTAGGACCTTTGTAATGCACAACCAATTCATCATTAAGAGCATTCTTTTGGCAAAAAGTCACAAGCCTTCGTTCAAGAGGAAAACCTAATCCATTATTCTGAATAGCAAAATCATCATTAAGCTCGGAAATTCTATCAACTAGAACATCGGCGGGAACCTTTTTCCTAAGATTTTCGTTATAAGCAATATGATCTAAAGATTGTAAACGCATCATGTATTCTTGACTAAAAAGGATAGCTTCAATGGGAGGATGACTAGCATCTACCCTATAATGCGCAAAGATTTCTTTGGCCTCTTTTATTATAAATCTAAACTCATGAGCTAAAAAGATAGTGGTGGCACGCTTAATAGAAGAATGCTCAATATTAGAGAATTCTAGAAAAATTCTTTGTATGCAAGGATGAAAGTGCATAAATTGCCTTTCAATTTCAAATATAAGCATGGTAATAGCGTCCGCAAGACTACTAGTTCTATGGAGAATAGAACCGCTCATAGAAGGCAAAGTACCGGCACCAGTAAAGAAATCTTGAATAACTCATTTTCCAATAATATTACCACTACCAATTCGAGATCTTTTTGTATGCAAGGTAGGGCGTTCTTCAGCAGGAGCATCAGAATTTTCTATGATATTATTATTGTCCATATCGGCAATAATTTCCCCAATTTCAGACATAACGACAGAGAGAGCGAGGGGCAAAAATAAGAAGGCGACGAAAAAGAGAGGGCAAATAAAACGGCAAGGGTGAAGTGGGGGAGAGGAAAACGAGAGGCAAATGGCAAATAATGTAATGCGGGAGATAAGGGTTTGTGATGGGTACTTGGTATATTGACTTTTGCGTAGACTCCCCGGCAACGGCGCCCGAAATTCTTCTTGCTACCTCTTGAGCACTGCGTTGGATTTCCTTGAAGAGGAAAGGATGATGTAGCAAAGTAGCGTAAGTATTTCCCTTAGTTTTTGAGAAACAAGGTATCAATCCAGTAGGAGGCTACGCGCGAGTCCCTCGTACCTGCACAAAACAAATAACTCCTCGCAACCAACGCGATAAGGGGTTGTCAATCCCTTCACGGTCACTTACGAGAGTGAGATCTGATAGATATGATAGGATAATATTTTTGGTATTTTTGTGATAAAGATGCAAAGTAAAATAAAAGCAAAGTAAAAAAGCAAAGGAAATAACTAAGTATTGGAAGATTAATATGATGAAGATAGACCCGGGGGCCATAGTTTCACTAGTGGCTTCTCTCAAGAGCATAAGTATTTTATGGTGGGTGAACGAATTAATGTTGAGCAATTGACAGAATTGATCATAGTTATGAGAATATCTAGGTATGATCATGCATATAGGCATCACGTACGAGACAACTAGACCGACTCCTGCCTGCATCTACTACTATTACTCCACTCATCGACCGCTATCCAGCATGCATCTAGAGTATTAAGTTCAAGAAAACAAGTAACGCTTTAAGCAAGATGACATGATGTAGAGGGATAGATTCATGCAATATGATAAAAACCCCATCTTGTTATCCTCGATGGCAACAATACAATATGTGCCTTGCTGCCCCTACTGTCACGGGTAAACTACTCACACTTCATCGGAGAGGCTATGATGTTGATGTAGAATCCCTCCGTGATGGATGCCCCCTCCGACGGAGCTCCGGAACAGGCCCCAAGATGGGATCTCGTGGGTACAGAAGGTTGCGGCGGTGGAATTAGGTTTTTGGCTCCGTATCTGATCGTTTGGGGGTACGTTGGTATATATAGGAGGAAGGAGTACGTCGGTGGATCAACAGGGGGCCCACGAGGGTGGAGGGCGCGCCCTGGGGGGTAGGCGCGCCCCTCTACCTCATGGCATCCTCCCTTGTTTCTTGACGTAGGGTCCAAGTCTCCCGGATCATAATCTTCCTAAAAATCACGTTCCCGAAGGTTTCATTCCGTTTGGACTCCATTTGATATTCCTTTTCTGCAAAACTCTGAAATAGGCAAAAAAACAGCAATTCTGGGCTGGGCCTCTGGTTAATAGGTTAGTCCCAAAAATAATACTCCCTCCGTTCCTTGATATAAGGTGTATAGATTTTTGAGAAAAGATCCAAAATATAAGGTGTATTACGTTGCACCACTCGTTTGGAAATTTTTTTAGGGATTTGATTACATTTCCTTATATCAGGCAAGCTCCTCTATTTTCTCATGTCAATTAGTCAGGTCTTATCTCGCCCAAAAATTGTGAAATTTTCCCTCCACGTGCGTTCTTTAATTTCCGTGCCAAAAACTATACACCCTATATTTAGAAACGGAGGGAGTATAAAAGTGGATAATAAAGACCAATAATTTCCAAAACAGTAGATAATATAGCATGGAGCAATCAAAAATTATAGATGCGTTGGAGACGTATCAAATACGATGGTGAAGATTGACGCGCTGATCACAACCTCAGGTTCACGCATGCACTCACCCCCTACCTAGCGTGCCAAAGATGTCGTGGTGGAACACGATCACCTATGGGGCCATCAGCCCCTTATGGTTTAGCAAGGGGGGGGTCAACTTGCACAAAGAGCAGAGGCCATGGAACATCACGACTGCCTGATTACGGGTTCCGGCAAAACCCTTGAGGTTCGAACTCTGGGGTGCACGCGAAGATCTCTCCCCCTAGCTCACACTCTCACCACGATCTCAAAGCTCAGCTCACCGAACCCGAAGAACAAGGGACACAAGAGTTTATATTGGTTCGGGCCACCGATGTGGTGTAATACCCTACTCCAGTGTGGTGTGGTGGATTGCCTTGTAGGCTGAGGATGAACAAGTACAAGGGAAGAAAAGCCTCCTGAGGAGAGGTGTTCTTGTGCTTTAGTGAGCTTGTGTGGGTGGATGGAATGGATCCGATCCCAGATCAGTTTCCCCTCTACGGTGGTGGCTAGTCCTATTTATAGAGGCCCTGGTCCTCTTCCCAAATGTTAGGCGGGAAGGGATCCCACAACGGCTAATTTGAAGGGGGACAGCTAGTACAAGCTATCTTGACAAAAGGTGTTCTTCGCCTTCCAAAGGCTCTGGTGGTGACGTCATCGTGGGATCCGTGGTAACCTCCGTCCTGCCGTCCTGCTTGTATTGGTCTTGTTGCACCGATATGGAAACCTTTGCCTGACGCATCGGGACTCCTCGCCTGCGCCTGCCTCTTTATCACCAAAGAGGAAACGAGTACCCTGCGCCCGCAGGCGCCCGCCTGACCTTGATCGTCATGGCTCACGTCACGGGAACCTCGCGAGGTGCCCCTTGCCTTTCTCCGCCCCTCGTGAGCCAGCCTGGGGAGGATGCTCCTGAGGAGGTCTTGTGTCATCCGCCTCATGAGGCTTGGCCCCTCGCGAGGGTCTTGAGTGTTTGCTGGTGAAGATGAGCCATACAGGATCGCTGGTGGAGCCACGCCGTGGGCCGCAGGCAGGCAAGTCTGGGGACCCCCGTTCCCAGAACGCCGACAATAGCCCCTGGGACCAAGGCGCGCTCGGACTTGGCTTCGAGGCGAAGCCAAGGGGAAAGTGTGGAGCACCGGGGGCCCTAACCGCTGCGGCTTTGATTGACGCGTGGCGACCGACGGGACGTGGGCGCCTCCGCTTCCCCACGCTGCCTCGGCGACTGCCCTCGATTTGACAAGACCCTGGTACATGCAGAAATGCCATCATTACCTGCGATCGTGGGGGTCGCCGGTTGGCCTTCTCCTGCTATAAATGAGGAGGGGGGCAGAGCCCCTGTTGCTCATCTCCTTCTTCCTCGCTGTGCGCTCCTTCTTCTTCCTTGCTTCACTGCTAGCAGCGAAACCCATGGTGCCGGTGAAGAGGTTCTCTGCCATGGAGAAAGGCAAGGCTCGCCAAGAGTGGCTCAGCTCTCCTCGGCCCAAGAGGGGGCGCGGTCGCCCTCGCAAGTATGCCACGACCCCTGCTGTGGTTCCCCACGGACGAGGACGTATCTCTTCGGGGTCCGGTGCCGCTCCGGGGGTTTGAAGCGGCGTGTCTCCTCCTGGTGGAAACCACTTGGGGCGTGGTGGCTTTGCTGACAAAGGGAGGCGCACCACGGTCGCCAGGCCCCCCCGGTCGCGCTTCCACTTGGCGGAGGTGCTGCCGGAGTTCGTCGTGTGGTCGGAGAACCCGACCAGTACCTGGCTCTAGCTTCCGCGCTTCTTTGCCGGGGAGCTGGCATCTTTGGTTCCTGGCGGCCTTTGGCTGCAGGCGGACGGCTGCTGCAGCAAGGCCTCGTCACGGTGGGGATCTCCGTCGCGGGCAACGTAGCCCTAGACCATGGCTCGCAGACGTTTCCCCGCGCGCGCGGCCTAGGCAGGCGGTGCACTCTCCACTTCAAGTATGATGGTGCCGCGACCCTCTTCGTGAGGGTGTACGGGGAAGACGGCCGCCGCGTTGGGTGCTGCCCAGAGGACAACGACGGTGGCGAAGTGCTCGGCCTTGGCGATGGCCGCGACGAGGACGAGGGTGGGCTCGCCCTTGGTGACGGCCGCGCCTCATCCAGCGGCAGCGGCTCCTCCTCCTGCGAGAGCTCCAGCAGTGGCGGCTATGACCAGCCGCCTCATCATCGTGCTCGCTTCGAGGGCGGCGGTGGGTCATCCCGCCGTCGCGCCCTGGTGAAGCGCGAGGAGGACTCTGGCTGAGGCGGAGGTAGCGATGGGGGCCGAATCTCAGCAGTAGTTGCAGGCATAGGGGTCGCTTTTGCCTGTTTTCCCCTTCTTCTTCTTCTTTTTTTCTTTCCTGCATCATCAAAAACAAGCATGGGGCCCCGCAGGGGCATATGATGGACCGTAATGCTTTTCCTTCCTTTTGCTATGTTTATCATTTCTGAGTCGTGCTGCGGCATCAGTATTTTACGTAGGCATGTAGAGATAACTTAGATCGGTGTGTCTGAAGTAGTTTCCGCCTCGTGAGGCGCGCATCTCCTAGCACCTGGCGAGGCCTCCTTGCCACGGGCTTGAGGGGCATCGAGGTACTGCAGAAGTTTGTTAGGAAACCCTTATTCCTCCTTGCACAGGGCCCCGGGAGTGGCCGGTCATGACCCAACACTCCGCATCACGGTACCCGAGGGGCACTGACTTAAGAGAGGGAGGTGCACCAGTTTGCGAGCTCGAACAAGGGTGCCTCGGAAGACCAGTGAAAAGCTCACGCGCGCACCCGTCCAGCCCCCTCGCGAGGCACGCGATGGAGAGTACGGGCCAAACAAAGAACCGAGAGAAAAGGGGAATCGCACCAAGCCGACAAGAAACACCAGAATGCAAATTTCCATTAAAGAGGGGCAAGCCAACCACGGAAAGCAAATGAACATCCGCGTCCGGCACCTAGTCTAGTCTTCTCACCAGCGCAGAGCTAAGTGCTGCCACTAAGACGTGGGAGGGAGCCCCCGAGGCCCGAGGGTGGCACTCCGGAGACTCCGGGCCGGGGCGTGTACAGCCCCACTCATTATTACGTGAGAGTGTCATGAGCGGAGACCTTCACAGGCACTGGGCCTTGCTTCATGGGTAGAACATCCGGAGGTGCTGGATGTTCCAGGCGTTCTGGATGGGGACCCCGTCCTGCGTCTCCAGGCGCACGGCACTAGGCCCGGAGACGTGGGCAACCCTAAACGGGCCCTCCCACATGGGCGAGAGCTTATGCAGGCCTTCCTTGGAGAGCACCCGCCTTAGGACGAGGTCGCCCACTTTGAGCGACCTAGAGCGGACGTTGCGGCAGTGATACTATCGCAGCGCCTGCTGGTATCTTCCCGCTCCGAGTGTGGCTTCACGGCGACGTTCCTCCCCGAGCACAAGGTCCATCCGTCGCATGGCGTCCTGCTGCGTCTCATCAAACGCCTGGACCCGTGTGGAGCGATGCTTGACCTCATGAGGGAGAACCGCTTCTGCTTCGTAGACGAGGAAGAATGGGGTCTCGCCTGTTGGCTTGGTGGCGGTGGTGCGGATGGACCACAGTACGGACTGGAGCTCGTCGTGCCATCCCCTGCCGCAGACCTTGAGCTTCTTCTTAAAGGTCCTGGTCTTGAGGCCTCTCAGGACCTCCATATTGGCGCGCTCGGCTTGGCCATTGCTCCTTGGGTGTGCACCGAAGCGTAGCAGATCTGCGTTCCAAGGTTAGCACAATATGTTTTGAAGAGATTGCTAGTGAACTGCGAGCCATTGTTGGTGGTGATGCGGTTGGGGACCCCGAACCGGCTCATGAGGCCCTTGATGAACTTTACCGCGGACCCGGCCGGGATGGTGCAGACGGCCTCCACCCCTGCCCATTTCGTGAACTTGTCGATGGCGACGTAGAGGTAGCGGTAGCCCCCAGGCGCTCGTGGGAACGGGACTAGGATATCCAGCCCCCAGACCGCGAATGGCCACGAGAGCGGGATGGTCTGGAGGACCTGAGCCGGCTGATGGATCTGCTTGGCATGGAATTGGCAAGCCTCGCATGACCTCACCATCTCGACTGCATCATTGAGTGCCGTAGGCCAGTAGAACCCGCTGCAGAACGCCTTGCCGACCAGGGTACGCGAAGAAGAGTGGTGCTCGCAGTCCCTGCCATGTATATCAGCCAGCAACTCATTCCCCTGCTCCCTGGAGATGCATAGCAAGGAAACATCTTTTGGCTGTTTTCTGTATAGTTCACCGTCCTGGATGCAGTATGTCGTAGCCTGCCGGGCCACGTGCTCCGTGTCCTCCTCTTTCTCCGGCAGCATCCCTCGCGTCAGGTACTCCTTAAACTCCTTGGTCCAGCACCCCTCCCGAGGCTCGAGCGCCAGGAGTAGGCGTGCTCCTATGGTCGGGCCGCGGGCGGGGGCTCCCGAGGCTGGTGGTTGAGGAAGTTCCTCTCGAGGCGACGCCGGCCCGGCGGAGAGGGGCGCTGCTGATGGCTTGAAAAGCTGCTCCTCGAAGACGCCGAGCTCTTGGGGCAGATGCTTGGATGCCCTTCTAGCGATGTCGTCAGCTTCCTTGTTCGTGCCGCGAGGCACGTGCTGCAGCTCCAGACCCAAGAACTGCTTCTCCATCTTGCGCACCTCCGCGAGGTACACCTCCATGTGCTCGTCCTTCGGCTCGTACACCTTGTTGGAGAAGTTGATGAGAAGCTACGAATCGCCCTTGATGGTGAGACGCTTTACCCCCAAGGCCATGGTGGCCTTAAGACCGGGGATCAATCCCTCATACTCCGTGATGTTGTTGGAGACCTTCTCACCCTGCTGGAAGTAGAGCTGCACGGAATAGTAGAGCTTGTCTTGGGTGGGCGAGATGAGCACGGCTCTAGCCCCCGTGCCTTGGCACGCAAAGGCACCGTCGAAATACATGGCCCAGCCATCTGGTGCTTCGCTTCCTGGCGAGAGGGACCGGCCCTCGTTAACCTCAGACTCTGGGGCGTCGGTCCACTCGGCCACGAAGTCAGCCAGGGCGGCCCCTTTAATGACTCTGGTTTTGCTAAACTCAAGTTGAAATGCCTGAAGCTCTATGTTCCATTTGGCGACCCTTCTCGCGGCATTAGGGCTCCAGAGCACTCTCTCTAGTGGGTAAGCCGTGACGACTTTAATCGGGTGGCCCTGGAAGTAATGGCGCAGCTTGCGCAAGGCCACCAGAAGCACAAGCATGAGCTTCTGGGGCATGGGGTACCGTGCCCTCGCGTCCCCCAGTACCGTGCTGACGAAGTACACCAAGTGCTCGACGAGGGCGGGAGAGCTGATGGAAACTGCGTCCGCAGGAGGTTGGGGTGCCCCCTGAGGTGATGAGTCCACAGGGGCCTGGCCATTCATTGAGGCCTCTGCAGGCCCGAGACGACTGTCTTGTTGGGCTTGATCATTTGTTGGCGTTGTGGCGACTCCCGAAGCACCCTCTTGGCGCCACACCGCCTCGGTTAGGGGTGTGGCGCGACGCGACGGACCCTTGGCCTGGCGCTCCTCCCGCACCACCACCAACGCCGCGCTGGTGGAGTAGGGAGTGGTGGCAAGGTAAAGCACCAGGGGCTCGAGGGGACGAGGCGCCACCATCACCGGAGGGCTAGTCAGGTATCTCTTGAGGTCTTGAAACGCCAGGTCGGCCTCCGGGGTCCACTCGAACGGACCCTTCTTCTTCATCAGCTTGAAAAATGGCAGGGTGCGCTCCCCTAGCTTGGAGATGAAGCGCCCCAGCAAGGTCATGCGGCCTGCAAGCTTCTGCATTTCCTTGAGTTTCTGCGGTGGGCTCATGTCTTCTATTTCCTTGACCTTCTCCGGGTTAGCCTTGATCCCCCTGTAGGACACGAGGAAACCCAACAGTTTTCCTGAGGGAACACCGAACAAGCACTTCTCTGGGTTGAGCCACAGGTCCACCTGGCGCAGGCTCGCGAAGGTCTCCTCCAGGTGTTGAATCAGAGTACTTGCCTCCTGGGATTTTACCACGATGTCGTCGACGTAGGCCTCAGCGTTTCTCCCAAGCTGCTGACCCAGAGCAATGTGCATCAGCCGCTGGAAGGTCGCCCATGTGTTGGGCAGCCCAAACGGCATGCAAGTGTAGTAGTACACCCCGCATGGGGTTAGGAAAGCCGTCTTCTCCACATACTCCACCGCCATGTTGATCTGGTGATAGCCTGAGAAAGCTTTCAAGAAACACAGCAGGTCGCACTCAGCAGTGGAGTCGACAATCTAGTCGATGCGTGTAAGCAGGAACGGGTCCTGGGGACAGGCTTTGTTGAGGTTGGTGAAGTGGACACACATGCGCTCCTTCCCACCTTTCTTTGGCACGACGACGGGGTTCGCCAGCCACTTCGGGTACCGGACCTCGCGAATGACACCTGTTGCTTCTAGCTTGCGGGTTTCCTGGACAATGAAGGACTATTTCTCTGTGGACTGCCACCGCGCCTTCTGCTTCACAGGGCGCACATTGGGGCACACCCTTAAGTGATGCTCGATCACCCCCCTTGGGACCCCTAACAACTGCTTGGGTTCCCAGGCGAATACCTCCTTATTCATGCGCAGAAATCATACCAATGCCTCCTCTTGATCCCGGTCGAGGTTGGCGCCTATCGTGAAGGTGGCTCCCGAGAGCACTCCTTCCTCGACCGGCACCTGCTTAGTTTCAGCCTGATCTTGAGTGAACAACTTCTTCTTCTTTGCTGGTGCGGCCTCCTTAGCTCCGGGGGTGGCCCCGTCGGCCGGGCGTGCTGCGGCGGCGGTTTTGAGGGCAAGCTTGAGCGCCTCCAGAGCCTCCTTGGTGTCCCCAACTATGGTGAGGACATCCTTGCTCCCGGGCATATTCATGAGGTTGTAGGCTGGATGAGTTGCCGCCATAAACTGAGCCAGGGCCGGGTACCCGAGGATGGCGTTGTATGGGAGGCCAATGCGAGTGATGTCAAAGTTGATTAGCTCGATGCGGTAGTTGTCGCGGGTGCTGAAGGTCATGGGGAGGCGGATCTGCCCTAGGTGGCTGGTGGAGCCGTTGCCGACCCCGGAGAAGGGCTTGCTGGGGCGGAGCCGTTCGAGCGGTATGTGGAGCAGGCTGAAAGCCTCCATGGAGAGCACGTTGAGGCTAGTGCCGCCGTCGATGAGGGTCTTGGTGACAGCTACGTGGCAGATGGTGTGCGTGCAAAGCATCGGGAGCATGCCGGAGCTGACAGTGGTGTCGGGGTGATCCCCCGAGTCGAAGGTGAGGTCGGCCTGGGGCGCCGCCCATCCTGCAGGAGCCCCCTGCCGCACAGGAGCGGTGTTGATCTGGTGGAAAAACTGCTTGGCATGGCGGTCCGGGGGTGGTGCTTGCGAGCCACCGAGGAGGGCCGCGATGGCGGCGGGCGCCAGCGCCGCGAAGTGTGTGATGAAGAGGCCACGCGGTTCTTCCCAAGTGGCCACAGAGGACTCCGGCAGGTTGACCAGCCAGGTGCGTGGCACGCCCGTGAGGGCCATGGGGAACCAGTTTGCCATGGCCTTGTCGTCGCCTCCAGCTTCCAGGACGGACTCCTCGTACGCCAGCAGGAAAGCCGACGGATCTATCGCGCCATCATAGCATGGCTGCATCTCTGGCTTGAACTTGGGCGGCCACTGCACCTGCCGCAAGGCGGGGGCAAAGGCCCTGAGCCCCCTGGCGCCGCCTCGGTCGTCCGCTGGCCCAGTTGGAGGAGCGACACCGGCCATGGGGACCGAACAGAGATGCGGTGCCGGCGGGGAGACGAACTTCTGCGCAACCCCTACCTAGCGCGCCAAACGTCGGATTACGAGTTCCGGCAAAACCATTGAGGTTCGAACTCTGGGGTGCACGTGAAGATCTCTCCCCCTAGCTCACGCTCTCACCACGATCTCAAAGCTCAGCTTGCCGAACCCGAAGAACAAGGGACACAAGAGTTTATACCGGTTCGGACCACCGATGTGGTGTAATACCCTACTCCAGTGTAGTGTGGTCGATTGCCTTGCAGGCTGAGGATGAACAAGTACAAGGGAAGAACAGCCTCTTGAGGAGAGGTGTTCTTGTGCTTTAGTGAGCTTGTGTGGGTGGATGGAATGGATCCGATCCCAGATCAGTTTCCCCTCTACGGTGGTGGCTAGTCCTATTTATAGAGGCCCTGGTCCTCTTCCCAAATGTTAGGCGGGAAGGGATCCCACAACAGCCAATTTGAAGGGGGGAGCTAGTACGAGCTATCCTGACAAAAGGTGGTCTTCGCCTGCCAAAGGCTCTGATGGCGACGTCGTCGTGGGCTCCATGGTGACCTCCATCCTACCGTCCTGCTGGTCTTGGTCTTGTTGTACCGATATGGAAACCTTTGCCTGACGCCTCGAGACTCCTCGCCTGCGCCTGCCTCTTTGGCACCAAAGAGGAAACAAGTACCATGCGCCCGCTAGCGCCCTTCTGGCGCCCGCCTGACCTTGATCGTCATGGCTCACGTCACGGGAACCTCGCGAGGTGCCCCTTGCCTTTATCTCTCCGCCCCTCGTGAGCCAGCCTGGGGAGGCTGCCCCTGAGGAGGCTGCCCCTGAGGAGGTCTTGTGTCGTCCGCCTCGCGAGGCTTGGCCCCTCGCGAGGGTCTTGAGTGTTTGCTGGTGAAGATGGGCCGTACAGGGCCACTGGTGGAGCCACGCCGTGGGCCGCAGGTAGGCAAGTCTGGGGACCCCCGTTCCCAGAACGCGACAACAACAGAGGTGACGCTGGTGGTTTTTACCCAGGTTCGGGCCGCTGGGAAGCGTAAAACCCTACTCCTGCTTTGGTGGTTTGATGGAAGGACCGTGATGAACACGCATTGCTCAAGCCCAACAAGGTTGCCTCGGGAAGAGCAGCTACGCGCGTATGAGTACACAAGGGTCTGAATCCTCTTTTAGGTTGCCATGGCCCTCCTTTTATAGGCTAAGGGGTAACCAGAGTGGCAAAATAGACATTATCTAGTGATTAAATAGCCAATAGTGCTATCATACCTAACTCTGGCAGTAAGGACAAAGTGCATTAAATGCACTGCTAGGTGTCACATTGAGGATGCAGCCCGGCAAGCCTGCCGCGCTGCTTAGTCATCTTCTACATGTCTGCTTGACACGCATCTGGACGGGTGTCATATAGAGATAATCTTCCTTCCAAATGGCTGCCATGTGCCAAATGACAGCCACTTAATCATCTGGGGGCTCGACACCACACGGATAGATGATTTGTGTTGCGATGCAGTGGAGCGGTGGAGTCTTGGTGGGGAGGTTTGCCATCAGCGACCCCGGCAAGTCTGTCGGGGAAACATTGGATACGTCCTCGGTTCGGCTTTGACCTGACCAGGCTCACCTGCCCGGTAAGGGAGTCTTTCCCTTAGTGATATCTTACTGCTTTGGCTTGTCTTGGTCTTCTTGATCCACCCTTTCATCCCTCAAAGAGCTTTTTATCTGGCTTGGTTTCCACTTGGATATTCGGTGAAGTTCTCTTCCTTGCCATCGTGCCTGTGTATAGTCCGGGAAACATACGTGAAGGTTTGTTGCACTGACATTACCCCTCTGATCTTGAACAGGAACATTCTTTGTGAGTATTTATGTTTGTTCCCGAGGACATCTGAGAAGTCTTGTTATAAGTAATTATGTGAATTTGGTATTCGTACGATATTTTGATGAGATGTATGTTGTCTTTCCCCTAGTTGTGTTATGTGAATGTCGACTACATGACATTTCACCATGATTTGGGTCTAGGGTAAGGCATTGGGAAGTAATAAGTAGATTATGGGTTGCTAGAGTGACACAAGCTTAAACCCTAGTTTATGTGTTGGTTCGTAAGGGGTTGGTTTGGATCCACATGTTTCAGGCTATGGTTAGATTTATCCTAATCTTCTTTCATAGTTGTCGATGCTTGCGAGAGGGGTTAATCATAAGTGGGAGGCTTGTCCAAGTAAGGACATCACCCAAACACCGGTCCACCCACATATCAAATTATCAAAGTAACGAACGTGTATCATACGATCATGACGAAAACTAACTTGACAGTAATTCCCAAGTGTCCCCGAGAGCGCTTTGCTTCATATAAGAGTTCATCCAGGCTTATCCTTTTCTACAAAAAGGAATGGGCCACCTTGTTGCACCTTTTCTACACTTGTTACTTGTTACCCATTACGAATTATCTTATCACAGAACTATCTGTTACCGATAATTTCAGTGCCTGCAGAAAATACCTTATTAAAAACCGCTTGTCATTTCCTTCTGCTCCTCATTGGGTTCGACACTCTTACTTATCGAAAGGACTACGATTGATCCCCTATACTTATGGGTCATCATTGACATGCTTCGAGCTTGCTAACTCTCAATCCCTCCAATGATTCTTGCTAGTTCTTGGGGGAAAAGAGAGAGGAGATCTAGATCTATGTTTTGACCGATCACTTCTCCTCTATGTGAGGGGAACCCCTTGGATCTTGATCTTGGAGTGCTTGGTAATCTCCTTGTTCTTCCTCTCATATTCCTCCATAGCTTTTGTTGCTTTGGTGGATTTGGGAGTGAGGGACTTGACCACTTCGTGTGTTCTTGCCATTACATTAGTTGCATCGGGTTGAGTTCTCCACGGTGATACGTGGAAGTGAAAAGTTGAGAAGCTTATTACTTTTGGGTGCTTGGTACCCTAGAGTTTGTTCCTCTTGGGTGCTTGGGTGCCCTAGATGGTTGGTGGTGCTTCGGAGCTCAATCATTGTGGTGTAAAGCTCCGGGAAAGCGTCGGGGTCTCCAATTAGGTTGTGGATATTGCCCCGAGCAATTTTTACGGGTTTTGGTGACCGCCCCCAAGGGTTGCCAACGTGTACGGGTTCGGTGACCGCCCTCAAGGGTTTCCAATTGTTCGGGTTCGGTGACCGCCTTAAGGGTTGCCAATTGTACGGGTTCAGTGACTGCCCTCAAGGGTCCCTTAGTAGAATCACGACATCTTGCATTGTGCAAGGGTGTGAGGAGATTATGGTGGCCCTAGTGGCTTCTTGGGGAGCATTGTGCCTCCACACCGCTCCAAACGGAGATTAGCATCCGGAAGGGTGTGAACTTCGGGATACATCATCGTCTCCACATGCCTCGGTTATCTCTTACCTGAGCCCTTTACTTATGCAATTTACTTTGTGATAGCCATAGCATCTTATGATATATTTCTTGCTATCACCTAGTTGTTTATCTTGCTTAGCATAAGTTGTTGGTGCACATAGGTGAGCCTAATTGTTTTAGGTTTTGTGCTTGACAAATTAAACGCTAGTTTTATTCCGCATTTGTTCAAGCCTAAACTGTAATTATTTTAAAGCGCCTATTCAACCCCCCCCCCCAACTGGCGGATCCAGGAATTCAACATTGGGTGTTCAAATTTTTTTTTGCACCCTAATAGAATAGCCCATTGTTACCATATAGAGAAGCAAGTTAAGTTTGGAATACTGCACGTTTGATTCCAAAATTGCACTAGTGGTGTGTACATAACTACATATACACAGAAGGGCATCTCTTGGTGCTCATCTAACTCCTATTATCTAGCTAGTAGATCAGAGAAAGGAGACATGGGAGAGCATTCTACAGACCAGGGCGAGGCTATTACAGGTACCAAACGACCTAGATACATGCATGTGTACTTGCAGCACACCTATATACGGATGTTTTGCAAAAATATTTGGGTGTACATCTGTACACCCATGCCCCAAAGTGGATCCACCCCTGTTCGTGGTAGGAGGAACCGCCACCGTCGTCGGCTGTTGAGGTGACGCCGGTTCGTCGGGATTCGAGGTCGCCGGCTGCTCTAGCATTTCCCCTTCCTTGGTGAAGGGGTCCTTCTCCAGCGGGTATTTGGAGGCCGAGGTTTCAACCTCGGCCGTAGGGACGCTAGTGCCATCCCCCGCGGTGAGCACGGGCGGGGCCTGCTGAGAAGTCGACTCCCCCAACCCGTCGTGGGCAGTAGAAAGGGGCAGACGCTCCCCCGACCCTCTAGGCGGAGGAAGCATGTTCGACGAATCCCCGTCTCCAATATGGGAGCGCTACGGGCTGTCAAAGACAAATGACCAAATTAATTTTTGGGGGAAAAGGAAGCTAGTGCGCGTGGAACATGTTTGAAAATAACACATGCAAATGACATACCTCCTCGGCGGTGGTCTTACACGGCTTGGTAAGGCCGTCCTGCGAGTCGGAGAAGACGGCCTTGGTTGTGGCAGGGGCCTTGCGGGCTAGGCCTTCACAAGGCGCCTTCGGGTTCGGGGGCATCGGCCCCCGCAACATCTTCGGATGCCGCCGTTTTCCTCTTCGGGGAAGATGCACTTTCCTCCTCCTCTTCTCCTTCCCCGTCTCCTTCCTCCTCGTTAGAGGAAAGAGTTTGAATGTCCTCAAACTTAGCGTCCAAGGGATCTCGGGTCTGAAGACCTTCCCTTTTCTTCTTTGGCCCTTTCTTTTCCTTTGTCGGGGCCTTTGGGGACACCACGGCCAAGAGGGCGTGGAGTTTGGGGTTCTTGTTGTCTTCGGGCAATGGTGTCGAGCCCTTGATGAGCGTCACCTTGGACACCTATTTATGGAAACAAGGGGTGGGTTTAGACAAGTACAAAATGCGGAATCGTTAATTAACATGCGTGACGATTGTTACCTCGGATGGGCCACGCTCGGCAATATACTCGCAATCTGGCCTGTCTACGGGGAACTCATTCTGGACGGCTTGAATAGAGTCGTCCACATGCCGTCTATGTAGGTGCGGAAGAAGTTTCGCAGTGCTGGCACATCTTTGGGCTTGTGACACCACATGGGGCTAGCCCGAAGGTGAAGTGGAAGGATGCGGCGATGCAACTTCATGTCCACCACATACACCAACTTGATTTTATTTTTGAGGGCCCAGATCCTCTCCTGAAAGTAGGTGACCTCATCCAGATTGCCCCACTCCAGGCCCTGCCTCTGCCAGGACACGAGTTTCCTCGGAGGAGTGCCTGTGAAGGTGGGAGTAGCGGCTTGGCCCGCAGCGAGTGGCTCGATGATATAGAGCCACTCGCGCTGCCAGATCTTCATGGTCTCGACAAAGGTGCCCTCCAGCCAATCCGTCTTCTGGAGCTTGTTGATCATTGTGACCCCGCACTCAGTGAAGTCGGTGCCATCGCTCTTCGGCTTGACGCAGAACGTCTTTAGCCACATGCTGAAGTGCAGTTCCACGCGCAGGAAAGCCTCGCAGACGTTGATGAAGGTGGTGAGGTGCATGATGGATTTTGGGGCTAGATAGTGGAAATCTAGCCCGTAGAAGAAGAGAATCCCCTGCACGAAAGGGTGCAGGGGGGACCCCAGACCTCGGATGAGGTGGGGGATGAACACAACCCGCTCCCCGGTCTTGGGAGTGGGGACGCGATGGTTGGGCTCTGGAGCCCTGCAGGCGGCATCGGCGAGAAGGTATCCTGCCACCCGAAGCTCACTGATGGTGGCTTCGGTGACCTTGGAGGCCACCCACATCCCTTTTAGATCCGCCTCGGCCATGGTTGCAAGATGCGGGAGCTTGAAGATGGCTTTGGGCATGGGAATGGGATTGAGGCACTGGAGCTTTCAAGGTTTGGACGCTGGAGCGGAATGGGAGCGTAGGGAGGAATATTTGTTACCCTCTGCTCTTTATAAGTCAGTAAAAAGAGGAGGCGCCCCTCCGTTGCCCCGTAAAAATCGCCACTTTTCGGCTTATCATGCCATTGTAACCGCATTGGATGAATCAAATGATTGATGATATCCCTCAAAATGCGGGGCACGATCTCTGCTTGGATAAGACACGCCAATGAGAGGGTCACCTCAAACCATGATTCAGTTAATTAATAACTAGTGCATATGATGCCATAGGCGGTGACGCTTCGGAAAAAGTTGTCAGTAATTGACCATCGAACATGCTTGCGCTTCTGGTCTTTGGGATTAAGCAAGCTATGCACTTCGGACAAGGGAAGATGCATTTTCAGGGACTCATGGTCAGATGGTTTACCTCATGATGAGAAGGCTATACTAGCCACTTGGGGATTACAAGCCTTGGGTGGGAGCTTGGCCCGAGGTGTTGAGAGGAACTTGCCTTCTAAGCCGAAGACGTTTATCCGAAGAAGATTGCCATCCTCGGCTTTGAAGATAAGCTCAGGGGCTACTGACAGTGTCCTGGACTAGGGGGTCCCGGCCTAGCCAGTCTAGCCCATGGGCTGGACTGGGAGCCCATTAATGAGGAAGGACTCCGGAGGCTTCAAACCTAAGGCATAATCATATCGGACTCTATCGAGGACTTGACATGTGCTCCCAGGATGTCATTTAAGATCAACATCTATCCCCTAGATGGCAACCGACTATATGTAACCCTAGATACTCACGGTGCCTATATTAACCGGAGGGTTTAGTCTGTAGGGCCATCGATTATCATCATCATTAGCCTTAGGGTTTAGTCCACAACTTATGATCTTGAGGTAGATCAACTATGTACTTTGATACACCCACAATATAAGCAAGAGCAGGACGTAGGGTTTTACCTCCTCAAGAGGGCCCGAACCTGGATAAAGCATCGTGTCCCTTGTCTCCTGTTACCCATCAATACGATCTCATAGCTCGGACTCCCTACCCGACGTCTGCCGGTTTTGACACCGACACTCACCGTGGTAAGAGGTACCACTGCCCGACATTTTTCCCTCCTGCAACTTGCTCCTTTTCTTTCTTCAGATCTCCAATTTTTGTTGTCTCTGTTTTCTGCTTTTCCTTCATCCAACCATGGCAGCTGTGGTAGAGGAGTGTTGGGTGAGAAGAGGATGGAATGGATGGAGACGAGGGACTAGAGGCAAGGGTTATCGGGGGTGGGGGTGGCAAGATGGTTATGATCATCAGCTGGCAAAAGGGAAAAAGAACGCCCACTTTTCCCACGTATTTTCTGCAAGCTTGTTTGAGAAGCAAAGTACCCAGACCTGGACTCGCACACGGCCTACATCTGTTTCCAATCATTTGTTTTAGAACAAACAAACAATTAGATCAACTCCAACGTGCCGACCCAAACAGACATCATTTTTGTCTGCTTTTTGTCCGTTTGGGTCAGCCACCCGCTCGATGTTGTACTGTTTGAGATTTGGGTCGGCAGTGCGCTCAACGCGCCGACCCATATATGCCGGCGTGGCCAGCTGGCCGCGCTTTTTTCAACAAATAGCACAATTTTTTATTATTTCATACACAAATTTGCATTATTTCACAAGCAAACATATAGTCCACAACCAAATAAATAGCATAGTTTGAACCAAATAAATAGCATAGTTTTACAAGCCGAATGAAAGTAAAATTGTCTCACATAGTTTTGCAAGCCGAATAAAATAGATACATCTATTGGTTGCCAACATGAGCCCACATATGCTCAACCAAATCATTTTGCAGTTGCATGTGAGTTTCCCAATCACACATGTCATGATGAAATTGGGTGAACTGTTCAAACGTTACCACTCCTCCATGCTCAGGCACAACATTCTCACCCTGAAACTGAAAGCCTTGATCGTAGAGACTGTAACACCCCGGATGTAACTTGCCATATTTGTAACTCCAACTCTTGCCATTTTCGGCAATGTGATATGTTATTCCCTCCGTGGTTGGGTTTTTATTCGTTTTGCATTTTGTCCATGTCATGTATTTCATATCATGTCATCATGTGCATCGCATTTGCATACGTGTTCGTCTCATGAATCCGAGCATTTCCCCCGTTGTCCGTTTCGCAATCCGGCACTTCTATGTCCCCCCGGCGTCTCCTTTTACCTTTTTCCATTAGCGGGTATTAAACTTTCTCAGAATGGACCGAGGTTTGTCAAGCGGCCTTGGTATAGCACCGGTAGACCGCCTGTCAAGTTTCGGGTCATTTGGAGGTCGTTTGATACTCCAACGGTTAACCGGGTAACCGCGAAGGCCTCTTTTGGTTGCAGCCCAAAACCCCTCCAAATCAGCCCAATAACCCATCTAAGTCACTTCCATCCTCTAGGCCGTTCGATCACGATCGTGTGGGCGAAAACCGCACCTCATTTGGAGCTCCCTATCTCCTCCTACCTATAAAAACACCCCTCTCCCGAAATTTGCATATCAAATCCGCCCCTAACCCTAGCCCCGCTCCTCTCGCCGCCGCCGGACACGTCCGGGCGGAGCCGGACGCGTCCGCCCGCCGCCCCGGACCAATCGCGCACCGCCACGTGGCGGGCCACGCCCACATCGCCGCCGCCTCCCCCGCAGGCCCGCAACCGGCCCTCCACGGCCGGAGCCGGCGCCGCCCGCGCCCGCTCCTCCTCCTCCCGAACTGCGCCGCCCGCGCGCCTCCTCGCCGGCGCCGCCTCTCGCCGTCGCCTGCTCCGGCAGCCGCCGCCCGGCCCGTCGCCCGCACGCGCGCCGGCGCCGCCGTCCGCCGCCGCCTCCCGCGCCCGGGGCCCCGACACCTCCTCCTCCGCTCCTCCTCCGACCACCTCGCCGCCCCTCTCCCTCTACTCCGGCGAGCAAGCTCCGGCCTCCCCTGGATCTAGATCCAACCGATCGAGGGTTGACTTTCCCCGAGCCCCGGTTTTCCTCCAAGTCTTTTTCTGCAGATAATATGTTGCTTTTTCATCATGCCATAACTCTATACTCGTGGCTCTGTTTTGGGCGTATAGCATACCGAATTGTTCATATCGACGAGTATATCATTTCATCTCATTGCATCATTCTCATTCGAGTTCATATTGATGACCGAAATGTTGTTGGAAGAGGGCTATGTGATGTTAGTTGCAGATAATAATCAGAATATGCACTTTTGTCATTTTTGCCATGATTGATGTGTGCACCCTATGAACTTGAGTCCTACATGTGTTTTGTAATATGCCATGCCATCTTTACAGGGGTGTATGCCATGTATTTTTGTGATGTTTGTGGTGACTAGCACAAGCATGCAAACTAGGCATCTTAATGTTGCTGATTTCAGGGACTTAGTATTTTCACCGTCATGTCCTGCTGTTATTTTTAAGCCATGTGTCCATGTTGATACAAAGAGATCTATGCCTCTTTTGAGCATGATCAGTAAGGGAGTTTTGAACATATGGATGTGCTCTATCCATCAATGCCTTTGTTTGCATTTATAGAGTGCCATAGCTTGAGACAATTGATCTCTACTTTTGCTATAAAATGTTCCTGGCAGATTGTTAACGGGTTATTCAATTTTGCCCTGCTTGTTGTAGTTGATCCTTGCATGATATGATGTTGTTCCTGCCATGTATAGCTTCTATGCCATGTCTTCTTGATGGGTGTATGCTTAGATTATCATGCAATGCTCTGTAGTGAGTGCATCGAGCTCGTAAACATGCCTACTTGTTCTCTGTTTTTGACATGTCCAGTTTTCCGCTAAGTCTGAAAACTGTAACGAAACTTGCTAATTTGACATGGGTGCTATCGTATTTTCTGATCCCTTTTTGCCTCATGATCAGTAAGGGACTTTTGTTAACTGATTTGAGTAAGTTCATGCCATGCCATATTTTGCTATGTATTGTTCTTGTAGCAGGTTGTTTTCTTGCTCTAAACATGCCTTCCTGATGTTAATTTCTGGCATGTTAGTATTTTCACTAAGTCTGTGAAGCTGATATATTTTGCACTTTTGCCATGCTTGTTTGAACCTGTTATGGTGTGATTTAGCTGTAGCTCAGTGTTCATCTTTTCTCAAGCATCTTGAGTATATCACTGAAATATGCTTTGTTGGTATGTTTGGGTGCAGTAGCTTAATTTCTTGTTGCATGCTAAGTGGCATCCTGCTGTTAATCGCAGAATTATGCCTTCTTGTTTGGCTTGTCATTTGCAAACCGTGCATCCGTTTCCGGTGATCTTTATATCGATTTCAACCGAAATAATCTCACCTTTCGAGTGGCATATTTAGTTTGCCAAGATCATGCATTGTTCATCTTTCTCCGGCCGAAGCACGCATATGCATTGCATACCACTGATCTTCTGTGAAGGGTTCGAGTTGGAGCACATCTCGCATATCATGCCATGTTTTGCATCATGTTGCTTGCGCATTGCATCGTGATTGATGGTTGTCCCCTTTGCTTGTGTTCTTGCTTTGGGTAGAGCCGGGAGACGAGTACGTGAACGAGGAGCCTGTTGAGAACGCTTATGAGGATCAAGCTTTCGACAACACTGAGAACTTTGCAGGAAAGATGACCATACCCTCAAAATCACTTCTATCTTTGCTTGCTAGATGCTCGCTCTTTTGCTATGTGTCGTGGGTTTGTCACGGCAGATGTCCTAGCGAAAGGACTTGGTCGTGGAGCCATCGCAACGGGTTAGCTTGAAGGGGTTAAAGCGGACACAGGGACGCAGAGAGTTTTATACTAGTTCGGCCCCTTCGATGAAGGTAAAAGCCTACTTCTAGTTGTGATGGGATTGATGTGGTTTCGACGACCAGGAAGCAAATAAGCTTCGCCTAAGTCTCGAGTTGTTGTTGTCTGTCTTGAACCGTCGTCGGGTCGTCCCCTTATATACACGGGTGACGCCCGTCGGTTTACAGAGTCCCAATCTCCGGTTCATATTCGTATCCGGGTTGGTCTCTTTACTCCTAACTTACAATACAAGTTTATACATCAGGCCGGTTTACGGCTACGGACCCTAAACCGACTATAGGCCTTGGGCCTTTTCCTACCTCTTTGGGCTTTAACATCTTGGGACTACTGATGAAGTTAACCCGGGCCATCTAGGCCGGTTTACGCCCAGTAGTAATATCCCCAACATTAGGCCCCAGATTGATTTGAACGGGTTCATGTCAATCCTTAGCAAAAATCTCTGTCTTCAATATTTGTTAAACCGTCGTGCCGTCATCTTCTCTGGTTATTGTAAACCGGTATGACGTCATCACGAAGATACCTTCTTTGTTTAATAGGTCCGCAATAATCAAGGCGACGGCTCTTCTTCCGAAATCTGCGGCTCCAGGATTCGCGCGCTAGACGCATGTATTTTGCCTCATAAATAGGACCGAAGGGTCATTTTCCTTTTTCTCCCCTTCGTCCCTTCCCTCTTCGTCTTCCTCGCGCCGCCAGCCTCGGAGCTCCGCCGCCGTCGCTGACCTCTGCACCATCCTGGGCCGCTGCATCGACCTGACCGCACCAAAGAACCGCGGCGACCTTCCGCGTCTACCTGATCTCTAGTAAGACTTCTACCTCATCGTCCTAGATCTGTTCTAGGGTTTCTCATTCTTACCGTGTTCTTGCTTGCTGTTCATATCCATGGCGAGACATCTAGATAGATCCTCGAACTGTACTGTGATTATCAGCAGCTTTTTAGCATTCGTCTGTAAACTCTTATTCGACCCCATAGATCTCATCCATTTCCCTGCTTGTTGAATCAGTACTGTTCTGCTGTAAGCTTAGCCATATTTTACCTCTTTTTCCGAACTGGCTTTAGATCCACCGTCGTAAAGAATTTATGTGAAACCTGTTTCTGTCCACTTATACAACCTCAATTGCTTTCAGTGCTTAGACCCGGCGGTTTAACTTGGCGTAGCAAATCGTACGAACCAGTACATACCATTAGTCCCCTTGTTGAACCGCCAGATGCCGTCACCTTAGAATAATCCCGGTTTAGATAGAACTGCCTCCGGTTTGAATAGATGCGCCTCCGGTTTTAAGATTATACATACCAGTATAACTGAATAAACACACTCTTAAACCAGAATAACTTTGTCTTGTAGATTTCATCATGGTCAAGCAAATATATGAGTGCAACTGGGTTCCCTTTCGTGTCACAGAGACACAACTGAACAACTTAGTTCTGATCGGCGCTTTAAGCAGTAAAAACGCCATCCACTGGAGAGTTCTAGGTGAAGAATGTCCACCTACACCGCAAGAAGGAGAGGTTGTCGTTTTTGCGGATCACTTGGCCCGGGGTTTTAATCCGCCCGGTTCAAAATTTTATCGGGATGTCTTGGCCAACTTTCAATTGCGCCCACAAGATACCGGTCCCAATTCTGTTACCAATATATGTCACTTCCAAGTGCTTTGCGAAGTGTACTTCCAGGAGGAACCCACAGTTGAGCTGTTCCGAGACTGTTTTCACTTGAACCACCGCACAGAATTCACTGATGGTCCCAACATGGAACTGGGCGGCATGGCAATTCAAAAAAGGAAAGAAGTCACTTATCCTCATGCCAAGCTGCACAGTCATCCCCAGGAATGGAATCACTCATGGTTCTATTGCAAAGATACTTCCCCTGCTGACCAAAATCCTCTGCCTGGCTTCCGTCCGGAAAGGCTTAGCAATACACACCCCTTCCCACCAAGGCTTTCTGCCAAAGAGAGAAGTAAATACGCTCCTCAACTGTCCAAGCTCAGAGCTTTCATGGCCAACGGTTTGACAGGAGTTGATCTTGCCCACTGCTGGATATCATGGAGCATACTGCCTCTTAGTATGCGCTCTGGTTTGATGTGCGAGTACACCGGCCTGGTCAGTGACCCACTAAGGCACTGCAACATCCAGCTGACTGACGAAGAAGTCATAGAAGCTGTGAAAAAGATGCTGAATGAACCAGAATACGCTTGTGCCCGAACCGGCCTGCTTCCCTTCTGCGCCATCAACAAACCGCCTGCTGTAAGAGTCTGACTTTGTTTTTATTGAACTTGTAATTGCTGCACTTATATAATGTTAATTCCAATTTTCTTTGAAACAGGGAAATGATCCATTTTGGAGTAAGAAGCTTCCCCAAGAACAACCAGAGAAGATAAACCGACCAAAGACGAGGGTCGTAAAGAAAACCGCCCACAGGAAGAAAACCACCGCCTCTTCCGATCCGGGGGCCGATGACGATGATGTGGGTAATCCGGACCTTGAGGTAGAGCTCGATTCACTAGGCTTACTTTTCATACGCCTTATTGATGATGATATTTGTCAGGATGATGCTAAAGCCAGTAACGCTGATGTCGTAGAGGTAACTATTCTTTCTTCCGATTTAGATCCTTTGCCTTTGCCAAAACTTCGCCAAGCAAACCGGAAAGTTAAATTTTCTCATCCTCTTGCTTACTTGGATCCCAAATTTCTTGTGAAGACTCAGCAACATGAAGCTCGTCGCACAACCCGGCACAGCGGCCAGGTAGTTACCTCCGCCGGTTTACCAAACAATCCGGTTCGGAAACGCCGCTCAGAGGTCTCCAACCTACTTGTTAGTTTCCGTCCTAAAGCGGGTTTTTTCCGTCAACCTCTTAATCCGTCTGATTCTGATTATCAGGTCACTTCTCATTCATCCTCTGGTGAATCATCAGCCACTCAACTGCCACCGCTGAAAACGGTTCTTGGGTAAGCCAGGCTGATCATAATATTTCTGGCATATTACTTTGTAACTTATACTGTTCTTTGACTCTTTGTTTCTCTTTCAGGGCTAAACCTAGACCGAGCAAGAAAGCTCGTTTAGATAAAGCGGCCGAGGAAAGTGCTGCCCCTGAACCGAATAAAGCACCCGATGTTGACGTGCTTGTTTGTGAAGATATTCCCAATGATCCACCCCTGCCAGATGTAAATATTGAAGAAAGGCCTACTGATACTTCCGGCCCTGTTGACCAGCCTGTCAGCCCCATCCGGATTGAGAAATCCAGCAATCCTTCCAAACCTGCTGACAAACCGACAGCGGCAGTGCCAACCGGCGAGTCCAGGGATGATGACGTTATAATCACTGGCATTGGTCGCTCCGAGCCAGGGAACCCTGTCGCTTTGGCCAAACATTCTGCCAAAGAAGAGTTCTCTGCCATGAACAAAGGCAAATGGGATGTCGATTTGACGACGTATGCTTCTTTGAACGCCCAAGACCTTCACTCTGGTTACTTGAACCGGCTATATACTAGCCGTGATTATGAAGCTGGTCTGGTAAAGATGATGAAGGAAAAACTTGAGGTAACTCCCATTTACTTATTTCTGTTTTAGTTACTGCAATTGGATTATCTCATGTAGCCCCCAAGGGCCGGTTTGTAACCTTCTTCAAATCGGGACTGTAATACAGACCGCAATACTTTGAAATCCATTGATGTAGCCCCCAAGGGCCGGTTTAACTTAGTAAAGTTAAACCGGGACTCCATTAAAGATCTTAGCATCAGAACATAATTGAACAAATAGCCATTAGCCCCCAAGTGCCAAGTTGAATACCTGTATTGAGCTTGGGACTTTGCAATTTAGTAATAGATGAAGATCAAATATGCATTAGCCCCCAAGTATCAAGTACATAACTTGTTATGTGGTTGGTACTTCGAAGTCTTGTATTGTTTGTTTAAATCATATCACTGTCTTTATGCAGGCTGAACTGAGAACCAAAGAGAACCAAGTCACTGACCTTCAAGAGATCTTGAAAACCCAACAAGCTGAAACCTCTAAGGCAAAGGAAGAATTAACCAGCGCTTTAGGTATCATGGAACAACTGAAGGAAGGTTTCAAGAAAGAGCAAGCTGATTGGGCCATTGAGAAGGCCGCTTTAACCAAAAGGGCTGAAAACGCTGAAGCTGCTCTTAAACCGGTGGTAGATGAGCTAACCGCCGTAAAGCGGCAAGTGCATGCCATGACTTCTGCTATCTTTGGTAAGCTTCCTTCGGTTTCTATGATAACTTGGCCTTCTTATAATAGGTCCGGTTTGTAATCTTTCTTGTAATGCTGTAGGCACACGCATTGGTCACTTGGGGTCAGATGTTCAGAAGAAGTTGAAAGCTGCCTACACTCTGATCGAACAGCTATACACTGGAGCGCAGCGAATAATCACCACTGCATCACATAACAATCCGGCACCCACCTTAATTCAAGATACTCTGAAAAGGTTGTCAATGCTTCCTGCTCGGATTGAAGAACTAAAGAGATCTGCTGCTCGAACCGGAGCTATTAATGCCTTGATCCAGGCAAAAGCATGGGTGCCAGATTTCGATCCCATTGAAGCAGCTCAAGGCTATCCCAGCTTGAAGGAAGACGGCTCAGAATTCAGTGAAGATGATCTGAGGATGATAAACCGGGCAGTGCGCCCTCTGGCTTGCCAATTGGCTGAAGAGGCAGATTTGTCGCATTACCAAGCCCAATACGATGATCAGAACAAACGAGTGGCTGCACCAATTCCCGAAGCGGAGAATCTGATTCCTCCAATCTGTAAACACACTTATGCTCCTGATATTGAACCGTCTTCACTGATCCATGAAGAGGCTGTCTTTCAAGCTTTAATGGGAATCGATTGGACCACTATTGATTTCCAGCCAATGGGTAGTCATGAGGAAGCTGAAGCGGCGCAGGATGACCCACAACCGTTAGGCTGGGGCGGCGAGCAGGCGTGAACCGGAAGCCGGTTTAACTAGTTGGCTTATGTTATTCCGCCAAGAGAACAATGAACTTATTTGGGCACCGTGTTGCCTTGTAATAGAATAGCCAACACTTTCTGCTTTAAATATGCCTTCATGCATAGGTGCTGATACTTTTGCTTGAAATCTTCATTTTACGTTTCCTGCCATCGCTGGGCATGAAGTTGGCTTAGCCAGTCTTGAAACAGAGGTTTTATAAACCATCATCATCATAGGAGAAAAATAACTCCTGTATTTTTAGAATGCCGGTTTACCATGTAAACCGTGCTGGGTCATTATAAGCCCCCTGCTCTTCCATGATGTTAACAGGGAAATCAAACCAGGCAAATTGTCTCCGGATTAAAAATGGATCGAGTTCCGTCAGCTGAACCAGTTAAAAAAGTGTTGTCGGTTCAAAGAAAACGCAACAAAAATCGAATAATAGTCATGAAAAGCAAAAAATACAGAAGCAAAGGCAATGATAAACCATTTGCAAAAAGAGGCTGTTCTGAGCCGATCAGATGGCATTACCATGGTCAGACATGACCAAGCCCCCAATAGGCATAGCTATAGTTCAAGTCAACCAGGTCCCCTACTGACATCGTGTCATATATGCCGGCCAAGTGGCATGGCAATGGTTCGGGTTCGACCAAGCCCCCAAGTGACTCTATGGCCTTAGGCCGATCAAGAGGCGTGACTGGTTCAGACGTGACCATGTCCCCAAGTGATCTGGTGGCTTTCGCCTATCAAGAGGTGTTGCATTGGTTCGGACACGACCAAGCCCCCAAGTGATATCATAAAGCTTTTTGGAAAGCGAACTCAAGGGGTAAACCGGTGGTCGCTTTAAGACAGACCAACTCCGTGTAACCACGCATGATGTAAAGAACAGATACCCCGCTTTAGCTGAGGCTCCGGTTTATTGTATTGATCATAATATATACATTGTCATAATATGTACATAAGTAGAGCCGATGGCTCAGGTATAGTAAGGCCGAAGATGAGCTATGTTCCACGGCCTGTTGGTCTCCTCCTCTGATGTACGTGAGTCCTTATGCTCTCGAATATCGATCAGATAGTATGACCTGTTGTGCAAATTCTTGCTGACCACGAAAGGTCCTTCCCAAGGTGGGGATAGCTTGTGCATATCAGTCTGGTCTTGGATGAGCCGAAGCACCAAATCTCCTTCTTGAAAAGCTCTGGTTCTGACCCGGCGGCTGTGGTAACGACGAAGATCCTGTTGGTAAACCGCCGAGCGGGCAGCTGTTGTGTCACGCTCCTCATCCAACAGGTCCAAAGCGTCCTGCCGCACCGTCTCGTTGTCCGCTTCAACATAAGCTGCCACACGAGGTGAGTCATGATGGATGTCACTGGGGAGAACCGCCTCCGCTCCGTAGACCATGAAGAACAGTGTGTATCCTGTGGATCTGTTGGGCGTAGTATTGATACTCCATAACATAGATGGTAGCTCTTCAACCCAGCAACCTGGCGTCCTCTGCAAAGGGACCAAAAGCCGGGGCTTGATGCCTCTCAAGATCTCTTGATTAGCCCGTTCCGCTTGACCATTGGACTGTGGGTGGGCTACTGACGAAACGTCAAGCCGTATATGTTCACGTTCACAGAACTCCTTCATGGCACCTTTGGAGAAATTTTTTTTAGGGGAACCACCTTTGGACAAATTGGTACCATTATCTGTGATGATGCTGTGTGGAAAGCCAAACCGGAAAATCACCTTTTTGATGAATTGAACCACCGTGGCCGCGTCACACTTGCTAACAGGTTCTGCCTCCACCCACTTTGTAAACTTGTCAACTGCCACCAGGAGGTGGGTCTTCTTGTCCTTGGACCTTTTGAAAGGACCAACCATATCCAGCCCCCATGTTGCAAACGGCCAAGTGATTGGAATCATCCTCAATTCTTGGGCCGGTATATGAGCGCGTCTGGAAATTTTTTTGGCAACCATCACATAGCCTGACCAGATCTTCCGCATCAGCTTGAGCGGTCAACCAATAGAAACCGTGGCGGAATGATTTAGCCACCAGGGACTTTGAACCGGCGTGGTGACCACAATCCCCTTCATGGATCTCACGCAGTATTTCACAGCCTTCCTCAGGGGACACGCATCGTTGGAACGCCCCTGATACACTGCGATGATGTAATTCGCCATTGATAATGGTCATAGACTTGGACCGCCGAATTATCTGCCGAGCCAACGTCTCATCTTCTGGTAACTCGCCCCGGTTCATGTATGCAAGATAAGGAATCGTCCAATCCGGAGTGATGTGAAGAGCCGCCACCAACTGAGCTTCCAGATCAGGAATAGCCAAATCCGCTTCACCAGGGAGCCTTACCGACGGGTTGTATAGCACGTCCAGAAAGACATTGGGCGGGACCGGTTTACGCTGAGAGCCCAACCGGCTTAAAGCGTCCGCCGCTTCATTCTTCCGACGGTCCACGTGGTCCACCTGGTAGCCTTTGAAATGACCTGCAACAATATCCACTTCACGACGATAAGCAGCCATGAGTGGGTCCTTCGAATCCCAAGTACCAGATACTTGCTGAGCCACTAGGTCCGAGTCACTGAAGCACTTAACCCGGCTTAGATTCATCTCCTTAGCCATCCGGAGACCATGGAGTAAGGCTTCGTACTCAGCTGCATTGTTAGTACAAGGGAACATTAAGCGGAGAACATAACAAAACTTGTCACCTCGTGGGGAAGTTAATACGACTCCAGCCCCCGAGCCCTCCAATTGCCTGGATCCATCAAAATGGATGGTCCAATATGTGTGGTCCGGCTTCTCCTCAGGCGCTTGCAACTCCGCCCAATCATTAATGAAATCGACAAGCGCTTGCGACTTTATCGCCGTCCGGGGCACGTATTTCAAACCGTGCGGCCCAAGCTCTATAGCCCACTTGGCAATCCGGCCAGTCGCCTCCCGGTTCTGTATGATATCGCCCAAGGGAGCAAAACTGACCACAGTGATGGGGTGCCCTTGGAAATATTGTTTCAGCTTCCGGCTTGCCATAAGAACTCCATATACCAGCTTCTGCCAATGCGGATACCTTTGCTTGGACTCAATAAGTACCTCGCTGATATAATAAACCGGACGTTGAACCGGATGCTCCTTCCCTGCCTCCTTCCGTTCCACCACAATTGCCACACTGACCGCTCTGGCGTTAGCAGCAACATATAACAGGAGCGGCTCCTTGTCAATGGGAGCGGCGAGCACAGGCGGATTAGCCAACTGTTGCTTTAAGTCCTCAAACGCTTTATCAGCCTCAGGACTCCAGACAAATTGATCCGTCTTCTTCAACATTTGATACAAAGGAATCGCCTTCTCACCGAGGCGGCTGATAAACCGGCTCAACACGGCAATCCGGCCGGCCACACGTTGAACATCATTGATACACTTCGGTTTAGACAGGGAGGTGATGGCTGTGATCTTTTCCTGATTAGCCTCAATTCCTCTGTTGGACACCAAGAAACCCAACAATTTGCCTGCCGGTACACCAAAAACACATTTAGCCGGATTGAGCATCATCTTGTATGTCCTCAGGTTATCAAAGGTTCCCTTCAAATCGTCAACCAGAGTCTCCTTCTTCCGTGACTTAACCACAATATCATCCACGTAAGCATGTACATTGCGACCAATCTGCTCATGAAGGCAATTTTGCACACATCGTTGGTAGGTGGCCTGTGCGCTCTTGAGCCCAAAAGGCATAGAAACGTAGTAGAAGGCTCCAAAGGGAGTAATGAACGCGTCTTCTCCTGGTCCTTAACCGCCATCTTGATCTGATGATAACCAGAATACGCATCCAAAAAACTTAAACGCTCGCAACCCGCCGTAGCATCGATGATCTGATTAATACGGGGGAGGGCAAAAGGATCTGCTGGACAAGCTTTATTCAGGTCTGTATAATCCACACACATGCGCCAGGTGCCATTTTTCTTAAGAACCAGCACCGGATTAGCAAGCCACTCTGGGTGAAAAACTTCAACAATAAAGCCAGCCGCCAAGAGCCTGGCTACTTCCTCACCGATAGCTTTACGTCTTTCCTCGTTAAACCGGCGGAGGAACTGTTTTACCGGTTTGTATTTAGGATCCACATTGAGAGTGTGCTCAGCGAGTCGCCTCGGTACACCTGGCATGTTAGAAGGCTTCCATGCAAAGATGTCCCGATTCTCACGGATGAACTCGATGAGCGCGCTTTCCTATCCGGCCATGCTAAAGAAAGAGTGCCAGATCCAAAGATCTTGAGATGCCACGACCTCAAGTATGACAGTGCAAGCCCTGACATGGCCCTTATACTGCCCTTGCCAAGCAGAAGGGCAGTTCTTACACTCCCAGTGCATGAAGTCTATGCTGCCAAGCATCTCTAGGAAGCCCCTGCTGGCATTCATCACCAACAAGCGGGTTGTATCTTGAGGAGTCGGCTCTCTCAAGTACTCAGGGCCAAACACAGCAATAACAGCCCTGCAGAACTTGTACAAGGAGTCTAGGCATGTAGACTCGCTCATACGGACATACTCGTCAATGAGATCACTGAGCACTCCGTATGCAAGCATTCGGATGGCTGAAGTGCATTTCGGATAATAGGAGAAGCCAATCTTTCCAAGGGCATCCTCTTTGCACTCGAAATAGTCATCGTAGCCGACCACCCCCTCTCTAATACGGTTGAAAAGATGCCTACTCATACGGAAACGACGGCGGAATTTCTGATGTTTGAACAACGGGTTCGTTGTGTCAAAGTAGTCCTTCCAAAGAAGGAAATGCCCGCTCTCTCTGTTGCGGTTCAACGTCGGAAGGTGCTCCGGAATGGAGCCACGGAACAACGGTCGTTGGCTATTGAGGTGGTGACGGAATGGAGCCACGGAACAACGGTCGTTGGCTATTGAGGTGGTGATGGACCAACACGGCAGCCAAGATCTCATCATCATCGGACGAGGAATCGTCGGAGTCGCAAAGGAAATTGTGAAAAAAGAACTCGTCGACAGAGTCCATTTTGAACCTTGGCAAACTGTCGAACAGCTTGTGGGCATCGACGAAGGAGCCGGCCGGCGAAGGGAGTCGCGCCGCCCTCAGACCAGCTAGTTGCCCTGGCGGCGGCCGACGAGCGTGCCGGTGTCAGGATGAAGGAGCTGGCTGGGGCGGCGAGGCGGCTTCTTGGTTGCGGTTGTGCCGGGGAGTGGGGGTGGGAAGTTTTTAGATCCCCGGCGGCAAGACGGTGGTGGCGGCGACGTGGGAGGTGGCGGCGTTGCGGGGGTGGATGTTGCGGCACCGGCAGCTGGCAGAGGCACCGGGAAAATGGCGGTGACGACGATGAAGGAGGCGGTCGAGGGTTTGCTGTTGGAATGGGAGAGGATGGCCAATGTGCCACCGACCAGCGGGCCAAGGGGAGGAGTAGGCGGGCGCGCGCAAGTTCGTCTCGTGTCCGCGCCGATGCAAACCCGACTAAAAATGGGCCAGAAATGGGTCGGTAGGCTGACGAAAAGTGGACACGCGTCCATTTGGGTCGGCGCGTTGGGCCGACTTTTCTATCCGTGCTGACCCAAACGGACGCGCGCAGACGAAATGGGTTGCCGTGTTGGAGTTGCTCTTAAGCCCACAAACACAAGGCCCGGGCCTAGGAAAGTTCCTGGGAGTGGGGGTGTTGAGGAAGGGGGTGCGGCCCAGCCCTAGAAGCGACAAACAAAAAGGATGAGCGCCGAAGAGAGGGAAGGCCCCGGTGACAAACAAGCGAATGAGAGAAAAAACAGAGCGATCGGGAGGGCCACAAATATGACGACATCATCTTAGATGTCATATAATTATGTCACATCTAGATGTGTTCTAAACAGACTCTTAATTAAATTCCAGTGAAACCATCTGTATTCGCTAGTACCTTAGCTACATGAACACTGAGTGAAACACTAATGTCTGCTTCTAGTTATCAAAATCTCCATGTCCTTAGAACTTACATTTATCTACGTACTAAAGAGAATCTCAAAATTTAGCACCAACAACACAACACATAGCACACTCTCTTCACTCTTCACGCTTCGTGCCCCCGTGGAAACAGGGAGCCGCTCGGCTCGTGTCACCGCCCGGTGGGTTGCACGAGCTGCGAGAAGGCCGCGCGGTTGGTTATGTCGTCGTCGTCCTCCTCGATTACGACGCAAGCGTCGTGCGCCCTGGACGTGGACGACGTCCCGATCGTCGTTACGCTGGCGGTGCTCCCATAGCTGTTGCTGGGCTCGAGCACCGGGCGCCCACTGCCGCTCCCGTCGTCTTGGGCCTGCGCCTGCCGTCGCCCGCTGGCGCCGTCGAACGCGTCCTGCAGCTGCATCGCGAACTCGAGGTTCCACAGCACGTCGCCCATGGACGGCCGCTCCAAGCCTTGGTCGGCTAGGCACTTCTCCGCCGTCTCGGCGAACTTGATGAGGCACTCTGGCGCGATCTGGTCCTTGATGGTCGGGTCGACGACGTCCCGCAGGGTGCCCTTCCGCTGGCAGCTGAGCGCATAGTCGGCGAGGCTGACCTGCTCCCGCGGCAGCTGCGGGCTCAGCGCCGGCCGCGCCATGAGCACCTCGAACAGCACGACGCCGAAGGAGTAGACGTCTGACTTGTCGGTGAGCTGCTGCCGCCGGAAGTACTCCGGGTCGAGGTATCCGAAGCTCCCCTTGACCATGGTGCTGACGTGCGCCTGGTTCACCGTGGACGAGCCGGACTTGGAGAGGCCGAAGTCGGAGACCTTGGCGACCCAGTTCTCGTCCACGAGGATGTTGGTGGTCTTGACGTCGCGGTGGATGATGGTGTACTTGGCGCCGGTGTGGAGGTAGTGCAAACCCCGCGCGGCGCCGATGCAGATGTCGAGGCGGTGCCGCCACGACAGCGGCGGGTTGCTGCCCTTGTTGTAGAGGTGCTCCCGCAGCGTGCCGTGCTCCATGTAGTCGTAGACGAGGACCATCTCGTTGCTCTCCTCGCAGAAGCCGATGAGGGAGACGAGGTGCCGGTGCCGCAGCTTGGACAGCATCTCGATCTCCGTCTGGAACTCCAGCGCGCCCTGCTCCGACGACGGGTTCGACCGCTTGATGGCCACCTTGGTGTCGCCGTCCACCACGCCGCGGTACACCTTCCCGAACCCGCCCACGCCGATCACCAGCGACTCGCTGAAGTTCTTGGTCGCCGTTTTTATCTCCGCGATGGAGAAGTGGCGGCACATGCCCGCCAGGTTCGCCGCGAGGTGGCCGGACGACTTGCCGCTGGTTGTAGAGTGGTACATGGGCAGCCAGCCGGAGTTGTGCGAGTCGCTGCCGGTGAGCTCCCTGTTCTTCTTGTTGTGGTAGACCACCACGCAGATGGCCGCGACGATCCCCACCGCAGCGGCGCCGCCCGCCGTGCCACCTATCACCGTGGCCATGTTTGCCTGGTCCTTGGATTTCTTGGACCTGTCCTTCTCACTGTCGCCCAGCTCCGCCTCCGCGAGCATCTTGGACGGCACGGGGTCCGGCGCGGCCAGGTTGCCGGCGGTGTCGTTGAGCTTGAAGACCTCGAGGCCGTTGAGGATGGCGTCGTAGAACTGGGGCCTGAGCGCCACGGACGGGTGCATGGCCACCCACATGACCTCATCCCCGGGGTCGTCGGCCATGTGCACGGCGAAGTCCTTGTACACGGGCACGCCACGCTCGGACGTCATCTCGATGACGTCGGCGTCCGACTGCGCCGTCTTGTTGTTGATGTAGATGTCGAAGGCGCGCTGGTTGGGGCGGTTGAGCAGGAGCTCGCAGAAGTGGAGGCGGACAACGTAGGTGAAGTTGCCGTCCACCTCCATGGTCCAGGTGAGGTTGTAGTTCTGGTTGACGCGCGGGTCGGAGCCCATGGAGCGGGTGCCGAGGTAGACCTCGACGGGGGCGGCGTACTCGGACGCCTCGGTGGGGTACTTGACGTGGAACCGGGGGCCGGCCGTGTAGCTGACCCCCTGCATGACGCCGAAGACGTAGGGCGTGTCGTCGAACCAGGAGCGGGCGAGGCCGGAGTCGTTGGACGGCGGGATGTAACCGCCGCCGATGTTGAAGCGGTACATGGTCTGGAAGGAGGAGGTGGCGATGTCGACGGTCTGGTCGGCGAAGCCCACCATGATGGCGGGGTCCTCGAAGATGTCGGGCATGGAGATGAGCTCCAGGCCGTTGATGTAGGCGTAGGTGACGTTGGTCATGGGCGTGGGGGTGAAGGTGACGGCGATGAACCCCGCGGGCGTCCGCGGGAGGGAGAACTCCCGGACGATGTAGGCCTGGGTGAGCGCCTTGGTGGTGACCCAGACGCTGAAGTTGTGGAGGAGGGTGAGGCCCGTGGAGGTGGAGACGGAGAAGCGGAAGTCCTCGGGCGCGATCCCGTTGTAGGAGGACGGGTAGAAGTGGAGGCGGAGCCAGTGCCGGTCCTTGGGGTTCACCGTGAAGTTGTACACCGTGTCCACCGTGAAGACGCGCGCCGTCATGTAGGGGATCGTCGACGGCAGCGACGAGTCCAGCTCGTCCGCCGCCGCCATCAGGGACGACTTGCCGGAGTCGCCCAGCCACATGTTGTTGTTGGTGTCCGCCAGCCACTTGCGCCCGTCCGCGTCAAGGCCGTCCGCCGTGGAGCCGCAGTTGAGCAGGATGGAGTCCGCCGGGCTGTACGGCTTGGCGTCCGCCGCAACCGCGGCCCCTGCCGCGACGAGAAGCGCGAGCAGCCCAGCCATGTCCATCTCGATCTAGAGAGGGAGGGAGCAGTGAGGTAGGGGCGATAGAGAGGCGATCGAGAGGTTAGTGGTGAAAGGGAAGAGAGGGAGTGTTTGACCGCGGGAGAAGGGGCGCTGAAGACGAGAGTGTGGGGAGTGGGAGCATTTGCCGGGAGCCATGGCATGCATCCATGGCTGGAGGACACCCGCTTGTTCAGGAAGAGATCCTTTTGCTTTCACCAAAAGTCCCCCACGTCGCCGGTACTACAGCACCGCGTGCAGGCAGGCCGGTACACCGGAAGCCGGGGATCTCCACTCCACAGTTCCCCACACACGCAACAGAAAATCTGCTGCAAATAGCTACCGCTTCCTGTTGCAACTCAAAGTTGACAAAAAAGGTCCAACACACGCCAAAAATGTGACAGAAACCTCGAGCAAAATCATTTCCTTGGTACAAAGCCATCAAATGTTGCGACGATCTTAGTCTTTTGCAGGTGGTGACGAAAAATGGAATTTACAGGTACTGCTTCCCGGTGACCGACCAGGTCACTAACACCACCAGCCTTTGAAATGGGCGGTTAGAGGCTCTACCTTAAACATCTACTCACCAACCACCCTCAAGATCATCGACCTTCGTGAAGATCTTCCGAGAAAACCGCCGTTCTTGACATGTTTTCAGTCTCAAAGGGGCTGAGGCCCGAGAAGGGTCCAGATGAGAACATGGATGAAGTGCCATCAGATTCATAGGTCGTTGCAGTATGCCGGGCATTAGGACGAGCTGGCGGTGTCGGTACAGATTCTTGGAACTCCGTGGAGCGTTGCACCATCTTAAGTGACTGCACCACCTCGCCCATCGTTGGCCTTTGGTTCGCCTCCGGGGAAACACAGGCTGCTGCGATTGTGCACACCCTCACAAAATCATCTTTCGGATATTGTCCACCAAGCTTGGGGTCAGCTAGTTCCTGTAGCCTATCTTTATCCCGAAGAACTGGCCGTGTCTGTGGTTAGTCGAGCAAAAATAACATCATTATTACACAAGTGTAACATCATATGCTCTTTATACTTATTATTAATAATCAGTTCTATAGATACGCAAAATGTTGAGGTTTAATGAACTAGCCTCCTGCGAAACTAGCCACAGAAGGCAACTAAGAAACATATGAATAATTGTCAGTGTTGTGGACAAGGATTACATTGAAATTTCATTAATAACCATACCCAGAGCCTAGTCACTTCATTAATAAGCATACCCAAAGCCTAGTCACTCAAGCTAGATACGGAACATAACAACACTGTTTGTCTTTCTACCCATGTCTCTGGGTGTTTGGGAGCGGGAGGCATATATGTAGTATAAAGAACACTGAACTAGTTATGCGTAATGTTTTGCTTTCCATCCAGCAGTGATTTACTGTCTACCCGTCTTGTTTTGTCCCAGCTGCCTTTGGCATTAATAAACCACTACTGTTCATACCTAGGACACTCACAACTAGTTGGCTGCTCAATAGTTACTAAAATACTCCCTCTGTAAAGAAATATAAGAGCGTTTAGATCACTAAAGTAGTGACTAAATGCTCTTATATTTTTTTACGGTGGGAGTAATAGACAGATTCGTACTCCGATGTAAGTAAAAGAGACTAATGCAAAAATAACTGAAGATAGTATGGAATAGAAGGAAATCTAACCCATGTGACTAGATTCTCCTGCCCCGAAGATTGTGACATGTCCACAGGCCTCCTCCCAGTAAGTAGTTCAAGTAGAACAACTCCATAGCTATATACATCACTTTTTACAATTAAGTGTCCTGTCATTGCATACTCTGGTGCTACGTACCTGAAAAACAAGTCAGACATATAAAGCAAAAGCAGAACAGAAATAGCTGGATGTAGCTCAGGGTAGAACACATTCAGCTTACCCAAAAGTTCCCATAACACGAGTTGAAAGATAATTTAAGCGCCCTTCTGGCGCCTGTTTGGCCAAACCAAAATCAGACACTTTAGCATGAAAGTCATTCTCAAGCAATATATTAGAAGCTTTGAAATCCCTGTGGATTACACAAGGCTGTGAATCCTCGTGAAGGTATGCTAGTCCCCTTGCAGCATCAAGTGCTATCTTCATTCTGGTGTCCCAATCCAAGGGGCAGTCAGCGCCTAATGAGCCTGTAAAATGAAAGATGATGTCAGAGTCATGTTTTGGACATCAGGAAATTACAATAAGATAACAAATTGAATCTAATGAAATATTAGTTTCAGTTGCAACTAAATTGGGGACTATGCAGCGATGGTTCAGAAAGAAAAAGTTGGCAAGCCATACCATGAAGCCAAGCTTCTAGGCTTCCATTAGGAACAAGCTCATAACAAAGAAGGCTTTGTGACAATTCACGGTTGCTATAGTATCCAATGAGTTTCACAAGATTGCGGTGGTGCAATCTGCTCAGCATCTCCACTTCAACTAGAAACTCCTTATCTCCTTGGTGCCCCCCAGTAGTAAGCTTCTTAATAGCAACAGCAGTGCCATCACTTAGTATCCCCTTAAAGACACGGCCAAAACCACCTTCCCCAAGCACACATGAAGCCTCAAAGTTGTTTGTTGCTTCTTTAAGTTCTTCATATGCAAGGAATCTTGTACTTGTGGGGCGAGGAAGTGATTCAACTGCAGATACTGCATCTGGTGTCCTTTGCTTGGCTGTTACAGAACAACATATGACGTTAATGCACATTAAAATGATTATGAAAACAAACGTAATAAACACTGGGAAAGAAACCAAAAACTGGATCGTTTGAAATTGACTAAGAACCTGAATGAATCATAGGGAGCTACAGGTAAACTATCTGCTTCTATCTTATCTAATAATTTTCACACGACTACAACCAGAAATACATTATCACCTTTCACAGCCCACAAATATGTAAGAAAGACACCCTCAAAAAAATAAGTAAGAAAGATGCATTTCTCTTAACATGACAAGCCATGAAGTGTTCAAATGTATTGCGCTTGCGCAAGTGAAACCGAATCTCAAAGTATCCTCCCAATGCTAATACGGTTAGGAGAATTCTCTGCAATGCTATCACTGCCGTGATCAATATGCTGTGATTTGATCCAGTAATAGTTACAATTTACAAATGACTTAGTCTAATCGCCTAGGCATATTTTGACACAAGTCGGGAATTTCTCTAGACAGAGTAAATGCATCATACGTCTATAAACTCCCAAATTGCATCTCTAAGTTCTTGAACATGTTTAAGTTGGTTGGTTAGGCCCCAAACGTACCATGCAGGACTAGAATGCCGATACAGTAGATTGATTATTATTCACCGACACACCAAAATCTTCTAAGATCTTATGACAAGGGCGATCAGGAGTGATAGTGACAGCAACCCTTGCCTGTGTATGAATGAAATTAGCAGTGAGGGTGGCTTAAATCTTGAGATCCACGATAATGTTTGTTCCCCCTTCCATGGAGAGGGAAGTCCCGCCACATTGGTATATCTGGGACCTAATTGTTCTGCATCTACTTAAACATGTTCAGGGACTTAGATATACAGGTCGGGAGACTAGGAGCTTATTTGACCCTCTCGAAACAAGTATAGGGGCCTACAGTAGCATCTGCTCACTTCCTGTTAATGCAAAATAGGATGGACAGGGGTGAGTTTTGGGCCAAGAGTGAATTCCATGTATCATACAACCGTTATTTGAAGGCTGTACCTACTAGTCTGTGACAGCCAATCAACTACCATAGCTGGTTTTCTTGTACCAGCCTACATATAGCTTGAGTTCCAATACCATGGTTGTTGTCCACCAGCAAACCAGAGACAAAATATCTCTACCATCGACAATACTGATGCTTCAACTGAAGATCAGTGTAGCATTCAAGCAATAGCTTCTAGTATTAGACATGATAACTTCATATACAGATCTCAATAAGGGGAAAACTACGCACAAAGTCAAAACGATGAGCATGGACAATAATGCAAAAATTGGGGAGTTGTTGCATATAGCATAGTTTAAATAATCTAATCACATCATGTAAAATAAAATAGATAAAACTATATTTTTTAAATGCAAAGAATAAACAAAGGACTAGATAACTCGACACATACGTGTTTCAACAGGAGGCGCCTTCTTCTTTCCTTTCCTAAATGTGCAGAAGCAAATAAATAGAACAATCACCAGGACACCAATTAGAGCACCAATACATATGCAAATGACAGTGACCAGGCTCAAGTGCCTGCTACTGCTGGTGTTGTCACTCCTTTTTGGTAAGGCAGATGATGTAGATGGAGATGCCTTAGGTGATATCATGAATGCTGGAGCTAAAAAATGGAACAGAAGACAGAACACTGTTAGGAGAGAAATTTAATTTTAGAGAGGGACTAATAGTAAATAAGACACACACACCAAAAGGAAGGACACGTTCTGCAGATGGAGTACCCGTAATCTGAAGATTTTAGACACAGAAAAATATGTAAAGATTTTAAACAAGTTCTTTAAAAAGCAAAGCAGTATGTAATCTACATGTGCCCTCTGTGGCTAATTGTGTAAAGCAGCTCCCCAGGTTATATACAGGCGGCATGCTTGCTTTCCCTTTCTCTCCTTTTTGGACCAAATGAGTTGGGCATTAAAATTCCGTGGCATGGTAGAAGTTGAATATCTAGCACCTATCTACACTATCTTTTTATATTTAAATAATCCATCCTTTTCTACATACTTGGCACTTTTAACCAAATAATGCACACCTAGAATTGTATTATAGATACAAGTGACCAAAACCCTTTATTAATATTGCAAACAGAAATAACAAGGTGGGAGGGTGGGAGAAATGGCTAGAGGTAACCAGGGTAATTTGGAAGACAGTAGAATGGGCATTGCAGATTTGTAAAGCAAATGGTACACCAATTTTGGTCAAATTGGCTTGTTTCTGGAAACATAGGTAGTACTTCTTTGACGCATCAGTCAAAAAGGTTCCTACTTTAACAAGTTGGTACTCCCTCCGTTTCAAAATAATTGAAGTTCTAGAATCGTCGTAAGCAAAACTTCATTGAGTTTGACCAAGTTTATATGAAAATATATCAACATCTATAAAACCAAATCAACTTCATTAGTTTCACTATGAAATGAATTTTCATATTATATATATTTGATATCATGGATCTTTATGGATTTTTATGTATATTTTGTCAAATTTTAAAAAATTTAAGTTTGGAACGGAGGGAGTAGTTCACAGTTCACACCATAGGTAATTGGACATAACTAGTATCATCAAAATCATGACCTGCAAATATTCTCCAATCTCCCAACCAAACTACACAATACAGAAAAAAATAATTAAAAATTAAGTGCATTCTTGTTTTCCCTACCGTAGACACTAAAGATGTACCATCATTGTAACATGTAAAAGAACATCAAGATGACAAAGGATTACCAGGAGCTGGACCCAATGGCCTGAACCACGTTAAATTAATAAGATTGTAGTCCCCGACCAGCACTGGATTAATCCGAACTGTATGCGAACTAAGAGAATAATTCATTGCAGTAACTTGATCAGATGAGAAGCTATTTCCAGTGTGGGGAGCTATGTCCATTGTCATATTTAGTCCAGAAGTTCCAACAACATAGAAATTTACAATCTCAAACTGTGTAACCCGCAAGCTGAGCTGTGACGCGAGCTCCTCGAGAAATTCATTGCTCCAATTTGAATTCAAGGAAACATTGTGAAGGAAGAGCTCAACTCTAACTGGGTAAACACAATGGCAGTCCTGGCTCCCTCGTCTTTGTACCATGTTTGGAGCACAACAGCCTAGTAAAACAGAGAGTGAAATTAAACGGAATCGACTGTTTGACAGTGTATCTAGAGCAAATATCAAGATGTACTACAAACCATAAGTATCTATGATTGACGTCAATGTTATCCATCACTGTTCATTTAAGAAACTGCTATCAATCCTAAAGTTCATTTCATCAGTACCATTCCAAATTGATGGACCAAACCATAATGCTTGAATTAGCAAAAGCCAACAAACTTATATAATTTTACAACAACTGGTACTATGATCAATCATGAGGTGCTATTTCCCCAAATGAGGAGGATGCCAAATTAGATTAAAATACACAAGCATTTCTTTTATATAATTTGGAGCCATATGTTTGACGTAATGAAATCATTTGGAATTAAATTATTTCAGGCTCTAGGAAAACTTACCATCATGTGGAGATATTGGGGGCTGTACTAATCCAGAAGGAGCTGTACTAGTATTCGAAGCTGCATCAGGGGGTGCAGCATTTTCATGAGCAGGAACATCTTCTGCTAAGCGCCTGTTATGCTGCAGCGAAGGATCGAACAGGTCCGAGGAATCCAAGGAGAGGTCAGAAGCACCAGAAATGGAGCTATAACTCGGTGCGGAGATAGGAGGGTGCACAGATGACAGAGCAGATGGTGATGAATGTAGCTTCTTTTGCCTATGCTGATGCATTGCAACAATTGTGCCAACTTTGGTTTGGGACAACGTGGTCTGAACTGGACTCCATCCTTGTGAAGGAGGCATAGCAGGAGTGTCAGCCTTTAGGGCCAATGTTTTGGCAATCAAATTGGTCTCACAGATAAATTCCAGAGCCAATATAACAACCAACAAATTAAATGAAAGTTTCCTTGGAGCATCTTCAAACAGTCCTGCCAAGAAACAGTACAGTCAACCAGTCAGCATCATCTTAAGACAAGGGCATGTTGCAAATTGCACAGAAACAGATGCAACTAATTGATATCCACTTGTATTTAGTGCGAACAGCCCATCAGATATAATACACAGTTGGCACAGAGAAATTGCCTTTCAAACTGGCCAGGTCCAAATGTTATTCAGGATCATAAACCCATCTACAGGTGGTGCAAATTAGCTAGACCGATGAGAAATGAGGCTACAACAAGTGCAGATTTTATTTTTTAAGAATACAGAACAGGCACACTTGTGTATATTTCAAATTGATGGTGAATTAAGGAACATTGACTACTTATCATCTCGGTTTCCTCTAAAGAATTCCTTGAACTAGTAGATAGTTCTTCTCTGTACCAATGAATCTATGTACTGACTGAAGCAGAGCCTTTGACACAGAAAAAACAGTGTAGTCGGTGTCCAGAGTAGACAACTAGCAAATGTTCCAACCAAGGCATGGGTTCATGGCATCAGCCAATCTAAGCTCTTGAAGGATTCCTGAATTCGACTCACTCCAGTGACCTACCCACGATGCCGAACCGAGCCGTAAGTCCGCCATTCCCACGACTCCCCAATCGAGCTCCAGATTGAGCTACCAAACAAGCGAGGAAACTAAGATCCCAGAACAGCCGCCGCCACGAGCACTGAATTGGGTGTCCCACGCACCCGCCCCCTCCGCCCAAAAACCTCGCCGTCACCTCAACAAAGCAAAGAGACAGAGTTGGGCGCCCCTCCGGCGCTAAACCTCAAGGCGCTCCCCCTAAATAATCGCGCCACGGCCTGAATTTCCTACCCAAGCAAAGCAAACAAGGCATCGAGGTTCCGGTGCTCCGACGCAACCTTGGAGTGGGCTCAGATCGAGGGGGGCTGGCAGACTGACCTCGGCCGGAGCGGCGCATGGCGTGCCCGGGGCGCGCCATCCCCGGCGCGGCGATCTACTGCTGGCGCCGCGGCGCCGGCGACACGGGGCCCATGGGACGCCGGGGAGAGGGGAGGGGGCTAGGTTTTGGGGGAGCCGGCGCTGCGAATTTGTGCCCCCTTTGTTGTCCCTCTCCTCCCTCCACCTTTCGCCGTGGTGGCCTGGACCTGGAGGCTGGAGCCGAGCTGCTGCGGTGAGGGTGGTTTTCGCTTTTTGCGCCTCCGCTGCTGCTGGCTGCTTTTTCCGCCTGCGCGAGTGACTTTTCTTTCCGTTGGCAGCGTGCGCTCGAAGGCGGGGGAGGGGGACTAGACTAGAGCAGTGAACGCGGTCAAACGCTCCCCCCAAGTCCAAGCACTCACTGCCAGATGCCAGAATTAAGAACGTTCCGTGCGTGAGTTTGACAGCGCTTAGGCTAGTCATAGTGGGGAATAAATTAGACTAGTAACATACATATGTTACTAGTCCATGTTACCACCTTCATAGTGGGAAGTGTCATAGGTGTAGTAACATACATATCTTCATTTATTGCTTTGTAGACTCATTTTGCATTGGAAACCGCTAGGTGATGGTAACATATTATGTTACTCTATTTGTCTCTTTCCTTTTTAATTACATGACACATCATCTTTTTTTGCTTACGTGCCATATATGTTACTACTTATGTTACTTCCACTATGACTAGCCTTAGCAGGAGTTCTAGGATAGACAAGTTGCTGCTTAGTTTATTTATTAACAGCCCCCCTAAGTATCAACTTCTCGCTCCCTCAAAAAAAAGTATCAACTTCTCGGAAAAAAACAAAAGAAAACGCTAACCATCAACTTACTATCATATTGGATAATTCAGAAAAACTTACTCCCAGAGAAGACGACGAGTATTTGGAGGGAAAAAGGTGCTCCGGTTAGGCTTCCTAGCGTAGGTGGAGGAAAACCAAGCTAGGACACGCTAAACTAATCACTAGGTTAGGGTACCCATACACTACCAGCCGTCTACTTTAACCCCACAAGACAAGACGATGCCCGGTAGGCTACAGTTGTGAGCCTTGGATGCGCATCAAATCCGGGTAGACGCAGACATGGATCCCATGTAGAATACGTAGTATCTTCTTTTCTTTTCCCCTCGTGTATGTATGCATGTACGTATCCATGTAGCCTCCTTCCGTACCAAATTGACGGCGACGTTCCACCCCATATTTCTATGATCGACGGCGACAGCCATGAGATACAGCAGTTGAAAGGATAGACAAGTTCCTGGCTAATCCTGGAACGTAGCGCCATTGTTTGACCATGGTATTCTAATGTTTCTTCGCTGCTGGAACAAGAAATTTCGGATCGTGCTTGATGGTGACGAGAATGAGAATGGCATGGCACTGGGCACTGGCATCTCCCCTTTTGAAGCACGCACCACCCGCGTCTCCTTTCATGGCGGTCGCCCGGTCCTTTGTCCTTGGCTCAATGTTTGACCCTGCGCACGTTCAATAGTCAAAATTCTTTATATGTGAATCCTAAATGGTGGGGATCTTTGAAACCAACCCACGCAAAGTTGGCAGGATAGCTAGTAACTTATGACGGCCTGCCTCTGATGTGAGCAGATTTGCACAGTCTGTATCTCTAGTTTTGTATCTGTATATAAAACAGCCCATGAACCCTGCATCGGGGAAACAATAAAATATTATTCTTTTTCTACAAAATCTCAAAACTATATCTTCGTTTCAATTTTTTTCGATTCTAACACCCTTTCGGTGTCTTGCAGGATGAAAAGTTTGTCTTTGTTCATCTCTAGAACCAAGAGCCCAGCATCTCTTAGGTCATCTCGGACGCGCTTGGTAGCCTGCATTAGGCCTAGCCACGCCCGCGCGGGATGCTTTTGGCATGTTTGGTTGTTCGGGTCGCATTAAAAAGTTAGCCCATACGGAACTTAAAGCACCTCTAGGCCTGCATCGCTAGAAACGCTCGATTCGACCGTTTCCAGCAATTCAGGCTCCAGCAATGCAATAAAGCGCACGTGGGTGGTTCTCGTAGTGAAGTCACGATTGAGCTTGTGATGGCTGGATGGTCTACACAACGATGCTTCGATTTGAGACATAAAGAGCTTTAATTGATTCATTGATATCAAGTTTGGGTAGCAAAATTTTAGATTTAAGATTTTCCATATCATGAACGATTTTATCCATACTCCTAGACATATCATCAAGTTTACTAAAAATTTCTTCTATCTTAGTGTTGAAAACTTTTTGAGCATTAATAAATTCTCCGATATTACTTTCAAGATCAGAGGGCATCCTACCATAGGAATTGCCATAATTATTAGAGGAATTTCCAGGAAACGGCTTAGGATTAAAAATACCTCTATAAGCATTACTATTGAAATTGTTTCACGAGACAAAATTCACATCTACGGGATCATTATTTTGCTCAGTCAAGATAGACAATGACACGTCATTAGGATCAATATGGGAATTTTTACTCGCAACCATTTTCATAAGCGCATCTACTTTGGCACTGAAAGTACTGATTTCTTCAATAGAATTCACTTTTTTACTAGTAGGAGTTCTTCCATATGCCATTGTGAATAATTTACCATAATATTATCAAGGAGTCTTGTAGCTTCTCCAAAAGTGATTTCCATGAAGGAACCCCGCGCGGCCGAATCTAAAAGATTTCTAGAAACAAAGTTCAATCATGCATAATTTTTTTTATGTTCATCCATAAGCTTAAACCATGAGTGGCGCAATTTCTTATCATTAATTTTATCCTCTCCCAAGCTTGGGCAACATGTTCATGATCTAGTTGCTTAAAATTCATGATTTAATTTCTAAGACAAATAATTTTCTCGGGAGAAAAATACTTGGCAATAAAAGCATCCTTACACTTATCCCAAAAATCAATACTATTTCGTGGCAAGGATGAAAACCAAGTTTTAGCGCGATCTCATAGTGAGAACGGGAATAATTTTAATTTGATAATATCATTATCCACATCTTTTTTCTTTTACATGTCACACAATTCAAAGAAAGTGTTAAGATGGGACGTGACATCTTCATTAGGACTACCAAAAAATTGTTTTTCATAACAAGATTTAGCAAAGCGGCACTAATATCATAAGACTCCGCAGTGGTGGCGGGAGGAGCAATCGGAGTACTAATAAAATCATTATTATTAGTATTGAAAAAATCACATAATTTTGTATTTTTTTGAGACATTGTTGGTAGGCAAATAAGATAACAAGCAAGCAAAGAAGCAAACACAAAAAGGGCAACGGAAAATATTTTTGTATTTATGTAAAAACATTTTAGAAGTGGGGGTGATGAAAACGAGAGGCAAATGGCAAATAATATAAATGCAAGGAGATGAAAGTTCATGCATCGGTAATTGATAGATGTTGATGATGTCTCCCCGGCAACGGCGCCATAAATTCTTCCTGCTACTTGTGAGTTACGTTGGGATTTCCCCGAATAAAAAGGGATGATGCAGTACAGTAGAGATAAGTATTTTCCTCAGTTAAGAACCGAGGTTATCAATCCAGTAGGAGAACCAAGCAACACCTCGCTAGCAGTACCTGGACACAAAATAACAAATACTTGCACCCCACGCAAACAAGGGGTTGTCAATCCCTCAACGGTTAATTGCAATGATTAAAACTTGTAGTGATAGATAGATAATTAAAATAAAAAATAAAATAAAGTAAAGAAAAGTTGCAACAAGGTATTTTTGATTTTAATATATGATAAAAAGTAGACTCGGGGCCATAGTTTTCACTAGAGGCTTCTCTCTTGAAGATAGCATACGGTGGGTAAACAAATTACTGTTGAGCAGTTGATAAAAAAATGAATAATCATGACGATATCCAAGGCAATAATCATGTATATAGGCATCACATCCGAGACAATTAGACCGACTCCTTCCTGCATCTACTACTATTACTCCGCACACCGAGCGCTATCGAGCATGCATATGGAGTATTAAGTTCATAAAGAACGGAGTAACGCCTTAAGCAAGATGACATGATGTAGACAAACTAAAATCACGCATGAATAAACCCCATCCCTTTATCCTTAACGGCAACAATATAAATATGTGTCTTGTCCCTTTCTGTCACTGGGATATAGATCATCGCAAGATTGAACCCATCACAAAGCACCTCTCCCATTGCAAGAAAAATCAACCCAGTTGGCCAAATCAAATCAATGGATCAGAGAGAAATACAAAGCTAAAATAATCATGCATAAAAGAGTTCAGAGAAGACTCAAATAATATTCTTGGATAATCTGATCATAAACTCACAATTCATCGGATCCCGACAAACACACCGCAAAAAGTGATTACATCGAATAGATCTCCAAGAACATCAAGAAGAGAACATTGTATTGAAGATCAAAGAGGGAGAAGAAGCCATCTAGCTACTAACTATGGACCCGTAGGTCTGTGGTAAACTACTCACACATCATCGGAAGAGCAGCAAGGTTGATGTGGAGCCCCTATGTAGTTGATTCCCCTCCGGCAGAGTGCCGGAAAAAGCCTCCAGATGGGATCTCTCGAGAACGGAAGCTTGTGGCGGTGGAAAAAGTATTTTGGGTGGCTCTCTGTTGGTTTCTCGATTTTAGAGAATTTATAGAGGCATAATTAGGCCAAATGGATGCTCGTGGGCCCCACGAGCCACTAGGGCACGCCCTGGTGCCTCGTGGGCCAGTCCTTCATCTTTTGGCCCTCTCCCGAAGCTTCTAGGGTTCTTATGTCCAGAAAAAAATCTCTAAAAAGTTTCGTGGCATTTGGACTTTGTTTGGTACTGATATTCTGAAAAACCAAAAACAGGCAAAAAACAACAACTGGTATTGGGCACTAAGTTAATAGGTTAGTCCCAAAAATGAAATATAATTTCTTGTAAATGCATATAAAACATCCAAGATTGAAACTATAATAGCATGGAACAATAAAAAATTATAGATACGTTGGAGATATATCAATCAACCTATGATCGACCTGTGATCAACCCACCCGACTTCGTATCGTACAGACCAAGTCATCGTCCACCCCTGAGTAGCCAGTGGCAAGGCCTACAACTGCTGAAGATGCCCCACCGATTCAGATGTCAGCCACTGAAGCAGCAGGAGGAGACATAGCGGCACCACATGCTCATCAGACCAACCCGGTGGAACGGACTGCTAAGCAGTCCGATGTTCCAGAACCCCCTGCTCAGCAGTCAGATGGTTTGGAATCGTGTGCTAAGCAGTCCGAAGGTCCAGAACCACCCGCTCATCAGTCCATCGATTCATAGCCACACGTGATCAGCATACTGATGCGTCGACACTGCCTACTCAGCAAACCAACGAGTTGGCACAGCCTCTTCAGCACATCGATGCGTTGGCACCACCTGGGCATAAGACCGACATAGCTTTAATGCCTGGTCAGCAGTCCGTCATAGCAGCACCGCCAGCTCAGTAGTCTGGCGTAGCTAAGCCGTCTGCTCAGCAGTCCATCATAGCTTCACCGTGTGCTCATCAGTCCGTCTTTCATCCATCCAGACGTCGCACTAGGAGTGCTTCAAGTACCAATAAGAAAGCGGGCACGGCCGCACATGTGAGGAAGCGGCCCCCAAAACTGAGGAGGAATGAGAACAATAGCCTCTTACTAAAAGCACTCTTCGCCCAAAACCAAATTACCAGCAAGTTGTTCGAATCGAAGAGTAATACTGGTTCTGATAGCTTGCCTGATGAAGCACTCGACATGATACTTTCTAAAAACAAAGCAGACGTACTTGAAGCACGCAAGTGCGTCCATGGCCAGCCATTTCTTGTTGGCGAATACTTTGAGGAGTGTAGTTCCTACTTGCCACAAATTACATAAATATTGCATCGATGAAATGTTAGAAGGTCATAAGATTCTGCTAGTCCACTATGACAGAGATCATTTCTGTCATGGTCAGGGTGCCATCAGTGTGGAATTCGAGGACTTTCATATCTTCTTCAACTTCGATGTGCTCGGTGCCACTCTTTTTAAATGCTTGATGTTGTAAGTACTTCATAAACTCTGATCAACTTCTCCATACAGGGTTGTAAATGAAAAAAAGCTAATTGTATTGTATTCCTCTCATGGGATTGATTGCACAGAGAACAACAAGGGAGAAAGCGTATTTCATAGATCCTGATGTAGCAAACGACACATTATTACGTGGTACCAAAGAACAACGGGAGTGGGCCATTGGCAAGGTCGCCAGTATCATGGATTTCATGCCCCATGCATAATTCTTTTTCTGGCCATATCATGAAAGGTAAGTCAAATAAACAACCATGCATACATTGATCGTCAGTTTTTCGACATAGTTTGTAAGTTCATGGTTTTCTTAATCTGTAGCTATCACTGGATCTTGGTAGTCATTGTTCCAAAGCAGAACACAGTTTACTACCTGGATTCTCTCAAAGACTTAATAAAGCCTCATTTTCTAATGCATCTTAAGCAATTCATGGATAGGTATTGAATTTTATGATGTTGAATTTGTATTCATATCTAGTTCAAGAATTGACTATATGAAAATCCATCTTCATTTGCAGTGTATTGTCGTTGTGCATAACTAAAACAGGGAATCGGTTCAACAGTGAACTACCTCAGCCTGAGATCCTTTCTCTGGTAAGACACTGAAATCCGTTATTTTTAGAAAATGTATCCAAAAGTTTGCAAATACCTTTTCTTACTCTAGTCAAATATTCAATTTTCTAAATAAACCTCTTTCTATTTCTCTCCAAAGAAAAAAATAAACATCTTACACTAGCTAGGTTGTTCCTAATAGGGCAAATACATGACTAATTCTATACAAAAAAACCAGTGTCCTCAGCAACAAGCGGGGACCAACCTTTGTGGATACTATGTTTGCAGACACATGACCTCCATCTGCAAATCTACTAATTGTTGTAACGATGGTGTCAATTTAGTACCAATAAGTCTGTATCTTAATTAATATCTTCTACTCCACTCGTATGGCACATTCTTATCTAAAAATCCTACAACTCATCTTTGAATTGACGACCCCTAAAATGCTCCCCACTAGTGAATTGCTGGTTGTTAGGAGATTTATCAGCAACTTGTTCCTGAATCACTACATCAAGCCCGCTAGTGATAATGAAGATTTCAACATGGTTATTCCTCCAACAATGAGAATGCATTCAACTACAGTTAGACGCTAAACATATACGCATGGATGCATTGTTTTCCATGTGATGAGGTCTTCGTTCATACACTATGATTATGTACTGCATATCTTGATAAATCAGTGGAATTTAGCTAGCATTTGTTCAATTGCATATTGTTGCGAATTCTGATGAATGTTCTTCCTATGGACACCATTTGTTCAATTGCATATTGTGGCCAATTTGCCTTTTGTAGGACGATTCAAATACGATATTTTGCTTTAACCTAGCCATTGAAGCGCACACGGTTCAACTAAATGAGCGTGTGGGATCCAGAATGGAAAGCACACATCACTCATAGCGCAACCGTCGGTGATACACAACAAATTGAAAATGATTTGCATCACTTCTACTTGTGCGTAGGGGCTCCTCAACCGTTTGTGATAGCACATTATCGCAAAAGAGAGCTTATACTACAAAAAAAGACACATCTGTGACATTTTGGGCCGAACGAATTTTTTCTGTCATGCTTATGACACTTCTATGACGATAATTGTGACAAAACCTGGTATCATCATAGATGTGGTGGGCTCCTACTTCTATGACAAAAAATTATGACAAAAAATGGGCTTTTCGTCCTGGGCGGGCCGAAGACGCAGGTGAATAACATTCTTTGGGCCGTCCATGACGGAAAAAATCATGGTAGAAGCGAGGGTGAGGAAAATATCGGGGAGTTCCCGGTTACAGTGGGTGGTCGGGGCCGAGTGATGCACTGTGGTTTGCGTGTTTCTCTTGTGTACGCGTGTGTGTACGAGGCGTTGGCTCACTAAACACGAGCGATCGCACGTTACTGAACCCGAGCGATCGATCCCTTGGCTGTTAACTGAACCCGAGTGATTCATTCGCTGCTGACTAAACCCGAGCGATTCCTTCGCTACTGCTGCTAACTGAACCGAGCGATCGATCACTGCTACTGCTTACTGAAGGCGATCGAGCCCCGGTGCGAGACGTAGCCAGCCGGTGTTGGGTTGCCTCTCGATGAAAAGTGATCGTTGCTACCGTGCGCGCGGTACGTAGAATGAGTCGAGACGTGGTGAGTCGAGTGGGTTGGTTGGCTGTGAATGAATAGTTCCCGGTGGGGGTTGGATGAACAGGACCCTGTGGTAGTAAGCCGTTGCCGCTGGATGAACAGGACCCCGAGGAGGCCGCTGCACCCCAGCCGGTTGGCGGTGGATGAACATGACCCCATGGAGGCTCTATGAACGGTAGCCGGTGGAGGCTGGATGAACAGTAACCTGTGGATGAACAGTAGCTGGTGGAGGCTGGTGGAGGTCGACGGTAGATGAACAGTAGCCCGTGGAGGCTGGAGCGAGGCAGTAGACGGTGGATGAAAAGGACCCCGTTTCACAGTAGGCGCTCCAATAGAAGTCCGTTACCTCCGTTTTGCGGTACGCCACACCCTTTTCGATCAATAGGACCCTGTTTCGACCGTAGGCACTCGATTAGAAGTCCGTTTCCTCCGTTTTGCGACACGCCAGACCCTTCCTGATGAATAGGACCCGACCATACATGGTCGAATAGAAGGTCGCTTCCTCCATTCTGTGATATGCCAGACCCTTCCCGATGAACAGGACCCCGTTTCGACCGTACACAATCGAACAAAAGGCCGTTTTCCTCCGTTTTGCTGTACGCCAGACCCCATTCTGGCTGTTCCATCCAAGCCAGTTGGCTCCCGTTGAACACGACGCATTTCGACCCAGTCTGTTGCCTCCTGATGAATAGGATGTTGTTTCTCCGTTCAGACCCAGCCGGTTGGCTGCCGATGAACAGGACGCCGTTGTTGTCGTCCGTTGCCTCTCTATGTATACGAGCCCTGGCCGTACGTATGCGCGAGTAGGCGTTTGAGACCCCACCCGTATGTATGTGCGTGGCTATATTTTTTGGCATCTGGATGTACGTACGTGTACACGGTTTTGACTGGACTGTCTGAACTGTTATGTCGGGGGCTCTACTAGTACACGTGCCGCTGCTTGCTCGGCCACGGTTCATCGTTGCACTACAAAAAAGTACACTTCTATGATGATACGTGTTTGTCACAGTATGTTACGTTTTCTGTCATGAATGTACATCCATGACGATTTTATGACAGAATCAAGATAGTCATACATGTGCTGTCGTAGAAGTGTTCCATGACATTACCAAAATTATCATCACGAAAGTGTCCACTTCCATAACGATAAATCACGTGTCATAGAAGTGCTTTCGTCAAGGGTAACCGACACGTGGCATCCACCATAATGGGTCGCCGTTAAGCTATCGGATTCCGGTTTGGATCCGATAACCCGTTAACAGCCTGGACCAATGGGGATATTCCACGTGTAAAATTCTCAATGGCCAGAGAAACCACGTGTCGGCTCACCGTTGGGACAGATGTCATCCACACATTTGATCGAAGGTGCCTATGATACATCGACATGTGGCACGGCTGAACAGAGGTCCATTCGGGTGAAATGGACGGCCCGTTTGACTTGGTCAAAAGGGAGCGAGTCGGCCCACGGAAAGCCTGTTAACGGCATGTTCGCATATAGCCCATTTACAGCCCGCTAACTCATGACCCGTTATGGCCTACCCGAATTAGGCCCAGTAGCGTCATCTGGGCCATCCAATATGATTCCAGCCCGTTGTAACTTCCGGCCCATTTATGGCCCATGGCGTCTTTTGGCCCATAGGAGGCCCTTTGTAACTCTGGGCCCATTAAAGGCCCGAGATGAGACTGCCCATAATGAACAGTGTATCGCTTTATACCCATTAACGGCCCATTATTTCATCGGCCGTTTCCAGCCCGTGTTAACTTTCAGCCTTCTAAGGGCCCATTTATTCTTGGGCTCATTTCTAGAATTCGGTTACTTATAGTCCGTTACTGGCCTGTTCCGCTTGTGGGCCAATTCAGCCCGTGGTTACAGTCGGCCCGATTGTGGCCCGTTAACCAGCTGGGTTGTTTTCATAGCGTCATCAAATACGACCTATTAACGGCCCATTATAGTCGGGCCATAAAACAGACGATTTCCACTCTAGCCCGTTTACGACCCATTTTGCGGACCGTTATTGGTCCACGAATAGTACGACCCATGTTTGGTGAAACGATTATATGGCCGTAGAAGGCCCATGGATGCTATGGCCCGTAGAAGGCCCATGGATCCTACGTCCCGTTGGAGGGCCATGGTCACTACAACAGGTAGCAGGACCATGGTTACAACAATTCATGTGTTGCCATGGTTATTGTGGCCTAGTTGTACAAATAGGTTACTGTGGCCACTAGAAAAACGTGAAAAAAGAACTGCAGTGACTACAAGCAAACAACTAAACAAGACAATTAGGAAATAAATAGGATATGGAAATCTTCTTGCACCATGAAAATCAAAGTGTTTGCCTGGATGCTCATAATGGATAGATTAAACACTAAAGATATGGTGAAGAGGAGACATTGGCATTTGGATGATGGGGTGACACGTGTGTTGTGCCCTTTGCAAGCAAGAGAAACCATGGACCATCTCTTTTTTAACTGCAATTTCAGTGTAAGAGTGTGGAATTATCTTCAGATTAATTGTTCTACATGGGATTCAATGAATGATTTGGTTATTCAGGCCAGGAGAAGTTTTGATAAGCCTTTCTTCACTGAAGTGGTGTTCATTGCCTGCTGGAACATTTGGATCATTTGAAATGCAAAAGTCTTCAGGAGTGAGAGGGCTAGTTTCAACAAGTGGAGAGGTGCCTTCATCCATGACATCAGCCTCATGCAATACAGAATCAAGGATGCCTACAAGGATGATATGATAAGATGGGTGTCTTTTCTGCCTCCTTGAGGCCTTGTCTTTGCTGCTTTTGTTTTTTATTTGTCCACTGTACAATAGGTTGTTTGATTACCACTTGTAATCCCTGTAATGTTTTTGTAACTCTTTTATTTATTAATAAAGCTCTTGATATGTTGTGGGGGTTTTGCCCCACGGTTCCCAGTCAAAAAAAAGCAAGCAACTAACGCTAGGTTATTACGGCTATTACACATATTACATCCACTAGGCATCAAAGTTCGCCACCAGTGCAAATATAGGTGTAAGGGCATATTTCTCCCTAAGTGGTTTTGGATTGATGACAATGCATTTGCGGACTAACCGTGTGCATTGAGCATTTTAGATATCTCATGTCTAGGCACAAGACGATTCGGTGCCCATTCGGAGCCTATCAAAGATGGTTGTTCTATACGTTTCTTTTCGGTGGACTTGAGTCATAGGAAAGCCATACTATTAAGAGGGGGTCTGCTTCGGAAAGGTTAGGGTGGAATCAACACGTACACATCTGTTCCTTTGCACCACCTTTCCTTCGCTTCGATGGAGCACCGTCCGTTTATCCATGTCTCTGCGATATGAAGGCAGCCAAGTGCTAAAGTCTCTGTGGCGTGTGGTAGTACTGCAAGGGAGCGGTAGTATCGCAGGGGCCAGCGGTATTACCGCTGCCTCCAGCCCTGACGCTCACTACAAAAAAATACACTTCCTTGATGATACGTGTTTGTCACAGTAGGTCGCGTTTTCTGTCATCCATGTACATCCATGACAAATTTATGACAGAATCAAGATAGTCATACCTGTGCTATCGTAGAAGTGTTCCATGACATTGCCAAAATTATCATCACGGAAGTGTCCACTTCCATGATGATAAATCGCGCGTCACAGAAGTGCTTTCGTCAAGGGTGACCGACACGTGGCATCCACCGTAACGGAACGCCGTTAAGCTATCGGGTCGGATTTTGGACCCGATAACCCGTTAACAGCCACGACCAATGCCGATTTTCCACGTGTAAAATTCTCATTGGCTAACGGATCCAACGGGCGAGATGGGCCTATGATATGTTGACACGTGGACCGGCCCAAAAGTGGCCCACAAAGATTAAATGGGCCGACCCAATCGAAGGCCCATAAGATTTAGCGGACCATAATGGGCCGGCCCAGCTAAAAGCCCACAAAATTTAGCGGACCATAATGGGCCGGCCCAGCTAAAGGCCCACACGATTTTGCAGACCATAATGGGCCGGCCCAGCTAAAGGCCCACAACATTTTGCGGACCATAATGGGCCGGGCCAGCTAAAGGCCCACAAGATTTTGCCGACCATAATGGGCCGGCCCAGCTAAAGCCCAACATTCTTTGTCAAATCGGCCCGTCAATGGCCTGTCCTGAACTTGTCATCAACGCGGCCCATGGTCACTTATGGCCCGTTAACAGTCTGCTAAGTAATTGGGCCGAATTACGGCCCAGTGTATTTCCGGCCTGTTAAAGGTCCGGCTTCATTTGGGCCCATTTACAGGCCATCAAAACTTTCAGCCCATAAACGACTGTGAAGGATTTGGGTCATATTCGGCCATGTCTGACATTCGGCCTGTTAGAGGCCCACTATAGCTTTGGGCCACTTTCGGCCTGTTGTCATTTTCGGCCTGTTAAAGCCGGACGTAAACCATGGGCCATATGTGGCCTAACGTCATATCGGGCCCATTAACGGCCCATATAGAAATGACGATAATCTAGCCCGACCAAAGTTTTGGCCTGTTAAAGGCCCGTGTATTAGGTCGGCGCATTTACGGCCCGTCCATATTTCGGCCTGTTAAAGTCCAGTGGGTTATTTGGTACAATCAGGGCCCAATCTCACTTTCGGTCTATTAAAGGCCCATGTATTTTATGGGCTCGAGATATTTACACCTGTAAACAGCCTATTTTTACTAAGGGCCCAGATTATGTTTAGGCCTGTTAAAGGCCCACTATGGGCACAGGCCTACCAGAAAAATATGAAAGCTTATGCTGATTTAGGCCCAGATATTTTTAGTGGGCTACATGCCAATTTCGGCCCGTAATCATTTTTAGCCCAATTGGAATGGGCCCGACGAATGTTGGCTTGTTGGGATCCTATGAAGCTTTCGGCCGATTACATTACTAAGATAAACCTACACTATACAAAAATAGCGTCATAATTACTGCAGCCTGAGGCAGCATCATAAATGTTGTATCACAACAAAATAAATTCCAACCATACAACAAAAGGCCTGTTGGCATAAAGTTTACAGTCCTTCCAGATAAAAGCACCGTCAGATGTATAGAAGCACAGATCATTTGACCTGAGTGCTAATCTTTCAGGCTGTAGAATCTGATGGAGCAGCACGATCTCCACCTTTTTTCCGCCATTGCTCTTGAACAACGAAGCGAATGTCTGATAGTCTGGTTTCAAAACCATTCATATCTTGACGACATTTCTCAACCACTATTCTTGTTTCCGAAACAACGTCCATTAGGGATTGGACTTGTGTCTGGAGCACAGATATATCACTCTGTCTAGCAGGAAGATTTTGTTCAGTAGGCGATTTGGACGAGGTTGCCTTGACAACCAACCCAGAATTACACAGGAAGGTGCTTTTTGCACTGTTAGTGGAGAGATACTGACGCACTGCAGCAAGAGGTGACATTGTGCCTGTAGTAGCCTCGTCGCCTTCAGGTGGTTGTGGCTGTTCAATCATTTGTTCCATAGCTTCCTGAAAGTTTGTACGATCGGAAGTATGTCTAGAGGGGGGGGGTGATTAGACTACTTGACCAAATAAAAACTTAACCTTTTCCCAATTTTAGTTCTTGGCAGATTTTAGCAACTTTAGGACAAGTCAAGCAATCATCACACAATTCAAGCAAGCATGCAAAGTATATAGTCAACGGAAAGTAAAGCATGCAACTTGCAAGAATGTAAAGGGAAGGGTCTGGAGAATTCAAACGCAATTGGAGACACGGATGTTTTTCCCGTGGTTCGGATAGGTGGTGCTATCCTACATCCACGTTGATGGAGACTTCAACCCACGAAGGGTAACGGTTGCGCGAGTCCACGGAGGGCTCCACCCACGAAGGGTCCACAAAGAAGCAACCTTGTCTATCCCACCATGGCCATCGCCCACGAAGGACTTGCCTCACTAGCGGTAGATCTTCACGAAGTAGGCGATCTCCTTGCCCTTACAAACTCCTTGGTTCAACTCCACAATCTTGTCGGAGGCTCCCAAGTGACACCTAGCCAATCTAGGAGACACCACTCTCCAAGAAGTAACAAATGGTGTGTTGATGATGAACTCCTTGCTCTTGTGCTTCAAATGATAGTCTCTCCAACACTCAACTCTCTCTCACAGGATTTGGATTTGGTGGAAAGAAGATTTGAGTGGAAAGCAACTTTGGGAAGGCTAGAGATCAAGATTCATATGGTAGGAATGGAATATCTTGGCCTCAACACAAGGGTAGGTGGTTCTCTCTCAGAACATATGAGTTGGAAGTGTAAATGTGTTCTGATGGCTCTCTCCACGAATGAAGAGGAGGTGGAGAGGTATATATAGCCTCCACTCAAAATCCAACCGTTACACACAATTTACCAATCTCGGTGGGGCCGAATCAACAAACTCGGTCGGACCGAAATAGTAAACCTAGTGACCGTTAGAGATTTTCGGTGGGACTGACATGCAACTCGGTAGGACCGATATGGTTAGGGTTAGGGCATAACGTAATCTCGGTGAGACCGATTACACAAACTCGGTGAGACCGATTTTGGTAATTAGCTAACCAGAGAGTTGGTCAGGTAAACTTGGTGGGACCGATTTGCTCTTTCGGTGAGACCGAAAAGTTACAAAAGGGAAACAGAGAGTTTACATTGCAATCTCGGTGGGACTGATCCGCTCTTTCGGTGTGACCGAAAAGTTACGAAAAGGAAACAGAGAGATTGCAATCCCATCTCGGTGAGACCGAGATCCCTATCGGTAGAACCGATTTGCTAGGGTTTGGCAGTGGCTTATGACATGTGAAACTCGGTGGCGCCGGATAGAAAGAATCGGTAGGACCGAGTTTGGCTTAGGGTTTAGGTCATTTGTGGATATGGGAAAGTAGCTGAGGATTTTGGAGCATATCATTAAGCACATGAAGCAAAAGGCTCATTAAGCAACACCTCATCCCTCCTTGATAGTATTGGCTTTTCCTATGGACTCAATGTGATCTTGGATCACTAAAATGTAAAATGAAGAGTCTTGAGCTTTTGAGCTTGAGCCAATCCTTTGTCCTTAGCATTTTGAGGGTTCCACTTTCACCATTCATGCCATGCCAATCATTGAGCTTTCCTGAAATAATTGTCTTGGAATAGCATTAGCTCAATGAGCTATATGTTGTTATGAATTACCAAAACCACCTAGGGATTTTTGCACTTTCAATCTCCCCCTTTTTGGTAATTGATGACAACATATAGATCAAAGCTTCGACAAGTGATAATAAGAATGAATTATATCGTCGCTTTGAGAAGTATGTGATAAGTAAGAGCTCCCCCTAAATTTGTGCATATTTAAAATTTGCTTTGGACTGCAAATGCACAAAGAGTTAGAATTATGGGTTACTCTTCCATGTCACATACATCTTGATGGAGCGCTCAAAATGATAATAATGAAATACATGCACTCAGCACCAAGGAAAAGTGAATGATCACATAAGATAGATAAGATATATCAAGCATGCATAAGTGTAGCTTATGATCAAACACATGATCATCAATGTCTCACAAGCATATCAAAGTATCTCGACCAAAAGCAAACAATGTTTGAAAAACCACCAAATAAAGCAAGAGAGAAAAAAAACACTCTTTCTCTCGAAGCCTATGATCTATACTTTTTCTCCCCCTTTGGCAACAAGTTACCAAAAAGTTCCTAGAAAATGCATAGTGCTAGATCGACACTCTGGCTTGATCTTCTGGTGGTGGTGGAGTCTGGATCACTCCAAGGACGAAGGCTTCCGTAGACGTGGTTGGAGCTGGAGCTGAAGTAGATGCTGGAGCTGGTTGGGATGGTGCTGTGGCTGGAGCTGAGGGGGTGGCTCTTGTGTCAGGAACTGGCACTGCACTGGACCTCTGAGCTCGTGGCACTCTGGCAAATGCATCAGTGGTAGTCTTCCCTTTCCTCTCCTGCATGTCATCTTGAAGTTGCTCCACTGCAGTGTGAATCTCTGTCACTTTGACATCTAAGTCATAGAACTTTTGTTCTACGATTCTCTCTAAGCTCTCCTGATTCTGAGTGAGGGTGGCCAGTCCTTTCTCTATCCTCAGGGTGGATGCAATCAAGTAACTGAGCTGCTCTTGCTTGGTTTTCAGGAAATATTCAGATGCCTCCTCTTGAGTTGGCATCTTTGCAGCTTTCTCCTTCCTTGCCTTCTCCTTCTGTGCTTGTGCATGGGCTGAAGATGGTTCATCCTTGTTCATCACAACTTCATTATCTTCAAAATCTGGATGAATAGGCAGATGTTCCTTATCCAAGAGATATATGCCTGTGCCCATCTTGGAGTTGATCAGCTCCTGGATCCGAGGGGCATATCCACAACTCCTCTTCTGGTCTGCTGCAGTCCTCTTGATTGTTTCTACCATGAGGCTCATGACTTTGAATTTCTTTGGCACATCAAAGATATGAAGCAAGTTGATTGCATGGCCTCTGATCATCTTGTGATCACCTGACTTGGGCAACAAGGTGTGCCTCAGTATCCAATTGATGGTTGGCAGCCCTGACAGAAGATAGTGTACTGATCCAAACTTGAAAGTGTCAAGTGCCTTGTTTGGGATCTCTTTGTACATATTTGACATAGAGTTGTGGTCCATCTTCTTCTTGGCATATACGTCCAAGTCATCCTCATGCTCCTTTGGGGCATTAATAAGCTGTGCCCACTCAGCAACTGTTGATTGGTACCTCGTACCTTCAGACATCCATACAATTCTGCCATCTGGATAAAAATGAGCTGTGGAGTAGAACTGCATTATCAGCTCTTCATTCCACTTTGTGAACTTCTGCCCAACAAAGTCAGCTACTCCACATGCCTTGAAGCTGTCTTGCACTCCAGGGTAGTGCTCTTCATTGTCCTTGATGTATTCCCAGTCGACCCATCTCATATCACACACAATGGGCTTCTTGTCCAATAAGACTGTCTCATAGAAGTCCTGATGTTCCTTAGTGTGGAACCTGTAGTCAACAGCAGTCCTCCTCCTGGTAGCATATGGATCCTCTGCTCTCCACTTTCTTAGCCCAGAGTCTCTTCTAATCTTCATATCCTCAGCCACAGGATGAGCATCATTGTGGTCTGGGATCTTGGGCTTCAACTTTCTCAGAACTTGGCCTTCCTCTTCTTCTGCAGTGTCAGGCACTGGGGCCTTGTTCTTCTCAGCAGCTGGGATGCTCCTTATATTCCTCTTTGGAGCTGTCTTGACCTTTGATGCAGCCTTAGGTGCTTCCTTGGGCTTAGATGCAGTCGCCCCTGATTTGATAGCATCACCCATTAGCTTGGGTGCCTTAGGTGCTGGTGCAGCAACCTCTTCTTCTTCTTCTTCATCAGAAGAATGCTGTTCAAATTCAGCCATGGGATCAACTTTCTTGCACCATCTGCCTCTCTTCCTTTCCTTCTTCCCTTCAGCAGCAACTGGCTCTTTGGGTGCAGGCTTCTCTGGAATCTTTGTTGAGGCTCTGGCCTTTGGCATAGGCTGTCTGCCTGCTGGACTTTTGACCTTTAAGCCTGGCTTGGTGCTTTGTCTTGAACCATGCTCTTTCTTGAGTTCAACTTTCTTGGAAGTTGCTTCCTCCTCTGCCACATAGTCCTCATCCTTTGATTCCGAGGTTCTCTTCTTCCTTTGTCTTGTGGCAGCTTTTGGAAGGTTGCTAGGGGTGCTCCTGCTGCCTTCATCTGAAGAACTGGAGGGACTAGTGCCCTCACTCATCTGCACTGGCTGTTCTGACATGTTCTGGCTATCACTTTGGTCTGACATGATGAACAAGCTGACTGCTAACCCTGTGAATAGTTTATAGATGAGGGAGAGTGGATGAGCATCACAAAATGCAGAGATTTGCAAAAGAATGATTCAAAACTTAGTTTTAGTTTCCCACAGAAAGCATTTCGGATCTACCGATTTTTAAACTCGGTGATACTGAAGCAGTTTTTGGAACCTAAACTGGTGAACTCGGTCAGACCGAGTCACAGTTCGGCGGCACCGAGACTACTAGGGTTTCAAAAAGTTCCAAAATCGGTCACACCGATTAGCAATACTCGGTCAGACCGAGTTTCACTTGTGCAATGGCATAAGCCAAATCGGTGGGACCGAGCTTTTCAACTCGGTGGGTCCGAGATGGTTTCGGCGGAAACCTAACCCTAAAATTTTCGAATCAAACCTATTCTACGAATTCACTGACTGGATAGGAGTTTATGAAACGTGGCTAGAATCAATATAATCACAATGTGCTAGGAATCGGATTGGGGAATAGCACAAATATCGAGTCCATACCCTAGTTCGGCGGAGGCTCACTACGGCGGCAACGGCGGGGTTGAATCCCGTTGACGGCGACGGAGACCAGCGACTGGAGGCGGCTGGCGGCGAGGAGACGATCCGGAGACCACATTGGCAGAGCGAGCTATCGCGCGGGCGAAGGGGTTCGGAGAAATTTCCAATTTTTTTGCCCGTGTCTATATATAGCCCGACCCTGTCGGTGTGACCGAGTGGAACAACTCGGTGGCACCGAGATGCAAAACTGTATACAGTTATTGCAACTCGGTGTGACCGAATGGTTCAAATCGGTTGCACCGAGATCGAAAACATAGATCAACTTAATGATCTCGGTAAGACCGAAAGAGGGGTATCGGTCAGACCGAGAATCACAAAGAGGTTTTGGAAGTTTAAGTCTATGACGAATCGGGGACTCCGAGTGCTCCTCACACAGAGTGGTTCGAATCTGACTTGATCAATTTTGTGATGTAGCATGAATAAAGTTTGAGACGAGAAAAGCATAGATAGCTAGAGAAGGTTCTTAGGCATTCTTGTCCATCCACTTGGCAAAAGAAAAAATAAAGCCAAACAATCAAAACAACAAGTGGATGTCCTCAAATGAGAAAAATATGCAACCAACATGCTCACACAATAAAATAGCAATTGAAATATGTGACAAAGCATGCACAACCAATTCTAGCATCTATCAAGCAATTGGTGATGACTAGGTCATCTATATATGAGTATATTGACTTAGGAGTCAAATGAGAACACTTGATCATAGGTCATACTCATCGTTTAAGCTCAAGTGGGGTTACAACTTTTACATAAAGCATTGTTGTGTTCACATCATTAGAGTTGCTTTAACTCAAATCTTAGAGTAAAGCTCCCCCTAGATGTGATATCCCCCCTAAGAGGGATGAACTAACCTTGGGTTTTGTCGATGATGACTTCATGTAGATGTTGAAGATGTGGATGCTCAATGTTGATGTAGATCACTTGGAGCTATCCTTTTGAGTGAATTGCACTTTCAATACCTACATGGGTTAGTCCCACAAGGAACAAACAAGGATATCCATAGACATAGAGTGATGCACACACAAGATGATGTCTATGAAAGCTTTTAGGTTACCTTGTCCCTTGACTTACCAACAAGAGGGTTTGTGACTCCTTGAACTAGTGCAAGATGTGTAAGTTGATTGCACTTGTTCTTGCCAAAATGATAAGAGTGAAGTATGTTGGTGGAGTCACCCTCAAGAACTTTCTAGTTCTTCTTCTTTTGGATCCACACCATCTTGATGGGAATCCTTGGAGTTGTAGTCGTACTTGATGAAGTGGAACTTGAAGTAGTCTTAGGAATCCACTTGACTAAGGTCTTAGGAGCTTCTTCAAATGCATCAATTTCCTCTTGAAGCTTGTCCTTGCCTTTTTGCTTGTAGTCTTGTGGTGGAAGATCATCTTGAGTTTGTGTCCCCTTGAAAGAAGTAGGATCATACTTCTCTTGTTGAGGAACAAACTTTGTCTTGGGGTATTGATCTTCTTCCCACTCAACTCCATTGGCATTGGACTTTCGTTCAAAACCAACACCTTGATTCTTCCGGTGCCTTCCTTGCTTGCGTACAATATCCTCGAATTGCTTACTTCCGACAAGGCTTTTGTACACTCATTTCTCTATGATTTCCTTCAATAAGCTATTTTCTTGCTCAAGTGTAACTTGGCTAAGAGAATCATTAGTGGAATCAAGAGAACTACTAGAAGCAACAATATTGGATTTAACATGATCATTGTTACTACTAGAGGAAGAATCTTTCTTGTTCTTGTTACTAAACTTGACTTGAGGCATGTAAGTGGATAAGAGTAAACGCTTGGCAATGTAAGAACTTTTCTTGCGGAGATCATCATTGATTGCCTTTAAAAACTCATGCTCTTGCTCAAGATTGAGCTTTTCAAAGCGTAACTTCTCATGAGCTCTTAAAAGTTCTCGATGATCTTCGAAGATGGTTTCATGAGCTAACTTAAAAGTGTTTAGTTCTTTAGTTAGAGCCTCAATTTTCTCCTTATAATTGTCATTCGTTTTAGCATGATTAATTGACGTTTCATCATATTATTCATCACTAGAGTTGTCAACAAGTAAATCATCATCACCTAACAAGTCATCTTCATCACTATTAAAATCAACATACTTAGGGTGAGTTACCTTAGGACCTTTGGCCATGAAGCATCTTCCAATTCCTTCATTTGGTGATTCAAATATGTCGTAGGAGTTGGTTGACACAAGTGCTAGACCAGCAACACCTTCATCTTGAGTATATTCGGAATCGGAGTGATAACTTCTCTCGGAGTGGTTGTCGGAGTCGGAGCCGGATACCCATTCACCAACATGAGCTTGATGTCTTCGTTTTGTGTAGCTCCTTGATGATTTTTCCTTTCTTTCCGAGTCCTTGCTTCTCCGTGAGTATCTTCGTTCATAACGATCATCTCTACTCCTTCTCTCTCTTGATGGTGATTCTTCTCTTTTGCTTCTTCTTTTTGGAGAATCTTCTCTTCTTTTGTAGGGAGGCGTACACTCATTGGAATAGTGTCCGGGTCTTCCACAATTGTAGCAGTTTCGCTCCCGACTAGAAGATCTTTTGTCATTGTAGGACCTTGACTTGGAGCTTCTATCTTTGCTTCTACTCTTGTAGAACTTGTTGAAGTTCTTCACCATTAAGCTCAATTCTTCATTGAAGTTTTGTTTCTCACTTGATGATGTGGGGGCTTCACATGAGGCTTTGTAAGCACCACTTGATTTGTTGTGAAGTTCCTCTTTATCCTTGAGCGACATCTCATGAGCAACAATTCTTCCAATGACCTCCGTTGGCTTGAGATCTTTGTAATTGGTCATCATTTGGATCAATGTGCACACGGTATCATATTTTCCATCCAAGGCTCTTAGGATCTTCTTGATGATGAATCTATCGGTCATCTCTTCACTCCCTAAGCCGGCAATCTCGTTTGTGATGAGAGCAAGCCTAGAGTACATTTCAGCGACACCTTCACCATCCTTCATTTTGAACTTGTCAAGTTGACTTTGAAGCACATCCAATTTGGATTCCTTGATGGAGTCGGTACCTTCGTGCATATCAATCAAAGTATCCCAAATTTCCTTTGCATTCTCAAGACGACTGATTTTGTTGAATTCTTCGGGGCACAATCCGTTGAAGAGAATATCACAAGCTTGAGCGTTGTATTGTAGCATCTTCAACTCATCCGCGGTAGCTTCACAGTTTGGTTCTTTCCCATCGAAGAAGTCACCTTGCAAACCAACACACACAATAGCCCAAACGGCGGGGTTATGTCCAAGAATATGCATTTTCATTTTATGCTTCCAACTAGCAAAATTAGTACCATCAAAGTAAGGACCTCTACGGTGATAATTTCCCTCACTAGACGCCATACTCTCCTAGGTTGTGAAACCAAGACTATGACCACCAAAAGCTATGGAAATCAAAGCAAATGGAGACCAAAGCTCTGATACCACTTGTAGGATCGGAAGTATGTCTAGAGGGGGGGTGATTAGACTACTTGACCAAATAAAAACTTAACCTTTTCCCAATTTTAGTTCTTGGCAGATTTTAGCAACTTTAGGACAAGTCAAGCAATCATCACACAATTCAAGCAAGCATGCAAAGAGTATATAGGCAGCGGAAAGTAAAGCATGCAACTTGCAAGAATGTAAAGGGAAGGGTCTGGAGAATTCAAACGCAATTGGAGACACGGATGTTTTTCCCGTGGTTCGGATAGGTGGTGCTATCCTACATCCACGTTGATGGAGACTTCAACCCACGAAGGGTAACGGTTGCGCGAGTCCACGGAGGGCTCCCACCACGAAGGGTCCACAAAGAAGCAACCTTGTCTATCCCACCATGGCCATCGCCCACGAAGGACTTGCCTCACTAGCGGTAGATCTTCACGAAGTAGGCGATCTCCTTTCCCTTACAAACTCCTTGGTTCAACTCCACAATCTTGTCGGAGGCTCCCAAGTGACACCTAGCCAATCTAGGAGACACCACTCTCCAAGAAGTAACAAATGGTGTGTTGATGATGAACTCCTTGCTCTTGTGCTTCAAATGATAGTCTCTCCAACACTCAACTCTCTCTCACAGGATTTGGATTTGGTGGAAAGAAGATTTGAGTGGAAAACAACTTGGGGAAGGCTAGAGATCAAGATTCATACGGTAGGAATGGAATATCTTGGCCTCAACACAAGGGTAGGTGGTTCTCTCTCAGAACATATGAGTTGGAAGTGTAGATGTGTTCTAATGGCTCTCTCCATGAATGAAGAGGAGGTGGAGGGGTATATATAGCCTCCACTCAAAATCCAACCGTTACACACAATTTACCAATCTCGGTGGGACCGAATCAACAAACTCGGTCGGACCGAAATAGTAAACCTAGTGACCGTTAGAGATTTTCGGTGGGACTGACATGCAACTCGGTAGGACCGATATGGTTAGGGTTAGGGCATAACGTAATCTCGGTGAGACCAATTACACAAACTCGGTGAGACCGATTTTGGTAATTAGCTAACCAGAGAGTTGGTCAGGTAAACTCGGTGGGACCGATTTTCTCTTTTGGTGAGACCGAAAAGTTACAAAAGGGAAACAGAGAGTTTACATTGCAATCTCGGTGGGACCGATCCGCTCTTTCGGTGTGACCGAAAAGTTACGAAAAGGAAACAGAGAGATTGCAATCCCATCTCGGTGAGACCGAGATCCCTATCGGTAGAACCGATTTGCTAGGGTTTGGCAGTGGCTTATGACATGTGAAACTCGGTGGCACCGGATAGAAAGAATCGGTAGGACCGAGTTTGGCTTAGGGTTTAGGTCATTTGTGGATATGGGAAAGTAGCTGAGGATTTTGGAGCATATCATTAAGCACATGAAGCAAAAGGCTCATTAAGCAACACCTCATCCCTCCTTGATAGTATTGGCTTTTCCGATGGACTCAATGTGATCTTGGATCACTAAAATGTAAAATGAAGAGTCTTGAGCTTTTGAGCTTGAGCCAATCCTTTGTCCTTAGCATTTTGAGGGTTCCACTTTCACCATTCATGCCATGCCAATCATTGAGCTTTCCTAAAATAATTGTCTTGGAATAGCATTAGCTCAATGAGCTATATGTTGTTATGAATTACCAAAACCACCTAGGGATAGTTGCTCTTTCAAAGTTTGAACTTGTAGATTTGTGTACCTAAGGATGGCAATGGGTCGGGTTTGGATCGGGTTGAACAATATCAAATCCATATCCATATCCATGAAGACAGTCTTTGCCCGCCCATGAAAAAATCCATGGGTGAAAAATTGTGTCCATGTCCAAATCCGATGGATATCCATATCCACTGGATATCCATTGGGTCCTCTCGAGACATATAAATATGACATAACACAATATTAACATAAACTCTTCCATTCTTCACGTCGTGGCAGGCTAGGCTTCACTTATAGTAAATCAACATCCACTAACAACCTAAGATCATTTAGTATTTTTCGAACAGATGAGAATGACTAGTCATTTAAGGAGGTAAAAATAAGGGAAGGGGTGTTGGAGTATGTTAAGGAGGGGATTGGATGTCAACTAATAAAAGTTACGGTGGGGATTGTGTAATTTCTTATGCATGTTTTAGATTAAAAAAAGTGTAAAATTGTTGTGGGACATAAGACCGTGGGGCAGGGATAGCAGATTTTCCTCCATTAAGTCATTCTATCGGGTCGGGTTTGGGTATATCCATGGGTACAAGATTATATCCATGCCCTATCCACGAACAATCGGGTCGGGTTTGGGCGCTGCCCATGGACACAAAAGCATATCCAAACCCTATCCATTCGGGTCGGATATCCATGGATATCCATGTCCATGGATAAAATTGCCATCCTTATGTGTACCAGATAAGTTACTAATGAGACAAAAACAAACAAAGTAGGTTAAACATTTATACATAACTTATTTTGGTGAACTACTGTAGTACATTAGCATGTATTGTAGTGCCAACTACATAATAAAATCACTTTCGGAACATATGTCCATGTAGCATGCCTACTGTATTGTCTATTTCCTCACATTCGTTGACATCTAAGGATAAAGAGACATGGTTTAAAGTAGGATGAACATAGTATGACATCATTCATATCATGGGCAAACAGATATAAAACAAACAGGCTATTTTATCATTGTATGCGCACGTGAACATAACAACTAGATTACAGATCAAGACCAAAAGAATATCCTTCATCTCTTTTAAACCATGTAAGGTGAAATGATACATTAAGACAACTGTGAATAAAAGTGAACAGAGTAACTGACATTGGCTGCAAACCAAGTAGTTAAATGAACACATCACAGTACCAATCAGTTCAAGGTAGGAGGAGTAAGGACTTACAACAGCGGCTTGAACTGGTGTGCTCATGCCCTTCATCTTGCTGGTGTGGCAATCCTTGAAGATTTGCACTGCATTCAGTTCAGGTTCTTTTTGGTCCGCACGGGATTTCCTCTGTATTTGGAACAAGTCAATATAGATACGATAATATGGCACAAAAAAAGAAGGAAGTAGGAGCTATTTACAAGAGCCTCACAGTGTGCAATATAGCTACGATATCCCGTGGTCTGTTGGAATTTCACTTTAGAACGGTTGGTTTTGTTCTTCAAACAGTTAGCCTAGAAGAAGATACACTTGTAAGGCACATACATAAATACAAGTTCAATATGTGGTGTGATCAAATACATATAGCCTACCTGATACTTTGGATCAGACCAGTGTTTAACGTGGGCTGTCGAGTCTTCATCTGTAATATATTCCACTGGAGATGTTTGGGCGATTTCATTGTTAGCCTTGCCTTCAAAGTGAGATTTCCTAAGGTGGTACCGATACTGTCGTAGAGCAGACTGAAAAACATGAGTGCATGCTTGTCTAGTTGCATCATCTTTCGGATCCAACTTGAACCTCATCTGTTGAAAAAAGAATGTGAGTCTTATTAGGAGGAAGCTAGAAAGTACGGGACAGAGTAAGACAATATTACTAATTGCGATGAATAACATTACTTACGGATAAATGGTCAAGGAAGGTGTTAAACTGGGTATTGTCTTTCTCATTCCTGTACTGGATCCACGTTGGGAGGATACGTGCATGACACCTAATATCAACGGCTGCCTCTGATACTAACTTGGCTGACTCTGTAGCATCACGTGGCCTTTTTAAACATGCCTCAAAATGGATCTCCATTCTTCCTCCTTTAGATTTTGTTAATTTTGTCAAGCATTATCCCTGATGTCTGTTTCCGCTTGCACCGTGGTGCTAGTTCAACAACGAATATGGAAAGTGTTAGTGTACATCAAACTGTGAGAGTACATATAAAGGAGCATGCAACTGCAACTTGACTCGGTCAGGTACCGTCTTGGTGTTGATGCTCATGAGGTTCATCTGATCTTGCCAATTCCTGTTGTGTCAGCAGTGCTTCAGAAGTAGTGTTAGGTGTGAAGGCAGCTTGGGAACTGGCCAGTTCCGGAGCAAACAAACGAGTAACTAGTTGAGATGCTGGTACAGTTGAAGCGGATGCTGCAGCTGGTGGAGCAGGTGATACTGTGTTTGTAGATTTAGTCGGTGGACTTGGACCTTCTACTGCTGTCGGAGTAATGGGCCATGGGTAGGCTAACCCGAGACCCAGAACCTTTCAATACATCGGGGCAGGCTTCGCCCCTCAGGAATCCAAAGACGAAGGGCTGACTCTGGGAGTCGGCTACAGCATCACCGACTACCCGCTCACGGCCGAATCCCAGAGACGGCTACGACATAAGCCGACTCCCAGTTGGTGACTCCAAGGAAGCCGACTATGGGGACTCGGCCCGCGACTTCACCACCCTCAGCCTTTGAGAAGAAGGACAAGACGGGGGATGGCCGGAGTACGGCCCTCCCCCACCCTGATTACCAAGGGCAGGTATGGCTACAATACGTCGTACCGGAGGAGATCTCTGTCTGACGCGGCACTGTTGCCATGCCGGCCCTGACGTCCGCCCCAGCGGCGAAACCCTGTTCCCACGTTGGCCCACCTGTACGGCCTGGAGACGGCGGGTCCCGCTAGTCAGCGGGGGGGGGGGGACGAAAGACGGCGAGAGCGCCCGAAGATGGACCTTGTGGGAGTCGGCCTCCGAGAGTCGGCCCGTTCCTCCCACGGGCCCCGCACGCCATTAACCAGATAGGATGGGGAGTGACGACAGTGATCGCCCGCCAGGCGGCGGCACTGTTGCCACGACCCCACGACCAAGCCAACGTCATTAGGGGCGCGGCTACAGCGATCGGGTCAGTCGGCAGGGCCCACCAGCGGCGGGCCCCAGTAGTCGGCGGAGAAGACGGCGACCTGAGAGACAGATGGCTGGGACCCGCGCCCTGCCGGATTACCATTGTACCCCCGGGGGGTAGGCCTATATAAACCCCCCAGAGCACCCATGCAAAGGGTTGGATCCTTTTAGCACTAGACCAGAAACATAAGGGGGAGAGAGCTACCCTTGCCCTCTCCTACCTCCAGAACACAGCTCGAGGAGCAACTTTGTATACACATTGCCATAGTGATCATGCGGAGACCCCGCAGAGCAGCAGTAGGGGTGTTATCTCCTCGGAGAGCCCCGAAGCTGGGTAAGATTCGCCGGCGTGCATGTCTACGCCTCATCCCGCTTCCAGGCACCGGCGACGTTCTACTCGCTCCCACCATGATAAGCCATCCTTTGGCATATGTCGCATCCAACCCCCGACATTTGGCGCCCACCATTGGGCAAGGTGCACCGTCGTCCGGAGATCTGTTCTGGATGGGAACCCTTTTCCTCCCTGGCGAGCACAGCCACCCCGGCACGCCGGAGGGAGTCTGCGCCGACGCGCTGCACGGCGCCGAGACCGCCTGCGCGGCCAGCTGCCTCGCCGATCTTGTCGGCGAGGTTCGCCTCTCCGACGAGCCTTCATCCGACGCAGGCACCGGCGGCCCCGAGAGCCTTCTCGTGGGCCTCCTCGACAAACTCCATGTTGCCGGCGAGCCTGCCGCTGACCTGGAGTCTGTAGGCTCCACCGACCCGATGCTGGTCGACTCCGACACCGCGTCGCTCGACGCCTTTCCCACCAACGTGGTGGTCTACGACGAGCCGCTCCCTCGCGCGGAGAGCGGCGGAAGCACTGTCACAGAAGTGCTCGTCATCGTCCATGGCGAGCACTCCGATGGAAGAGCTCACGACCCGCTTGATGCGGCACTGCAAGACCTGGATGCGCCCATTCCAGAGGACGCTGACGCCGAGACGCTGGAGGCACACCGCCTCCAGCTCGTCGAAGGCGCAAAGAAGCTGGCAAGCATGAGACGCTTGTCAAAGGCCTACCAGCGTGAGATGGATCGCGCTGTGGGTAGCTCGCCGGCCCCAATGGGGCCTAGCCGCCTAGGCGCGGTCCGGCAACTCGGCGCGGACATCGCCAGCATGTTCGGGGCCAATCGCCCCGTATACGCCACGCCCGCAGAGAACATTCGAGCCGCCCAGGCGGCAGTAGACGAGTTGGACAACCTCGAGGGCGAAGAGCGCCGACTGATGACGGAGCGAGTCCAGCAACTCCTCGACGCGGCTGGCGCACAGAACGCGGCCGGCTGCCGCACTAAGGGGCCGCAGCAACAGAACGACGACCTGCCACCCCGCCGAGATCAAGGCGCGACGTCTCGGACACCGACTGGCGGTGTCCGCGGAAGGAAAGACAAGGAGCCGGCTGCTAGCCGCAGTCGGACTCACATCACCATCGAGCGCGATCAAGATGGCCGCCCGAGAGCAGTGGAGCGGCGGGACGACTATGTGCCTCCTCCACCTCGCAGAGAAAGGCGAGTCTCCTCGCCGCCCGTTGAGCATCCGACTCTCAGAGACCGCCTCGGCCGCCGAGAGGGAGTCGGAGAGAATGATGCCCGGCACCGGATCGACCGACTCCACCGATCCCTGGCGCTGGAAGAAGAAGACGAGCTGGGATCGCCGTGTTTCGGCCCCCGCATCCGAGATGAGCCCTTTCCCAAAGGGTTCACTCTCCCTAGAGACAATCCCAAGTACACCGGCTCCGTGAAGCCGGAAGACTGGCTGGTTGACTACTCCACTGCCGTCAGCATAGCAAACGGCAACAAGCGTGTTGCCGTGAAGTACGTTCCACTCATGCTCCAGGGCACGGCCCGGACATGGTTGAACAGCCTGAAACCCCGCAGCATCAACAGCTGGGTCGACTTCACCGAGGCTTTCGTCCGCAACTTCACGAGCACGTACAAGCGACCTCCCAAGCCTTGCCAGCTCTCCTTGTGCGTGCAAGGCCCCAACGAGTCGACTCACGACTACCTCACGCGTTGGGCCGAGCTCCGAAACTCCTGCGAGGGCGTGCACGAGGTGCAGGCCATCGAGTACTTCACCGCCGGGTGCAGAGAAGGCACCCTCGTCAAGCATAAGCTCCACTGCGATGAGCCAGAGACCCTGGATGAGCTGCTGATCATAGCAGACAAGTACGCCACAGCCGACTCTTCTATGAAGACGGAGATCCAAGTTAGCACGGCTGGCAAAGTAGCCCCTCAGGCTCCCAGAACTCCGGCTGGAGACGCCAGTCAGCGACAACAGCATAACGATCACAAGCGCAAGGCCCCACAGCTGGCTTCCAGTAGCCGGCAGGTCGCGACAGTCGAAGACTAGCAGCCGGAAGGGCAGCCTCCGCCCAAGCGGCAGAAGGGCAGCAAGTCCAACTGGTTGCCGGCTTTCTCCTACGAGCAGACTCTAGATGGTCCCTGCAAGTTCCACAGTGGCGCGAAGCCGTCGAACCACACCACCAGAAAGTGCCACTGGCTCACCAGGATTGCCAAGGGAGACGACCTGATGCCTCCTCCGCCTACTAGGCAGCCGCCTCCGCCTCCACCCCCGCAGCCGGCTGTCAGGCCAGTCGGCACAGTACAAGACGAGTACCCGGAAGAGCATGGAGCCTACATGGTGTTCACCAGTGTGGCAGATGACAAGCGCAACAAGCGGCTGCAGCGGCAAGAAGTGAACGCAGTGGCGTCAGACACTCCAGAGTTCATGCACTGGTCCGAGAAGCCTATCAGTTGGAGCAGAGCTGATCACCCAGAGGTGATGCCGAATCCAGGTTCCTACGCCCGGGTTCTGGATGCCACCTTTGCCACTGATAGGCGGGCAGCTCGCTTCTCACGAGTTCTGATGGATGGAGGTAGCAGTATCAACATACTGTATAAGGATACCATGGAGAAGTTAGGAATCAAGCAAAGACAGCTCCAGAGTAGCCGGACTGTATTCCATGGGATTGTCCCTGGCCTTTCCTGCTCCCCAATCGGCAAGATTCTGATAGACGTCCTTTTCGGAGATAAGGATCAGTTCCGCCGAGAGCCAGTCTGGTTTGAAGTGGTGGACCTCGAGAGCCCGTACCATGCGCTGCTTGGCCGACCCGCTTTGGCCAAATTCATGGCGGTCCCCCACTACGCCTACCTCAAGATGAAGATGCCGAGTTACAAGGGAATTCTAACTGTAGCCGGTTACTATAGAAAGTCGTCCGCTTGCGCGGCCGAGAGCAGTCGGTTGGCCGAGTCCCTGGTCATTGCAGCAGAGATGCGACTTCTTGACAGGGTTGTGGCAATGGCCGGCAAGCAGCCAGAGATGTCGCCCAACCCCAAGGAGTCGGAAGCTGAGGGCTCGTTCAAACCGGCCAAGGAGACGAAGAAGATACCGTTGGACCCAGAGCACCCGGAGAGGTATGCTGTCATAGGTGCAAACCTTGACAGCAAATAGGAAGGCGAGCTCGTCGATTTCCTCCGTGAGAATCGGGACATCTTTGCATGGTCCCCCAAAGACATGCCAGGTGTACCGACGGAATTCGCCGAGCACAAGTTACATGTCCGGTCTGATGTGAAGCCCGTCAGGCAGCCCTTGCGCCACCTGTCAGAAGAGAAAAGAAGAGTTGTTGGAGAAGAGATAGCCCGGCTCCTTGCAGCCGGCTTTATCATGGAAGTATTTTTCCCAGAGTGGCTAGCAAACCCAGTTTTAGTACTGAAGAAGAACAAGCAGTGGCGAATGTGCATTGACTACACAAGCCTCAACAAAGCCTGCCCCAAGGACCCGTTTGCTTTGCCGAGAAGCGATCAGGTGATAGACTCCACAGCCGGATGCGAGCTGTTGAGCTTCTTAGATACCTATTCAGGATATCACCAGATCAAGCTGAACCCGACAGACAAACTGAAGATCTCCTTCATCACGCCGTTTGGAGCCTTCTGCTACCTGACCATGACGTTCGGCTTAAGGAATCCCGGCGCCACCTTTCAGCGTTGCATGCAGAAGTGCCTCCTCAAGCAACTCGGCAGAAATGCCCACGTCTACGTGGATGATGTGGTGGTGAAGATGGAAAAGCGCGTAACCCTGCTGGAAGACCTCAAGGAGACCTTTGAGAACCTGCGTCGATTCCAGATCAAGCTTAACCCTGAGAAGTGCGTTTTCGGAGTACCAGCCGGCCAGCTTCTCGGCTTCCTGGTCTCTGAACGCGGCATAGAGTGCAATCCTGTGAAGATCAAGGCCATCGAGAGGATGGAGGTACCTAGCCGACTGTTGGATGTGTAGAAGTTCACTCGCTGCCTGGCATCCATCAGCCGGTTCATCAGTCGGCTGGGCGAGAAAGCTCTCCCTTTGTACCAGCTCATGAAGAAGACCAATTTTTTCGAGTGGAACCACAAGGCGGATGAGGCCTTTCTCCAGCTGAAGAAGATGTTGGTTACTCCCCCTGTGTTGGCGGCTCCGACTCCCAAAGAGCCCATGCTCCTGTACATCGCCGCCACCAGCCGAGTAGTCAGCACAGTCATCGTAGTTGAGCGCAAGGAGGAAGGCAAGGCACTACCAGTCCAGAGACCGGTATATTACCTGAGTGAAGTACTGTCGACCTCCAAGCAAAACTACCCCCGCTACCAGAAGATGTGTTACGGTGTGCACTTTGCCGCCAAGAAGCTGAAGCCTTACTTCCAAGAGCATCCAATCACTGTGGTCTGCACGGCCCCATTAGCAGAAATCATCGGAAGCCGAGATGCGTCTGGCCGAGTGGCCAAATGGGCCATAGATTTGGAGCCCTACACAATCTACTATCAGCCCCGCACCGCCATCAAGTCGCAAGCACTGGCCGACTTCCTCGTCGACTGGGCCGAGACCCAGTACCTGCTGCCAGCGCCCGACTCCACCCATTGGCGGATGCATTTCGACGGCTCCAAGATGCGCACCGGCTTGGGAGCCGGCGTTGTTCTCACTTCCCCTAAAGGCGACAAGCTCAAGTATGCGCTGCAGATCCATTTCGCTGCCTCCAACATCGTCACTGAATACGAGGCGCTCATTCACGGGCTTCGGCTTGCCAAAGAGCTTGGCATCCGCCGGATCCTGTGTTATGGCGACTCCGACTTGGTGGTCCAGCAGTCATCTGACGACTGGGACGCCAAGGACGCAAACATGGCAAGCTACCGCTTCCTCGTGCAGCAACTCAGCGGATATTTCGAGGGGTGCGAGTTCCTCCACGTGCCAAGAAACGACAATAACTAAGCAGATACTTTGGCACGAATCGGCTCCACCCGCCAAGCAATACCATCCGGCGTCGCTCTCCAGCGCCTCCTCAAGCCGTCTATCAAGCCCTCACCAGAGTCAGATTCCATTTTTGTGCCGACTCCCCCTGAAGAAGCTGGATCCGGCTCGAGAGCCCAAGCAGACGGCACAAAAACCCTTGCAGACGACTCCAAGAACGCCGCGGTCAAAGCCGGCCCAGGGACTTCAGAACTCGGCCCGAGGACTGCGGCGACCAGAGAAAAGACTCCAGAACTCGGCCCGGGGACTTCATTGATCCAGCAAGCGGCCGCGGACTCCAGCCCGCCGCCTCCCAGCCCAGCCGCCCTCGTCCAAGTTGCAGTTCTGGCAGTTGAAGAGATAGCAGCACCCTCATGGGCCCAACCCATCCTCCAATTCCTGGTGAACAAGGAGCTGCCAACTAATGAAACCTTAGCTCGGCAAGTACAACGCTGGGCAGCAGCATACACCATAATCAACAGAGAGCTGGTCAGGCGCAACGTCACTGGTGTTTACCAGCGCTGCGTCGAGCCGGAGCAAGGCCAAGCAATTCTCAAAGACATCCATCAAGGCGAGTGCGGCCACCATGCGGCCTCGAGGGCACTCGTCGCCAAAGCTTTCCGGCATGGTTTCTTCTGGCCGACTGCCCTCGAAGAGGCCAAAGAGTTGGTCTAGAAATGCAAGGGGTGCCAGAAGTTCCGCTCCAAGCCGCATCAGCCGGCTTCAGCACTCAAGACTATCCCCATCGCCTGGCCCTTTGCAGTTTGGGGCCTGGATATGGTGGGACCCTTCAAGACGGCACGAGGCGGCCTAACTCATCTACTTATCGTGGTGGACAAGTTCACCAAGTGGATAGAAGTGAAGCCCATCAAGAAGTTGAATGGTCCGACTGCCGTGACTTTCATCACAGACATCACGATCCGGTATGGCATACCGCACGGCATCATCACCGACAACGACACCAACTTTGCCAAAGGCGCCTTGGCCCGTTTCTGCGCGACGCAGGGCATCCGACTGGACTTAGCGTCCGTTGCCCATCCGCAGTCAAACGGCCAGGTGGAGTGGGCGAATGGCCTCATCCTATCCGGCATCAAGCCTCGGTTGGTCGAACCACTAGAGCGTTCGGCCGGCTGTTGGCTTGACGAGTTGCCAGCCGTCCTCTGGAGTCTGCGCACGACTCCAAACAAGTCGACCGGCTTCACACCCTTCTTCCTCGTCTATGGTGCTGAAGCCGTCATCCCAACGAATATAGAGTTCGACTCCCCGCGAGTCACGATGTACACCGCGGAGGAAGCAGAAGAAGCATGACAAGATGGCGTCGATCTGCTGGAAGAGGGCCGGCTGTTGGCACTCAGCCAGTCCAGCATCTACCAGCAGAGCCTACGCCGCTACTACAACAGGAAGGTCAGGACGAGATCTTTCCAAGAGGGCGACCTTGTGCTCCGGCTAATCCAGCGAACAGCCGGCCAGCATAAGTTGTCGGCACCTTGGGAAGGCCCCTTCATCATCAGCAAGGTGCTAGGCAACGACTCCTACTACCTGATCGACGCTCAGAAGCCTCGAGCATGCAAGAGGGACGACTCCGGCAAAGAGACGGAGCGACCATGGAACGCAAATCTTCTTCGAAGATTTTACAGTTAATGCAGTATGTACCACGCTACCCTTTTGTATTGAAGTACCAAGACTCCGGGCTCCCCGAGACGAACTCGGGGACTGCCCCTTTTGTTATCTGCATGATAAATGTTATGCCTCCGAGTATGCTACTCTTTATTATGCCGTTTGGCATCGGGCTCGACTAGTCGGCCCGGGGACTCGCCGTCTCGCGCTATGAAAACGCTTCCTGCAGTCGAACAAGTAGTGTGTGGTGCCTAAGCCGTCTCCTGTCAGAAGCCGCAGCTCACAGAGCGACTGTCCGGTGGGCAGGAGTAAGGAAGAATGGGCGCACCCACGAAAAATGGCTAAGGACTCAAAGCACAAACATAGCTTGAGCTGGCTTTCCAACCGTTCCTCGCAAAACCGACTTCGAGTAGTCGGCTTGCCGTTTTCTATCCGACTTGCTAAGAAAACTCTAGAATGGCGAAGTACTTGCCTTCCCAAAGTAGCCAAGTATTTGATCCAGCGGCAGTCCGCGGAGCGGCTGTCCGACTGGCAAAGACGGCGTCTAAGGGAAGGCGGCAAAGGAAAAAGCCAAAATAGCAATAAGCAAGAAATGATAGAACCTAGATAAATATTTACATCACATAGGCCATTGGCCGAATCCTCGAACGGAAGTTCAAAATACACCCCGCGGGTGGAATTGTGCGAATTGACAAAGTTCTTCGAGAAACTACTAAAGCAGATAAATAAGACAAGGCGGCGGCCTATGAAGCAGCAGACGGGTTTGGGGGCTCAGAGGAGATGGCGGTGTCGGACGTTGGGGCGGCCGGCTGAGCAGACTCGGCTTGATCGCCTCCAGCGGCAGTCGGCGCAGCTGGGCGCGGCTCGTTGTTGGAGGCACGGTTGAGCTGAGGCTGATCACCCGCTCTGCCTTCTGGCGCCTCCATCTCGTCTCCGGCCTCCACCTCGTCTCCCTCCTCGGCACTGGAGCCGATTACCTTCACCGAGTCCTCGCCATAGTTCGGGTTCATCCCAAACCACTCCGGCGGCGCCTCCTCGCCGTTGTCAGCTCGCTCAGGAACAAAGACATTGGTGTCGGCGTACTCGGCGATCGCCGCGGTGCGCTTGACAAGGTCGTCCTCCACGGCTGCCGGCTCCGGCTGGGCCTCGTCCCGGAGCGTGGCCAGTTGGTCCAGGCTCAGGTCTGGATACCATGCCTTGACGAACTCCAAGGCCTGACGCGCTCCAGCACGTGCCGAGGAGCCTTTCCAAGCCTCCAGACGGCCTGCTGCGACCTCCAGCCAGTCGACAGTCCGGTTGGGAGTGCGCAGAATCGGCATCTCTGGCCACAAGGCAGCAATTGCCTGGGCGCCGACACGTTGAAGACGGCGCAGCATCCGATGAGCGGGCCGCAGGCGAGCCTCGATGCTCAGAAGCTGTTCATCAAGAGTCCGAGGGGCGTTGGCGGCAACCTCCTCGCCGGCCGCCCTCCGCGCCTCCCGATCGGCCTCGATAGCTTGAACGACAGCTTGCGAATGGCCCGGGAAGAAGTTTGCCAAGACGAAAAAGAGTCAAGTCAGAAAAGCAAGAGTCGGCACGACCCGCAGTCAGCGGCTCAAAGAAATCGAGTAAAGGAAACTTACCATCAACGATATCCTCAATCTCATGGAAGCCGGAGGTCAGCATCGCCTCCTTGTCGGTCCAGGAGGAGCGCTCGGTCTCGAACTCGGCCAGGAGCTCAGTCTCTCTCTCCTTCGCCCCCTCCTGCGCCTTCTTGAGCAGCTCCTTCTGCTCTGCCAGCTGCGCAGCCAGTAGGTCGCGGTCTGTGGCGAGCTTACCGCACTCCGCCTCCTTGGCGCGCAAGGCAGTGTTGGCTTCGCCCAGCTGCTGCTGAAGAACGGCATTGGCCTCTGAAGAAAAAAGGAAGATGACATAAGTTGTCAAATAAGAGGGTCGCCAGGAAGATCCGGCTCGACTGCGCAGCAGCCGGCCCGAATCTTGGGGACTACAGCCCGCGGGTGCGCCAGCGCGCCCCCGCGAAGAAGGAAACTCACTCCGGCTCTCTGTCAAGTCGGCAGTCCGCTTGCCCAGCTCTTCAACGTTGCGGTTCAAGACGGTGACTCGGAGGTTGTGGTAGTCCTATGAAAAGCACGTCAAACAAGAATAAGCACTCAGAACTCACCAATAGAGTTCCGACCCGCCTGCTCAGCAGCCGGCCCGGAACTCAGGGACTACACCTAGTGGGTGCTCTGTCGCACCCCCACAGAGAAGAGCAAGAAAAAACAAAGTCGGAAGAAGCGTACCCGGACGGCCGCTCGCGACGCCAGATGCGCCTTGGTGCAGTGCTGGAGGGCGTCGCCTTCGGCCCGCAGCTTCGCCTGGACATCCAGGAGCGCCTGGTTCAGCGGGCCTATGCCGCCTCCTCGCACCCACCCGATGGGCGCGGCGCTCGTCGCCTCGACGTCTGGGTTGGCCGAGCTGGCCGCGCCCGTCTCCAGAAGGCGTGGCGCCGAAGTCGCCTTCTCCAGACAGCGGCGCATTGGCGAGGTGACTTGGAGGAGCAGATTCGCCATGGCTTCATCGGTAGTCGGCGGCACCGGCGGGTCCGCCGGCTGTTCGCCTCGCACGCTCCTAGACGGCGGCGGGGGAGGTGGTGGTGGCACGGCCGTGTCCGGCCCAGGGACCTCGCCGCCCTCCCTCTCCATAATGGGATGCTCCCCGCCGACTTCCCCAGTCTGCTCCGTGAAATTTGGAGGCTGCGCCGAGTTCAGTGGGACGACGAACAACGCCGACTGGCGGCGCGCGGCTTCTTCGGCCTGCTGTTTGGCCGCGGTGGCGGCTTCGGCTCCCTCCAGCTCCTTCTGGGTGGAGGCGGCCGCCTTCTCGGTCTCCGCCTTCTCCCGGCGGGCGGCTGCTTCCTCGTCGCGCTTCTCCTGCGCGTTCTACTCCGTCGCTTCCCGGAGGTCGGCAGCAGGGTCAATACGCCGAGTCATGGCGGACGACTCTACCGACCCCCTGATGGAGGCGGCGACGATCCTCCCGAGGGTGAGAGGAGCTCTGGAACAGGGAAGACATGTAAGGACCCGGACAAAATCTACCAGAAGGTAAAACAAGACAAAGATAGAAGCATTTACCCAGAGGATAGCGGCGGCTTCTTCACTTCCTTACGGAAGCGTTGGGCCCTTGCAACCGCCTCTTCCCGCTTGGTCGTTGCTGCCGCCCCCTTAAACTTCTTCTCCCGGCCACCGAGGGAACTCGGCCCGGCCCGGCGCTTCCTCGCGCCGTCTAGCCTTGATTGATGGTGCGGGGCGACTTCCCCGTCTTCGCCGGCGGGCCAGTCGGCGAAGGTGGCCGAGGGCCTGAGGCTGCCTTCCTCTCCTTCGCCGCCTCCTTCGGTGTCAGCCTCCATCGCCGCCGCCCCCAGGTCGGGGTCGTCGATGTCGCTCTCCGCTCGATAGGGGGCAAACTGGCGGGCCGGCCCCGCGGCGCCGGCCGAGGGCTGGATGAGAGGATTCTGATTCAAAAAATAAAGATCAGGAGTCGGATTCGGCTGCAAAGAAGAAGAAGAAAAACAACTTACCACCGGCGGGGGGTTGGCACGCGAGTACGGCTCCATGCCGAACTGCCAATCCTCCGAGAGGCCGCAGTTCGCGATGAAGTTCACCGTGTCCGCCACCTCCGCGTGGGGCATGTCCTTGGTGCACATCCGACTGGGGTCCCGGTGGCCGCTCATTTGACAGATCAGATGAGGCCGGCTTTGGAGCGGGAGGACTCGACGCGCCACGAAGGCGGCCAGCAAGTCGGCCCCAGTCAGACCAGTCGACTGTGTCAGCACTCGAAGTCGCGCCACGGCGGCGGCTCCAGCCGGAGTCAGCGTCTTGGCGCGGTAGGACTAGTTAGGCTACCTCCCAGCCGGCGCGCCGGCTTCGTAAGCCGGCAGATTAACCCAGTCGCCGTCTGGGGCGACGTTCTTCACATAGAAGTAAGAGCGCTGCCACATCTTCACCGACTTGATTAGTTGGATGGCGGGGAACGGGTTGTCGGCCGTCGTCCTCCTCATCGCGATGAAGGCGCCACTGGGCTGGCACGCCGGCGACATGCGTGCCGAGCTTGGACTGAAAGAACTCCCCCCACAGCTCGACGGTTGGGAGAACGCCGAGGAAGACCTCGCACAAAGTGGTGAAGGCCGCCAGCAGCACCACCGTGTTTGGGGTGAGGTGGTGCGGCTGGAGGCCGTGGAACTCCAAAAACGAGCGGAAGAACCCTCTCGCCGGCAGCCCCAGGCCGCGCATGAGGTGGGAGCGGAACACGAGCTGCTCGCCCTCCTCCGGCGCCGGCGTCACCTCCTTCGACGGTGGAGCGCGGGCCCGCACGTGGTGCGCGCCGGGGAGGCGACGCGTCTTTCGGAGGAAGTCAATGATGTCGTCATCGATCTCAGAGCCGTCCCACACGCCGGAGCGAACGGCGGCGGGCGCGGCGGTAGAGGATGAGCTCATCGCTGCAAGCGGGGCGTAGTTCGGCGCAACAATGGTGGGAGGTAGAATAAAGAGCGAAGGGAAACAGAGGAGAGCGGGCGCGCGTGCTTCGCCGCCCCGCTCCCTCCGCCTACTTATAGGCCGGCAGGCTGGGAAGCCGAGGGGGCGTCATGGGATTAACTGCGCCCACGCCCCCACGACCCCCACGATTTACCACACAAGTTACTGCGCGCATTTACTGTGCCAGAAACCCAACCGCCCGCACGGCCACAACAAATCCGTTCAAAGGCTGAGGCGCGGTAATGGCGGGCCCTACCCGCGGGCCTGTCCCGTCGCGCGCGTGGGCTGGCAGACTGGCCCAGCCACGTGGCGCCCCCCGGCAGGTCCGCGGCGGGCGGCGGCCGTGTAGCTTATCAAGCACGCCGTCTGAATCCCGCCACGACTTTCAAACTCTTTAAAGAGCAAGACGACCTTCGACGAGTCCGGCTTCCGATAGCCGGCTTGGCGGAAACGGCCTGAACAAGATCGCCTCCCGATAGTCGGCTCGGAGGAAGACGGCAGGCAAGCCTCAGATCCAACCACTTGAAAGAAGAAACTGTTGAGGCTCCTCGACATGTCTCCCTCGGCGCGTCACCAGCTTCCGGGACTACTGTCGGAGTAATGGGCCACGGGTAGGCTAACCCGAGACCCAGAACCTTTCAAGACATCGGGGCAGGCTTCGCCCCTCAGGAATCCCAAGACGAAGGGCTGACTCTGGGAGTCGGCTGCAGCATCACCGACTACCCGCTCACGGCCGAATCCCAGAGACGGCTACGACATAAGCCGACTCCCAGTTGGTGACTCCAGGGAAGCCAACTATGGGGAGTCGGCCCGCGACTTCACCACCCTCAGCCTTCGAGAAGAAGGACGAGACGGGGGATGGCCGGAGTACGACCCTCCCCCACCCTGATTACCAAGGGCAGGTATGGCTACAGTACGTCGTACCGGAGGAGATCTCCGTCCGGCGCGGCACTGTTGCCATGCCGGCCCTGACGTCCGCCCCAGCAGCGAAACCCTGTTCCCACATTGGCCCGCCTGTACGGCCTGGACACGGCGGGTTCCACTAGTCAGCGGGGGGGACGAAAGACGGCGAGAGCGCCCGAAGACGGACCTTGTGGGAGTCGGCCTCCGAGAGTTGGCCCGTTCCTCCCACGGGCCCCGCACGCCATTAACCAGATAGGATGGGGAGTGGCGACAGTGATCGCCCGCCAGGCGGCGGCACTGTTGCCACGACCCCACGACCAAGCCAACGTCATCAGGGGCGCGGCTACAGCGATCGGGTCAGTCGGCAGGGCCCACCAGCGGCGGGCCCCAGTAGTCGGCGGAGAAGACGGCGACCCGAGAGACAGACGGCTGGAACCCGCGCCCAGCCGGATTACCATTGTACCCCCGGGGGGTAGGCCTATATAAACCCCCCGGAGCACCCATGCAAAGGGTTGGATCCTTTTAGCACTAGACCAGAAACATAAGAGGGAGAGAGCTAGCCTTGCCCTCTCCTACCTCCAGAACACAGCTCGAGGAGCAACTTTGTATACACATTGCCATAGTGATCATGCGGAGACCCCGCAGAGCAGCAGTAGGGGTGTTATCTCCTCGGAGAGCCCCGAAGCTGGGTAAGATTCGTCGGCGTGCATGTCTACGCCTCATCCCGCTTCCAGGCACCGGCGGCATTCTACTCGCTCCCACCATGATAAGCCATCCTTTGGCATATGCCGCATCCAACCCCCGACAACTGCACTATAAGTACCAACAGAATCTCGACGGCAGAACCTTTTCCGTTTCACCGGACGAGTAACAACACTCCCTACTATATTATTTTCCTTGCTCTTTTTTGACTTTGCCATGTCAAGCTGTACCCACAACACAAAAGAATAAAATCACTCTTCAGAACTCATTGATGCATGATACATACAAGCAATACTTTGATGTAAGACAACCATATGAGGATGGAATATGTAAGAAAAACAGGACGACATGACATATTCACAGCTACGATGTGCAAACTAAGCAGAAGGATTTTCAAGAAAATAGAAGTAATGCAAGCTAGACACCATATGAAAGATGCAACCAATATTACTCTGCCAAGTTAAAAGTGTCTTGTCATAAGTGGCAATTAGAAAAATTAGAAGCAGTACAACGTAGAAATCAATGCAAGATGCAACCACTATCAAAGCCATGTTAAAAGCGTCCAATCATGAGTGACTGATGCGGGATACACAACAGCAGAACTTTGATGTAAGAACATGGTATTATAGATAGATGCAGCTAGACACATAAAGCCATGTCATATGCACATGTATAACGTATAAACTCAGTAGGTGCAATTTAATCAAAATAGAAGAAATACAGGCTAGACAACATATGCAACATGAAACCAATTATCACACTGTCAACTTAGAGCAAGTACCTGCGATGGTGGAGTACGGGAGATGAACTCATCATGTAGACTTGGGACTTCAACTTCATTAGCAGTAGCAGTGGCAAATCTAGAGAGTCTCTGTTTGCGTCGATGCGGAGGACCACCAACATCCCCTAACTTACTCTTTTCCTTCCTATTTTCTGATATTGCCTTATGAAGTCAAAACCACAAGAAGATGAATAAAATTAGCTCTGCATAACTGGTTGATGCATGATACAGATGAACACTACTTTGATGTAAGGCAAGCGCAGGATAGGAGGATGGAATATATACAAAAAAGACAGCGTTTCATATTCACATGTACGATAGCGTGTCTTATGGGTAAGTAATCATTGCAGGTATAAGTTGTAAGCTACGCAGATGCTATTCAACATAATCAGAAGCAATACAAACTAGACATCATACGAAAAACATAACCACGTATAACAGTTCCAAGTAAGAGCAAGCACCGGTGATGGTGGAGTAGGGGAGATGTGCTCATCATGTACATGTATGTTTTAGAAACATGAACACGTGTCATATTCACATGCATTATGTGTAAAGTAAGCAGATGCAATTCAAGTTAGAAGCAATACAAGCTAGACATCATACGCAACATGCAACCACATATAATAGTGTCAAGTTAGAGCAAGCACATGTGATGGTGGAGTAGGGGAGTCATCATCTACACAGCTACGTTGACTGTCCAGCTTTGTGTTGTCTTGCGAATCTTGTTGGGAGGATGGCGGAGTAGAATCTGTAGAGACCCCCTGTTTGAGTTGCTCCGAAGGAACACCATCATCCACTGTCGGACTAATTTCCTTCAGCTAAAATGATTTTGCATTGTGAAGTCAAACCGATAAGAAAAAGGGATTAGAAATACTGCAAGACACCATATGGAAGGTGCAATCAATATCACTCTGCCAAGTTAAAACTGTCTCGTCATAGGTGGCGTTCATCAAATTAGAAGCAATACATGCTAGAAATCATATTCAAGACGCAAACCAATATCACACTGCCAACTTAAAGGTGTCCCATCATAAGTGACTGATGCAGGATACACAAGAAGAGTAGTTTCATGTAAGAACATGGTGTGATAGACAGATATAGTATGTACCAAAAACAGGAAAGCGTGTCATATTCACATGTATCATGTGTATGCTAAGCAGATGCAGTTTACACTAATTAGGAGCAATACGAGCTAGACACCATATGCAACATGCAACCAGATATCACATTGCCAAGTTAGAGCAAGCACCTTGGATGGTGGAGTAGGGGAGCGGAGACTTGGACCTTGTAATGCACTATGAGTACAAAGAGAATCGGTACAGATGCTCCGTTTATGTTGCTGCAGAGGACCACCATCATCGCCTTCCTTACTCTTTTCCTTCCTCTTTCTTGATTTTGCCTTGTCAAGTCAAACCCACAAGAAAAAGGAATAAAATTTGCTCTTCAGAACTCATTGATGCATGATACTGACGAACACTACTTTCATGTAAGGCAGCCGCATGATAGGAGGATGGAATATGTATGAAAAACAGGACGGCGTAACATATTGACATGTATGATGTATAAAGTGTAAACTAAGCACAAGGTGCTTGAACTTGTTAGAATCGATGCAAGCTAGAAATCATATGAAAGATGAAACCAATATCACTCTGCCAAATTAAAAGGGTGCCCTAACAAATGTATTTGACCAAATTAGAAGCAATACATGGCAACATGCTAGAAATAATATGCAATATGCAACGAATAAAGGTGACTCATCGTAAGTGATTGATGCAGGATACAGAAGAGAGGTAGTTTCATGTAGGAACAAGGTTAACACATAGATGTAGTGTGTACCAAAAATAGGAAGGCATGTCATATTCATAGGTATAGTGTGTAAACTAAGCAGATGCAATTTACCCTAATTAGAAGCATTACAAGCTAGACATCGTATGCAACATGCAACCACATATCACACTGCGAAGTTAGAGCAAGCACCTGTGATGGTGGTGTAGGGGAAGTGCGGTCTTCAGGTACAGAGCTACGTTCAATATCTTCATTCAGGCTTGCTGTTTCTTGAGAATCATGTGGAGATGATGAAATTGCATTCTTTATAAGAGTATTGCGTCTCATATTAACCAACGCGCGTGACTGTCTCATCATAAGAGATAGACGCAGGATACACAAGAACAATAGTTTGATGTAAGCACATGGTGTGATAGGAGATGTAGTATGTACCAAAAACAGGAAGGCGTGTCATATTCACATGTATAATGTGTAAGCTAAGGAGATGCAATTTAACAAATTAGGAGCATTGATGAGGGATACACAAGAAAAGTAGTTTGATGTAAGAACATGGTTAATAGAAAGACGTAGTATGTATCGAAAACAGGAAGGCATGTCATATTCACAGGTATAATGTGTTAACTAAGTAGATGCAATTTACCCTAATTAGAAGCATTACAAGGTACGACACCGTATGCAACATGCAACCACATATCACACTGCCAAGTAAGAGCAAGCACCTACGATGATGGTGTGGGGGAATTGCGGTGATCAACTAGAGAGCTACGTTGACTATCTTCATTTAGCCTTGCTGTTTCTTGAGAATCATGTGGGGAGGATGACACTGCACTCTTTAAACGAGTATGGGGTCTCACAGTAACCCACCCGGGTGACTGTCTCATCATAAGTGATTGACGAGGGATACAAAAGAGTATTAGTTTGATGTACGAACATGGTTAATAGACATATGTAGTATGTATCGAAAACAGGAAGGCATGTCATTATCAAAGGTATACTGTGTAAAGTAAGCAGATGCAATTTAACCAAATTGGAAGCAATACAAGCTAGACACCATATGCAACATGCAACCACATTTGACAGCGCAAAGTTAAAGCAAGCCCACCTGGGATGGTTGTGTGTGGCAATTGAGATCATCAACTGCAGAGCTACGTTTACTGTCTCCAACTGCTGACACTAGACCCGTTAGAGCGCTGGAACGCTTAGTGCTTATCTTCGAATTACACTGGAGCGACTTCTGTCTTTTCTTTTCTGCATTCATCAACACTGCGTCAGAGTCTGAAATACCCATGCATAAAAAACAATACTGTGAGTATGGGTGAAGTGTGTGCACAATTAGTACAGTGTAAAGGTAGTAGATAGCAGGTCGGTGAGAAATAAATGACGGGAGACATATGATAGCTCTACAACATGCATGGCACACTAAATTACTACAGGATTCTATGAAAATAACAGTCGACTGAAAGCAAATAGGTCAGTCCATTTTTTCTGCACCGTCCGATGTACAAAGAACAGGCAGATCGCCTTCATCTACCTCCAGCCAGTCAGTGTTGACGATCTTCCTCGAAACGCCAGCGACCACCGGCCCAGTATTCCTCCCCTGCCTGCGCCCTCCCCTCGACCTCACCGCACCGTTGTGCTTGGCACCGCCCCCAGGCCATCCATTCAAGCCCCGCCGACCTCCATATCGGGCGCAAGCAGCTCCTGCGCCCCACACCCCGCTTCCTCGGGGAGCAGGCGGACTAGGTGCTCCGCACGCCTAAGCGGGTGCTGCTTCTTTTAATTGCGGTTCGACTGACCCTGAATTGAAATCCAGGCGGGCTACTGACCTCTAGCAAAGGTGAAATAGTAAAAGGGAGGAAACCTTGTGCATTTAGTATCACGAAGAAGATGCAGTAAGAAGCGCTCAACTAGTTTCTTTCGTGGGATGAATACGGTGTGAGTGGAGACGTAAGATTTGCACGAATATGGGAAGAGGAGTACCTCTTTCTGCTGGCAGTGATGTGTCCTCCTTCTGTTTTTCCGACGATCTTCTTGTTGTTCGCCGGAATCCAGAAGTTGTGGAGGACGGTGCAGCCTTGGATGAACCCATGGCCAAGTTGTTGAGTGTGGTGCGATGGCCGTCTGTCGGCAGCGGGGAAGCAGATCTGAGGCAGTGAACGATGGCATAGCGGGAACAGCTCCGGTGCGGTGGACGGTTGCGACAGTGGAGCCGCAACAGTGAGGCGCAGGACGGTGTGGTCGGAGTGGTTCTGGTACGGCGCACGTCGGCGTCGGTGTCGTGGAGGCAGCTCTGCCTCGGCTTTAGCTGCTAAGTCCTTGAGGGTGTTGCGATTGCGGTTGCGTTGGACGACGACGTCAGGGTACCGGCTCCGGCGTGATGGAGGAGGGCGGCGGTGGATTGGCCGCTATGGGGTGGAGGACGGAGGAAACTAGGGTTTCTCGGCTAGTGGAGAGGGCATTTTCACGCCCACGGAGTATGAATGGGGAAACGGAGGGAGGCGGGGAACTAAGGGGGAACAATGTTTTGGTTTGAGACGCGCTTGTTTGAAATTTGGGGAAAGTTACAAACTTTCCCCCCATCTAAAATTTCAGACATATTGCGGGTTGGGGGTAGGACAGTCATGTCAGGTGTCCCAAATGTGGGCGGGATAGATTTCGGCCGAGCACATGGGTAGGCGCCCACGGCGTATGAATGATTCGCTGGCGTCTTGGTGAAGTTACAAACCTACCCCGGTTTAGACCTTTGGACACCGGGCCGATAGGCTACATGGGCCAGAGTCAGTACAGTAATTTCCTACCACCAAAACATTAGTCTCGCGCGGTTTCGGGTGACAAAAGGCCTATTTGGCGCTTCATTCAATATTTGGGAGTAGAAGCATTAACATTTTCGGTTCTCTTGAATTGAACTTTCAGGATTTGTTAAACTTCACAAATCTTTACTCTTGAAAATCCTAAAGCTACGATTATTTTGGAATGGAGGGGGTACATTTGAATATACATTGTACACGAGTATATATTAAAAAATATGCAACTTACCTCAATTCATGCATGGTTCCAGATATAATCTCCTTGGTTGCAAAAAAAAGTTATATATCCGTATGAATATATATATAGCATGTTCAAACTCACAACAAAGATTGATGCCCCCTTTTACATCTGATTTACAAATGCCATTATCTCGGGTTCAAATAGATGAATGCACTTCCTATGAATTCGAATCTTCGAAATTTATGTTGAATTCGACATGTATTCTATTTCGTAGCTAGCAATTTGGAATGTATCCATGCAAGTGACAAATGTATAAAGTTCTTCACACTAACAACATGGAGTGCACTAATTAATGTTTATATATGAATTGCAAAAGCATCCATTGCCTGTATTTCAAACCGCTCTCACTCTATGGATCGATAATATGAATTAAACACATGCACATGCTAGAATTCAATTGCAGTTGAAGAAAGAGCCTACTCCTGGTACTGTATATTAGTGATAGGGGTGTGTACAAAGTACACGTGAATACCAGGCATTGTGCGTGTGTGGATACTATCGACGAACTAGCCCCCAAGCTTGTATAACATACTAAGGGCCTAGGGTTACAAATCATATATAGTCGGCTTATCACCAGTGGGGATAGAGTCCTCCGCCACTCTGGTAGCTTCGTGTTGTACGCCGAGTCCTCCACATGGGTCTTCATATAACACGTCTCGGTCCAACCTATATGTGGCGCAGGATGGAACCGACCCATGAGTCTTCATGTTGACCCACCACAACTAGAAATGATGTGCCCACCACACCACACACGCAATCGGCCACTAAGAAAATAAGCATATACAATAGTACAACGGTATCTAGCTCACGATACTTATCCATATTTTGTTGATGACACTGACGGACTTTGCATTTGATGCGTGCTCCGTATTTTGTTGACGACACTTACGGTCATTGTATTTGAAGCGAAAGCACGATATGGTCACTGGACTTCAGAATAAGCTCATCACGGTCACCACATACATTTTGTCGTGCTAACCAACATGTGGTTGGATGGTTAGAGGACAGTGGTTTCTCGAGCCCACCAAGGTTAAAGTCCCGGTACTCACATTTATCTTGTGTTAATTTTAGTATTTTCCGGCGACGTACGTTCAGTGGGAGGAGACATTCCACTAGAATATGAGGCACCTATGGTGACTTCATAAAATCTCAAGATCATATATGCTGGCCCACTCTCTCGAAGGTGCTCATAGGGGTCGGGTTCGCGTGTGTGCGCTTATAGCGGTGAGTGCTTGCGTCTGTACCGTGTTAAACAAATACATATCATGATTATACGGTCACTGGCTCACCCGTACAACTCCGTATTTTGTTGATGACACAATCAATTGACCAGTCAAACGTTCCACACGGCACAACACCATCGGGGTGCGTAACCGTGGGGCCCACCTGTCAGCCCGTATATGAAAGAAAGAAATGGTAGTTTGAGTCTGTACTGTGTTAATAAAATAGGAGTACATTTTAGGGTGATCGTACGGTCACTGGCTCACGATACAGCTCCGTAACTTGTTGATTACACGATCAATTGACCAGCCAAACGGTCCACACTCAACAGCGCACATTATCATAGGGCTCACCCGTCAGCGCGTATATTAAGGACATAAATGGTAATAAATTAGTGGTCGGTGGGTATTCGAAGTCGTGATACCTCTGGTTGGCAGTCACCGGCGGTTGGGGGGCGTTCATTGGGCGGTGGGGGTGGGGATCCCCGGAGAAAAAGCTCGGCGGGGGGGGGGGGCTAGAGGGATGGCCGGTGCGGCGGCGGACCGACGGTGGGGAGTGGTTTCGGGGAGGGCGGGCGGGCTGCGGGCGGTTCGGCCGATGGTGGCTGGCGGCTCCGGGGGGTGGAGTTTGATGATAACTGGAGGCCCTTGATTTCGTATCCAACGGCTGGAAAATCTAATGACCATAGATGAATAAGTCAGTCGACTGACATGTAGCCTCACCCCGCACGTACACATGCACGCATGCAAGACACGCATGCATGTAGGCGTGCAACACTGACACGTACACACGCACGCATGCTGGCGTGCAACACTGACACGTACGCATGCACTCACGAACACACGCACATACGCACCCATGCATGCAACACTAAAACGTACCCTTGCACGCATGCAACACTCGCACGCCTGCATGCACACAGCACACGACGCAAGACACACGTTCAACCTATACGTGCATGCACCCTTTGTTAAGGATATGGATTGTTACGGGTATTAATCAATCTTATCTGTGATAAGCAGAACATTGATGTTTGCAGCGGTCTTTATGAATCACAACGTATCGAACGGGCTATCAACATAGTAGGCTTAGAACAGGTACAATAGTACATAGTCAGCAGGCTATTAGCAGTTCCACGTCATCAAATTCATATCTGGAAGAGAGAGAATGAAGAGAAAAGGAGGGAGCGGGTGCTTGAGCTATCGCTGGCTCGAGTGCAAGAAACAAGAGATCGAACCTGCATGCCGCCCGCATGCAGCCGTGTGAGCCTGCGTGCCTCTCCTATCCACCAATGAGCATGTGCCTTCTTTTCTTCTTTCACATGCAAGCATTAAATACCAATAGCTAGTTTAGGCTGCTCGTAATGGTAGTACCATAGGTATTATCATGCATGACAACTAAGCAATTTTGATGAGATGGCATAGAATTAAATGAAGAAAGAGATGCTTGAGTATCATATCATGATACCGTATCACACTAAATAATATGCTACTTTGTGTCATGCATGGCAATAAATATAATAATTTATGATACCAACATATGATACTTTGCATTACGGATGTAGTATCATACACTAGTATTATATACATGATACTAGTATATGATACTCCCCATTACAACCAGCCTTACAGCCCATCTATTATATTAGCTGGTTATTATAAAGGCTCCAAGTGACATGGCATTGGTATATAGCCAGCAACTGGCTTTCTTATTAACCATGCCCTTATCTACATGAAAAAGATGACGTCACACTCAATGAACAATCATCGGTTTATGAAATGCCCGCTTCTGACCGCCCTGGCCCACCAAAGGTTCCTCTGCTGTGCGCTGCCTGCGTTGGGTCACTGACATGCAGGCCATGCACCTAAAGAGCCCACACGTCAGTGGAAGAACGGCGCGGTGTCCTAGGTCAGAGTCGAGGGCACCACTCGCGGCACGCCCGACTGAACACGCCTCCGTGCCGCATTCAAATGCCTCCATGAAACCTGCCCATGTGGAAGCCGAGAAACCCACTCTGGACACACGTCCGTTCATGACCGGGCCGGCATTAAACGCAACGCCGGCCGAGCTCCTCCCGTCCGCCATCTATTTAATCTCCTATTTAAACGAGGCCAAACGCCGGCCAAGAATCGCACACCTCCGCCGCTCCCATATCTCCTCCACCATTTTGTCCACTATTACAATGGCTTATGAAGAGTAGTTATTCCGCAACCAAGACGGCTGGGTAGCCCGCCGGATACGAGCTATGCAGCTCGCTGATCCATCTCCCTACCCTCGCTCGATGGAGCCAGTTGCCGCCCCAAGCCGGCGCGCGATTCAGCAACTCGCCGCTCCAGGCCAACTCGACGAGGAGCGGCACACGGGCGTCGTTGCTGCCGTCCATGCCACCGCCTCGTACAGTGTCTCCCGTTTCTGTGGCCGAGACTCCCATGCCGGCAGCCGCGCCATGCAAGCAGCGACAGAAGCCGGGTGCGCGGAGGAGCGGCGAGTTGGTGGCCAGCGCCTCCACGTCTGCCGCCATCATCGAGGAGAAGTAGAACACGGGAGGCCGCCGCCGCTTGGGTCCCATGAAGGCCGCCGCGGAGGCGACGCCGGCGTACACAGCAGGTGTCTTGCCGGATCCTTTTGTTGCGAGGACCTTCGTCGACCCCGCATGGGCTCCACAGAAGAGGGCAATTTTAGGATGAACTCGAGCCGGTGCCGGCCATGGCAAAGTAGTCGCCAATATTTTGGCTACCCCGGGCAAGATCCAAACAGCCCCTCCCAACAGATTCAAATGCCTCGTTCGCCGTGGAATTTTGCCATGTGTTGTTTTCATGGACTAGCAAGATGCCCGTGCATTGCACGGAACATCAAGATGCATTTTTTACAAACTCCCGCATGCATGCAAGGGATAATTAATGTCCTCCTTTGCTAGTACCATGAGGCAAACGCCATTAATATTGCATCGATTAGTGTTAGTGGCCTTGTATATCTGCGAATTGTAGTTTTGATAGTGACCCCTTGTATATAAAAATGGAGGGAGAAAGATGAGAGATAAGGCGAGGAGGAGTGGGGTGTGGTGGTGACTGGTGGTCGGACTGGGCGGAGGCATGGGGATGGATGACGCATTATGTCTAGGTTTGTATCTCTCTCACCCACACCCACGTAGGTGGGGGACGTGCACGGAGAGAAGAGGTACACGCACGGCGCACGTACTCCCGTCTCTTTCCCAACCACACCCGCGCGGGTACACGGTGGAGCTCATTTCTGTACGAAAAAGGCAGCCCATGTGGTAATTTGGCACGTGTACTAGTTGTCGACTTGGTGGAGGGAGGATCGTCTACCACGGGTGAACAAACAAATTGCGACTTGACGCGTTATGTTAAATTAAAAAAAGAGGCAAACCATGTGGGGCCTACCTTAGAGGCAAGGCTCTATACACTGGAGTACTTTTGATGTGTCCCGTCAACTCACAGAACGAGGAGAAGCTTGCTTAGTACGCCGTCTCCCCCGCCCACGGGCGCAGTGGCTCGCAGGATGAGGTGAAGCTTGCTCCCTTGCCCACACGCGCGGTGGCTCGCAGCACGAGGAGAAAATTTTACTACTCCCTCCGTTTACTCCTCGTCCCTACTACGTACTTTGGTTAGTACTCCCTCCATTTACTTATACAAGGCCACTATAAAAAATACATTTTGCATCTATACAAGGCCACAAATAGTAATCGAGACAAAAGTTACTACTCTCTCCTTTCTAGTTTATGGCTCAATTTCAAAATCTCTCCAACCAAGGTAGACGGTGAGTGGTCGAATTAATTTCATAGTTTGCACAAGTAATTAGTATGCTCGTTTTTCTCAAGAAGTTGTGTTTACCGAGGCATTAAATAGAACGAATGCATGAATGACCACTAAATTTCCATGAACTTGTACATGCATTGGTTAGTTTCCTCTTGACACTGCTTGCGTCGGGTGATCTAACGCACCTCAAAATCAACCATGTAATGGTACTACTACTAGTATAGTAGAATTGAGACTTATCAAACGGAAAAACGAATGTTTTTTAGATGATCCCTATAAACCCTAGTGGGTACGTACTCCGTAAAAACAGATTTTTCCAAAACTAAGTCGCTCCCTTTCATGAATTCCGTAGTAGTATACTCCTCCGTCGACGCTCCCTTTCATGAATTTTGTACTTCCTGTCGCCGACATGTGGGACATATAGCAACCGAGTCGACGTGTCAAGCACCAAATAACAGTGCAGAACAGCAGGGGGGACGCACACCACTCATACTGGCCCAGTAGTAGTAATGAGCAATGAGACGTCAAATCGCAATGCCGCACTTTCCCAGACGGACGAAGCAACCCTTATTTCACACTTCGGTTCACCATCATCTCAAACCACGTACTAGTATCGCTTCTGCCTCAAGAGGGACACGCGCATCGCCTTGGTACATCAAGACACGTGGGACCGCATGATTGGCCATGCTCCCCCGCTGATCGCTCGGTAAAATCACCTCATTTTTACTATACTTCCTCCGTGTCGGTTTACTACATGTGAAAGTGCAACTATCCCTAGGTGGTTTTGGTAATTCATAACAACATATAACTCATTGAGCTAATGCTATTCCAAGACAATTATTTCAGGAAAGCTCAATGATTGGCATGGCATGGATGGTGAAAGTGGAACCCTCAAAATGCTAAGGACAAAGGATTGGCTCAAGCTTCAAGCTCAAGACTCTTCATTTTATATTTTAGTGATCCAAGATCACATTGAGTCCATAGGAAAAGCCAATACTATCAAGGAGGGATGAGGTGTTGCTTAATGATCCCTTTGCTTTATGTTCTTAATGATATGCTCCAAAATCCTCAGCTACTTTCCATATCCACAAAATGACCTAAACCCTAAGCCAAACTCGGTCCTACCGATTCTTTCTATCCGGCGCCACCGAGTTTCATATGTCATAAGCCACTGCCAAACCCTAGCAAATCGGTTCTACCGATAGGGATCTCGGTCTCACCGAGATGGGATTGCAACCTCTCTGTTTCCTTTTCGTAACTTTTCGGTCTCACAGAAAGAGCGGATCGGTCCCACCAAGATTGCAATGCAAACTCTCTGTTTCCCTTTTGTAACTTTTCGGTCTCACCGAAAGAGCAAATCGGTCCCACTGAGTTTGCCTGACCAACTCTCTGGTTAGCTAATTACCAAATCGGTCTCACCGAGTTTGTGTAATCGGTCTCACCGAGATTACGTTATGCCCAAACCCTAACCATATCGGTCCTACCGAGTTGCATGTCAGTCCCACTGAAAATCTCTAACAGTCACTAGGTTTACTATTTCGATTCGACCGAGTTTGTTGATTCGGTCCCACCGAGATTGGTAAATTGTGTGTAACGGTTGGATTTTAAGTGGAGGCTATATATACCCCTCCACCTCCTCTTCATTCATGGAGAGAGCCATCAGAACACATCTACACTTCCAACCCATATGTTCTGAGAGAGAACCACCTACCCTTGTGTTGAGGCCAAGATATTCCATTCCTACCATATGAATCTTCATCTCTAGCCTTCCCCAAGTTGCTTTCCACTCAAATCTTCTTTCCACCAAATCCAAATCCTGTGTGAGAGAGTTGAGTGTTGGGGAGACTATCATTTGAAGCACAAGAGCAAGGAGTTCATCATCAACACACCATTTGTTACTTCTTGGAGAGTGGTGTATCCTAGATTGGCTAGGTGTCACTTGGGAGCCTCCGACAAGATTGTGGAGTTGAACCAAGGAGTTTGAAAGGGCAAGGAGATAGCCTACTTCGTGAAGATCTACCGCTACTGAGGCAAGTCCTTCATGGGCGATGGCCATGGTGGGATAGACAAGGTTGCTTCTTCGTGGACCCTTCGTGGGTGGAGCCCTCCGTGGACTCGCGCAACCGTTACCCTTCGTGGGTTGAAGTCTCCATCAACGTGGACGTAGGATAGCACCACCTATCCGAACCACGGGAAAAACATCCATGTCTCCAATAGCGTTTGAATTCTCCAAACCCTTCCCTTTACATTCTTGCAAGTTGCATGCTTTACTTTCCGCTGCCTATATACTCTTTGCATGCTTGCTTGAATTGTGTGATGATTGCTTGACTTGTCCTAAAGTTGCTAAAATCTGCCAAGAACTAAAATTGGGAAAAGGTTAAGTTTTTATTTGGTCAAGTAGTCTAATCACCCCCCCTCTAGACATACTTCCGATCCTACAACATGGCATGCACGTCGTTCTAGGTTGAGAATTTAACTGGCTATTGTAGGATCGGAAGTATGTCTAGAGGGGGGGGGGTGATTAGACTACTTGACCAAATAAAAATCTATCCTTTTCCCAATTTTAGTTCTTGGCAGATTTTAGCTATCTTAGCACAAGTCAAGCAATCTCCACACAATTCAAGCAAGCATGCAAAAGAGTATATGAGTAGCGGAAAGTAAAGCATGCAACTTGCAAGAATGTAAATGGAAGGGTTTGGAGAATTCAAACGCAATTGGAGACACGGATGTTTTTGGCGTGGTTCCGATAGGTGGTGCTATCGTACATCCATGTTGATGGAGACTTCAACCCACGGAGGGTAACGGTTGCGCGAGTCCACGGAGGGCTCCACGCACGAAGGGTCCACGAAGAAGCAACCTTGTCTATTCCATCACGGCCGTCGCCCACGAAGGACTTGCCTCACTAGCGGTAGATCTTCACGAAGTAGGCGATCTCCTTGCCCTTACAAACTCCTTGGTTCAACTCCACAATCTTGTCGGAGGCTCCCAAGTGACACCTAGGCAATCTAGGAGACACCACTCTCCAAGAAGTAACAAATGATGTGTTGATGATGAACTCCTTGCTCTTGTGCTTCAAATGATAGTCTCCCCAACACTCAACTCTCTCTCACGGGATTTGGATTTGGTGGAAAGAAGATTTGAGTGGAAAGCAACTTGGGGAAGGCTAGAGATCAAGATTCATATGGTAGGAATGGAATATCTTGAGCTCAACACAAGTGTAGGTGGTTCTCTCTCAGAACATGTGTATTGGAAGTGTAGATGTGTTCTGATGGCTCTCTCCACGAATGAAGAGTGGGTGGAGGGGTATATATAGCCTCCACACAAAATCTAACCGTTAGACACAATCTGCCAAACTCGATGGGACCAAATCGTTAAACTCGGTCGGACCGATTCAGCAAACCTAGTGACCGTTAGGATTTTCGGTGGGACTGAGATGCAACTCGGTAGGACCGATATGGTTAGGGTTTTGGGTATAACGTAATCTCGGTGTGACCGATTCCACAAACTCGGTGGGACCGATTTTGGTAATAAGCTAACCAGAGAGTTGGTCAGGTAAACTCGGTGGGACCGATTCGCTCTTTTCGGTGAGACCAAAACGTTACGAAAGGGAAACAGAGAATTTACATTGTAATCTCGGTGGGACCGATCGCTCACTTCGGTTAGACCGAAACGTTACGAAGGGAAACAGAGTAATTGCAATCCCATCTCGGTGAGACCGAGATCCCTATCGGTGAAACCGAATTGCTAGGGTTTTTGGCATTGGCTATGACATATGAAACTCGGTGGCGCTGGGTAGAAAGAATCGGTGGGGCCGAGTTTGACTTTAGGTTTAGGTCAAATGTGGATGTGGGAAGATAGTTGAGGGTTTTGGAGCATATCACTAAGCACATGAAGCAAGAGGCTCATTAAGCAACACCTCATCCCTCCTTGATAGTATTGGCTTTTTCTATAGACTCAATGTGATCTTGGATCACTAAAATAGAAAATGTAGAGTCTTGATCTTGAAGTTTGAGCCAATCCTTTGTCCTTATAATTTTGAGGGATCCACTTTCCTCATTCATGCCATGCCATCCATTGAGCTTTTCCTGAAATATTAATCTTGGAATAATGTTAGCTCAATGAGCTATATGTTGTTAGGAATTACCAAAACCACCCAGGGATAGTTGCACTTTCAATCTCCCCCTTTTTGGTAATTGATGACAACATATAGATCAAAGCTTCGACAAATGATAATAAGAGTGAAATATATCGTCGCTTTGAGAAGTATGTGACAAGCAAGAGCTCCCCCTAAATTTGTGCATATTTTAAGATTTGCTTTGGACTGCAAATGCACAATGAGTTAGGATCATGGGTTACTCTTCCATGTCATATACATCTTGGTGGAGCGCTCAAAATGATAAGAATTAAATACATGCACTCATCACCAAGCAAAGTGAATGATCAAAATAAGAATAAATTGATAATAACATCCAACAAGCATTAAGTGTAGCTTATGATCAAACACATGATCATCAATGTCTCACAGATTAAGGCATAGTATCTCAAGCACTCAAAAGCAAATAAAGTTTCAACCAAGAAGACAAGAGAGAACAAATGCAAACTCTCTCTCTCTCTCTCTCGAAGCGTATGATCTATACATTTTTCTCCCCCTTTGGCAACAAGTTACCAAAAAGTTCGTAGAAAATGCATAGCACTAAACGACTCTCAGGTTTGGTCTTCAGTTGGTGGAGTCCGGATGACGCCAAGGACGAAGGCTTCTGTAGAAGTGGTTGGAGCTGCTGGGGTAGGAGCTGGAGCTGGTGGAACTGAAGCTGTAGCTGGTGCAGAAGTGGTGGCTCTGGTGTCAGGAACTGGCACAACAGATGATCTCTGAGCTCTGGGCACTCTGGCAAATACATCAGTTGTGGTCTTGCCCTTCCTCTCCTGCATATCATCCTGTAGTTGCTCCACTGCAGACTGAATCTCAGTTACTTTCACATCTAGGTCATAGAACTTTTGTTCCATGATTCTTTCCAGGCTCTCTTGGTTTCGAGTCAGGGTGGCCAGTCCTTTCTCAATTCTCAGAGTGGATGCTATCAGGTAACTGAGCTGCTCCTGCTTGTTCTTCAAGAAGTACTCACATGCCTCCTCTTGAGTTGGCATCTTGGCAGCTTTCTCCATCTTTGCCTTCTCCTTCTTTGCTTGAGCATGTGCAGATGATGGTTCATTCTCATTCATCACAACTTGATTGCCTTCAAAGTCTGGATGGATGGGCATGTGTTCCTTATCCAGCAGGTATGTGCCTATGCCCATCTTTGAGTTAATCAACTCCTGAATTTGTGGGGCATATCCATAGCTCCTCTTCTGATTAGCTGTTGTCCTCTTGATGGTTTCTACCATTAGGCTCATCACTTTGAATTTCTGTGGCACATCAAATATGTGAAGCAAGTTTATTGCATGGCCTCGGATCATCTTGTGATCACCTGACTTGGGCAAGAGAGTGTGCCTTAGAATCCAGTTGATTGTAGGCAGCCCTGACAGAAGGAAGTGCACTGAGCCAAACTTGAAGGTATCAAGTGCTTTGTTTGGGATCTCCTTGTACATATTTGACATGGAATTGTGATCCATCTTCTTCTTGGCATAGATGTCCAAGTCATCTTCCTGCTCTTCTGGGGCATTGATCAGCTGTGCCCATTCAGCAACTGTAGACTGATATCTAGTTCCTTCTGACATCCACACTATCCTGCCATCTGGATAGAAATGTGTTGTGGAGTAGAATTGCATAATGAGCTCCTCATTCCACTTTGTGAGCTTTTGCCCAACAAAGTCTGCAACTCCACAAGCTTTGAAGCTGTCAAGCACTCCAGGATAGTGTTCTTCATTCTCCTTGATGTATTCCCAGTCAACCCATCTCATGTCACACACTATGGGTTTGTTATCCAGCAGCACTGTCTCATAGAAATCTTGTTGTTCCTTGGTGTGAAACCTGTAATCCACAACAGTTCTTCTCCTTGAAGCATATGGATCTGCTTCTCTCCACTTCCTCAGCCCCGAATATCTCCTGATTTTCATGTCCTCAGCCACAGGATGAGCATCATTGTGGTCTGGGATCTTGGGCTTGAGCTTCCTGAGAACTTGTCCTTCTTCTTCTTCTTCAGCAATATCAGGCACTGGGGCCTTGTTCTTTTCAGCAGCAGATATATTCCTGGTGTTCCTCTTAGGTGCACTCTTGGTCTTGGAGGCAGCTTTGGGTGCTTCCTTGGGCTTGGATGAAGTAGCCCCTGACCTTATGGCATCACCCATAAGCTTCTGTGCCTTGGGTGCTGGTGCAGCAACCTCTTCTTCCTCTTCTTCATCTGAGTCTCTCCTCATGGAGGGTTTGCCAAGAACTCTGGCAGTAGTAGTTCTGGCTCTCTTCTTCTTCTTATCTTGGCCACTTGCTTCCTCTTCAGATTCCATGGTAAACTTCATGGTTTCTTCAGTTACAGCCTTCCTAGGCTTAGAGGTAGGAACTCTCCTTGCAGGTGCCTTTTTGTGCATTCCAGGTTTTGTGACTGCAGCTGACCCATATTCTTTCTTGAGCACCTTCTTCTTAGATGTGGCTTCCTCCTCTGCCACATAGTCCTCATCCTCTGATTCAGAAGTTCTCTTCTTGCTAGATCTAGTGGCAGCCTTAGGCAAGTTGCTTGGGGTGCTCCTGCTACCCTCATCAGAGCTGCTAGAGGGACTAGTGCCCTCACTCATATGAACCTGCTCCTCAGATTTTTTCTGGCTGTCACTCTGATCAGACATGTTGCAAACTCTGACTACTGACCCTGTGAATAGATTATAGATGAGATAGAGTGGATGAGCATCACAAAATGCAGAGATTTTTGCAAAAGAATGAGTCAAAAACTTAGTTTTAGTTTTCCACAGAAAGCATTTCGGATCAACCGATTTGCAAACTCGGTGATACCGAAGCAACTTTTGGAACCAAAACTAGTGAACTCGGTCAGACCGAGTCATAGTTCGGTGGCACCGAGACTGCTAGGGTTTCACAAAGTCCTGAACTCGGTCTCACCGATTTGTAATTCTCGGTCAGACCGAGAACCACATGTGCAATGGCTGTGGCCGAATCGGTGGAACCGAGTTCCGCAACCCGGTGGGTCCGAGATGGTTTCGGCGGAAACCTAAACCTAAATTTTTGAATCGCAACTATTTTACGGATTGATTTGACTGGATAGGAGTGTTTCAATTGTAGCAAGAATCATCATGAACACAATGTGCTAGGAATCAGACGGGGATAGCACTGTGATCGAGTCCATACCCTAGTTTGGCGGTGGACTCACTACGGCGGCAACGGCGGAGACGAAATCCGTTGACGGCGGCGGAGACCAGCGACAGGAGGCGGCTGGCGATGAGGAGGACGATCCGGAGACCCAGGAGGCAGAGCGAGCTATGCGCGGGCGAAGAGGTTTCGGAGAAATTTCCAAAATTTTGCCTGTGAGTATATATAGCCCGACCCTGTCGGTGTGACCGAGTGGAACAACTCGGTGGCACCGAGATGCATAACTGTTGTCAGTTATAGCAACTTGGTGTGACTGAAAAGTTCAAATCGGTTGCACCGAGGTGAAAACCTAGATCGACTTAGTGATCTCGGTATGACCGAAATGGAGGAATCGGTCAGACCGAAAAGCACAAAGAAGTTTTGGAAGTTTAAGTCTATGACAAATCGGGGACTCCGAGTGCTCCTCACACAGAGTGGTTTGAATCTGACTTGATCAAATTTTGTGATGTAGCATGAATAGAGTTTGAGACGAGAAAAGCATAGATAGCTAGAGAGGGTTCTTAGGCATTCTTGTCCATCCACTTGGCAAATGAAAAGAAAACCAATCAATCAAAACAACAAGTGGATGTCCTTGAATGAGTAAAATATGCAATCAACATGCTCACACAATAAAATGGCAATTGAAATATGTGGCAAAGCATGCACAACCAATTCTAGCATCTATCAAGCAATTGGCGATGACTAGGTCATCTATATATGAGTATATTGACTTAGGAGTCAAATGAGAACATTTGATCATAGGTCATACTCATCGTTTAAGCACAAGTGGGGTTACCACTTTTACGTAAAGCATTGTTGTGTTCACACCATTAGAGTTGCTTTAGCTCAAGTCTTAGAGTAAAGCTCCCCCTAGATGTGATATCCCCCCTAAGAGGGATGAACTAACCTTGGGTTTTGTCGATGATGACTTCATGTAGATGTTGAAGATGTGGATGCTCAATGTTGATGTAGATCACTTGGAGCTATCCTTTTGAGTGAATTGCACTTTCAATACCTACATGGGTTAGTCCCACAAGGAACAAACAAGGATATCCATAGACATAGAGTGATGCACACACAAGATGATGTCTATGAAAGCTTTTAGGTTACCTTGTCCCTTGTCTTACCAACAAGAGGGTTTGTGACTCCTTGAACTAGTGCAAGATGTGGAAGTTGATTGCACTTGTTCTTGCCAAGATGATAAGAGTGAAGTATGTTGGCGGAGTCACCCTCAAGAACTCTCTAGTTCTTCTTCTTTTGGATCCACACCATCTTGATGGGAATCGTTGGAGTTGTAGTTATACTTGATGAAGTGGAACTTGAAGTAGTCTTGGAAATCCACTTGACTAAGGTCTTAGGAGCTTCTTCAAATGAATCAATTTCCTCTTGAAGCTTGTCCTTGCCCTTTTGCTTGTAGTCTCGTAGTGGAAGATCATCTTGAGCTTGTGTCCCTTTGAAAGAAGTAGGATCATACTTCTCTTGTTGAGGAACAAACTTTGTCTTGGGGTATTGATCTTCTTCCCACTCAACTCCATTGGCATTGAACTTTCATTCAAAACCAACACCTTGATTCTTCTAGTGCCTTCCTTGCTTGCGTACAATTTCCTCGAATTGCTTACTTCCGGCAAGGCTCTTGTAAACTCCTTTCTCTATAATTACCTTCAATAGGATATTTTCTTGCTCAAGTGTAACTTGGCTAAGAGACTCATTAGTGGAATCAAGAGAACTACTAGAAGCAACAATATTGGATTTAACATGATCATTGTTACTACTAGAGGAAGAATCTTTCTTGTTCTTGTTACTAGACTTGACTTGAGGCATGTAAGTCGATAAGAGTAAATGCTTGGCAATGTAAGAAGAACTTTTCTTACAAAGATCATCATTGATTGCTTTTAAGAACTCATGCTCTTGCTCAAGGTTGAGCTTTTCAAAGCGTAATTTCTCATGTGTCCTTAAAAGTTCTCGATGATCTCCTAAGATAGTTTCATGAGCTAAGTTAAGAGTGTTTAGTTCTTTAGTTAGAGACTCAATCTTCTCCTTAGCATTGTCATTTGTTTTATCTTGATTAGCATGATTAATTGATGTTTCATCATAGTATTCATCACTAGAGTTGTCAACAAGTAAATCATCATCTCCTAGCAAGTCATCTTCATCACTATTGAAATCAACATACTCGGGATGTGATACCTTTGGGCCTTTAGCCATGAAGCATGTTCCAACTCCTTCATTTGGTGAGTCAAATATGTCATAGGAGTTGGTTGACACAAGTGCTAGACCGGCAACACCTTCATCTTGAGTATATTCGGAATCGGAGTGATAGCTTCTCTCGGAGTGGTTGTCGGAGTCGGAGCCGGATACCCATTCACCAACATGAGCTTGATGTCTTCGTTTTGTGTAGCTCCTTGATGACTTGTCTTTTCTTTCCGAATCCTTGCTTCTCCGTGAGTGTCTTCATTCATAACGATCATCTCTACTCCTTCTTTCTCTATATGGTGATTCTTCTCTTCTACTTCTTCTCTTGGGAGAGTCTTCTCTTCTCTTGTAGGGAGCCGTGCACTCATTGGAATAGTGTCTGGGTCTTCCACAATTGTAGCAGTTTCGCTCTCGACTAGAGGATCTTTTGTCATTGTAGGACCTTGACTTGGAGCTTCTATCTTTGCTTCTACTCTTGTAGAACTTGTTGAAGTTCTTCACCATTAAGCTCAATTCTTCATTGAAGGTTTGCTTCTCACTTGATGATGTGGGGGCTTCACATGAGGCTTTCTAAGCACCACTTGATTTGTTGTGAAGCTCCTCTTTATCCTTGAGTGACATCTCATGAGCAACAATCCTTCCAATGACTTCCGTTGGCTTGAGATCTTTGTAATTTGGCATCATTTGGATCAATGTGCACACGGTATCATATTTTCCATCCAAGGCTCTTAGGATCTTCTTGATGATCAATCTATCGGTCATCTCTTCACTCCCTAAGCCGGCAATCTCATTTGTGATCAGAGCAAGCCTAGAGTACATTTCAGCGACACCTTCACCATCCTTCATTTTGAACTTGTCAAGTTGACTTTTAAGCACATCCAATTTGGATTCCTTGACGGAGTCGGTACCTTCGTGCATATCAATCAAAGTATCCCAAATTTCCTTTGCATTCTCAAGACGTCTGATTTTGTTGAATTCTTTGGGGCACAATCCGTTGAAGAGAATATCACAAGCTTGAGCGTTGTATTGGAGCATCTTCAACTCTTCCGTGGTAGCTTCACGGTTTGGTTCTTTTCCATCAAAGAAGTCACCTTGCAAGCCAACACACACAATAGCCCAAACGGCGGGGTTATGTCCAAGAATATGCATTTTCGTCTTATGCTTCCAACTAGCAAAATTAGTACCATCAAAGTAAGGACCTCTACGGTGATAATTTCCCTTGCTAGACGCCATACTCTCCTAGGTTGTGAAACCAAGGCTATGATCACCAAAAGCTATGGAAATCAAAGCAAATGGAGACCAAAGCTCTGATACCACTTGTAGGATCGGAAGCATGTCTAGAGGGGGGGGGGTGATTAGACTACTTGACCAAATAAAAATCTATCCTTTTCCCAATTTTAGTTCTTGGCAGATTTTAGCTATCTTAGCACAAGTCAAGCAATCTCCACACAATTCAAGCAAGCATGCAAAAGAGTATATGAGTAGCGAAAAGTAAAGCATGCAACTTGCAAGAATGTAAAGGGAAGGGTTTGGAGAATTCAAACGCAATTGGAGACATGGATGTTTTTGGCGTGGTTCCGATAGGTGGTGCTATCGTACATCCACGTTGATGGAGACTTCAACCCACGGAGGGTAACGGTTGCGCGAGTCCACGGAGGGCTCCACGCACGAAGGGTCCACGAAGAAGCAACCTTGTCTATTCCATCACGGCCGTCGCCCACGAAGGACTTGCCTCACTAGCGGTAGATCTTCACGAAGTAGGCGATCTCCTTGCCCTTACAAACTCCTTGGTTCAACTCCACAATCTTGTCGGAGGCTCCCAAGTGACACCTAGGCAATCTAGGAGACACCACTCTCCAAGAAGTAACAAATGATGTGTTGATGATGAACTCCTTGCTCTTGTGCTTCAAACGATAGTCTCCCCAACACTCAACTCTCTCTCACGGGATTTGGATTTGGTGGAAAGAAGATTTGAGTGGAAAGCAACTTGGGGAAGGCTAGAGATCAAGATTCATATGGTAGGAATGGAATATCTTGAGCTCAACACAAGTGTAGGTGGTTCTCTCTCAGAACATGTGTATTGGAAGTGTAGATGTGTTCTGTTGGCTCTCTCCACGAATGAAGAGTGGGTGGAGGGGTATATATAGCCTCCACACAAAATCTAACCGTTACACACAATCTGCCAAACTCGATGGGACCAAATCGTTAAACTTGGTCGGACCGATTCAGCAAACCTAGTGACCGTTAGGATTTTTGGTGGGACTGATATGCAACTCGGTAGGACCGATATGGTTAGGGTTTTGGGCATAACGTAATCTCGGTGTGACCGATTACACAAACTTGGTGGGACCGATTTTGGTAATAAGCTAACCAGAGAGTTGTTCAGGTAAACTCGGTGGGACCGTGCCGGGGAAACTGACTCCACGAGCACCTATGGGGACGGAGCCCCTTTTCGGTTCGGCGGGGGGCGGAGGTCACGCGAAGAGCGGATCGAGGCGAGGCACACGAGCAGTTTACCCAGCTTCGGGCCGCACGGATGCGTAAAACCCTACTGCTGCTTTGTGGATTGTATTGTGTTCTTGCTCGGGAGCGCTGAGTGCTACGGTACCCTCAAGCAGCTAACGAGACCGAGCGTGCTTCCGTTCGTCCTCCCTCTACGTTGCGCATGGGCCTCCTTTTATATGCTCAAGGGGTCACCGACAGGTGGAAACGTAGGCAAGGGCAAAAATGGAAAAGGTGCTGCGGTTGGTACAGCTACCTATACAGTGTATCATACCTAACCCTGACGGCAGGGGACAAGGGCATTAAATGCCCCTCTACGTCGCCCAAACAGTGCGAAAAGGGACCCTCAGGGAGGCCACCGTTCGCCATGATGGCGATCTTGTCAGCGCCGCTTGCCACAGTGTACCTCTGGCTGCACAGCCTCCCGCCACGTACGCCTGGAAGGGTCCCAGGGCGACACGTTGGTGGGTGTGCTGGAGCGCAGGTACAGAGTGGTCGCTTGCCGCGGCAAACGTCTTGCCGCGGTCGTTGTCTTGTCGCGTTCGGAAGCTTGTCGCTCGCCGGGCCTTGCCGGGACGCGTGGCGCGTCGCGGCAAGTTCCTTGAGATGCCTCGGTTGGCCTTCCCGGCAAGCTTCTCTTGCCGGGGCCTTGTGCCTTGAGTGGCCTTCCCGGCAAGCTCTCTTGCTAGGGCCTTGTGCCTTGAGTGGCCTTCCCGGCAAGCTCCTCTTGCCGGGGCCTTGTCTTCTCGGCTTGAATACTTTGTTCTTGTATGGCTCCAAAGGAATCACTGAGGTCCTTGGCGGTCACCTGGCAAGCCTTGCCGCGGGACGCTGCGACTGCCCGTGCACAAGTTCGGGATACTAGGGTACCCCTACTCTAGTACACCGACAGGAGCCCCCGGGCCTAGGCCATACACTGTGCCGAGCGCTGTTGGGCCAGGCCCAAAACAGGGCACGGGCGCGCGCGGCCAGGGTCACGTCGTATCTTGCTCCGTATCCACCGCGCTCTCCCCGAACGGCATGCGTCGATTGCGGCGTCGTGGGAGAGATCGTGGGTGGTTTCTTTATTCAGAAAAGCGGAACGTCCGCCCCCTCCCTCCTTATAAGCAGGGGAAACAGGGGCAGAGGCGTGGTTTTCGAGGCGTCCAATCCCCACGGTCAAGGGGTGGGGATAGGTCGCCTCATCCGTCGCCTCAGTTCTGCACGCCCGCCACGCGGCTTCCATGCGCTTGGGGTGGCGAGCGGTGGAGGCGGGAAACCGGGCCGTCGTGGGTCGAGACAGCGGGTCGGTCCCAGTTCCCTGCTCCTTCTGTGTCTTGATTAGCTGAGCGGGGCGGCCGAGCCCCCACCCTGTTCCTTTATAAGGAGCGGGAGGGGGGGACGGAGGCCTGCATTCTTTCATCTCCTCTTTCCTTCAGCTTCTGCTCCCCTCTCTCTCTCATTTGCCATGGAGAAAGGGAACCCTGGTCCTTCAATGGTGGCGGCGAGGGTCGCCGCTAGACAACGCGTCCCTCCTTCTCCCGCACCCGTGGTGGCAGAGCCAGCCGTAAGGGGAAGGGGAAGGGGGCGAGGCCGTGGGCGAGGTCGAGGGCGAGGCCGAGGCGCTCGGGGGAGAGGTGGACGGGGCGGCGCGCCGGCCTCCCCTCCGCCAGCGGTTCCTCTTCCCATGGCGGTCCATATTGGGGACGACCCTTGCGAGTTCTTTGTCAGGCTGCGTCGGTCGCCTCGTCGTCGCCTTCGTCTCCCGACTCCATTTGCGAGCGAGATGGAGTTGGACCCGCCCGAGACACTGAGGCTGCACATGAGGGGCTGTGGAATCAGCGGTACGCAAGTCCGCGTTGACTTCCCAGCCCCTAATGTGATGTATCTTGGTCGAGGGTGGAAGACGTTCACCCGTATCCACAGCCTAACGGAGGGGCTCACCCTCCATTTTAAGCTGATGGAGGGCGGTCTCCTCTCCGTCAAGGTCTTCGGGTGCTTCGGGACTCGGGCAAGGTGCTGCGTGGAGAGCTCCTCCGATAGCGAAGACTCCTCCTCGAGCGGGAGTGACGAGGAGGACAGCGGCAGCGACGACGCGGGTAGCGGGCGGCAGGATGATGGGTCCGACTAGGTGTCGGGCGCCGCTCCATGCGGCACCGGCGACCCCATCATCCGTGTCGCCGGCTCCTCCAACTTCTCGGGGTCGTCTCCTTGGGCGGCTGGCGTAGGGAGGCTGTGGAAGAGGAAGAGGGCGGGCGGCAAGGCCGTCAACTCGGAGTACGAGGGCGTGACGCCCTCGACAGCGTGCTGACGTCCTGCCGCCTCGTCTTCGAGCCCTACTTCCGGCGCCGCCATCACCATCCAGCCTTTGGACGGCCACCGAGATGTTCTCTTGGTGTCTTCTGCTACCCGTAGCTCGCCTAGGCGCTCCTTTTGCCCTTTTCGCCTCCTTGACCTACCTCCTGAAGAGAGGGACAAGAAAGGGATTACGGGCACCTTATCTCTTTTTAATTTGTAAGCCCTCGGGCCTTAGCTGCATTTAAAACCTGTAATCCCATCATTCATGTTTTTCATTCCCTATGAACTGTACCTGAGTGGAATGTTTTTTGATGAAAAGGGGATGCTTGCCGGGTCACTTGTCTTGCGGGTGGAACCCACGTCAAGGAGCAAATCCTTGATATCTTTAAGATAGACACTTCTTTTCCCGGCAGCAGGCCCTGCCGTCTTCCCACGTCGCTCGACCTTTCTCATGCTTTTGGCGGAGGTAGGGATGAGGCGGGTTCGGGCTCCTCGTTTCGTCCCTTTGCTGCCGCGACTACGACCAAACCTGGCCCCAGGAGCGAGCCCTAGGGCCTAGAGTTATGGGAGCACGGTAGCTTTTTAGGAAGAAACGAGGTTTCGCATACCTCAGTCCATAAGAGAATGCATGATAAGGGATGAAAAACTTATCTGAGATTGCAGCCCCCGGCACCTCTGGTTCGCCGTGGGTGAATCTTTGTACTTGCAGCCCCCGGCAACACTGGCATGCTGGGGTCCAGATGTTGGTCCGTCCTTCTTCTCTTTTTCGTCCTCAAGTGGTCCGGCCAGGATATGCGAGCCCTGCGAATCAAGGGAAACGAAAGAACGACAAAGGGACGCGCACTCGACCTCTAAGGTAGGGGTTAGCCACTGCTAAGCACTATCAACCCTAACCAAGGACGAGACTCGACCTAGCATGCATGCTATAACTTAGGGCGCCAGCGCTTCACTTATGCTCAGGGTCTGCGCCTGGCTTTGTACAAAGGATTACATGCAACAGCGACAAGACTTGTACAAAAGGTGGTTGCCAGAACAGGGTACGACAACCGCGCCTTACGGGTAAAACTTACGAAGATGCTCAATATTCCAGGAGTTGCTCACCGGAATGCCATCCTCGGTCTCAAGGCGGACAGCGCCAGGCCTAGTGACTCGTTTCACCCGGTAAGGGCCTTCCCACTTTGGCGTCAACTTGTTGTAATTCTTGGCGGACTGAACGCGCCGAAGAACAAGGTCGCCTTCCTCGAGACTTCTGGCGTTAACTTTGCAGCTATGGTAGCGGCGCAAAGCTTGCTGGTAGCGAGCAGCTCACACAGCAGCCTGAAGACGATCTTCCTCAAGGAGCAGCGCGTCATCTTCTCGCAGCTGCTCTTGCTCAAGCTCATCATAAGCGAGCACTCGAGGTGACCCGTATACGAGTTCCGTGGGGAGAACTGCCTCTGCTCCATAGACTAGAGCAAAAGGTGTCTGGCCAGTGGCTCGATTTGGCGTCGTTCTGATCGACCAAAGAACCACCGGCAGCTCCTCAATCCAGTTTCTTCCGCACTTGTGCAGCCTGTCGAAAGTCCTGGTCTTGAGCCCATGCAGCACTTCAGCATTCGCCCTCTCCGCTTGACCGTTGCTTCTGGGGTGAGCAACAGAAGCGAAGCAGACCTTGGCGCCAAGATCTTGGACGTACTGCATGAAGGTGCGGCTCATGAATTGCGTACCGTTGTCGGTGATGATCTTGTTAGACATCCCGAAGCGGCAAACAATTGACCTGAAGAACTTGACTGCTGACTGTGCTGTCACCTTCCTCACTGCTTCCACTTCCGGCCACTTTGTGAACTTGTCGATTGCAACGTACAAGAACTCAAAGCCCCCGACAGCTCGGGGGAAGGGGCCGAGGATGTCGAGCCCCAGACCGAAAATGGCCAGGATAAAGTGATCGTCTAGAGAGCTTGAGCTGGCTGGTGTATCTGCTTGGAATGGAACTGGCACGCTTCACACTTGGTTACTTATGCAGTTGCATCCTGGAGGGCTGTCGGCCAAAAGAAACCTTGCCGGAAAGCTTTGCCGGCAAGAGCTCTTGCGCCAATGTGGTGACCACATATGCCTCCATGTATCTCTGCCAACAGCTTTTGTCCGTCTTCCCGGCGAATACACTTCAATTTCACACCGTTGAGTCTTCTTCTGTACAGTGTGTTGTCGACAAACTGGTACATACTTGACTGCCGAGCTACTCTTTCCGCTTCTTCTTGCTCTTCGGGAAGTTCTCCTGTCTGAAGGAAACGGACAATTTGCTGTGCCCATGCTGGAGCTTGCGGCTCGACAACAAGGACCAAAGGCGCATCTGCTGCTGTGGGAACATCCGCTTCTACGGCGAGAACCTGCAGCTCAGCCGGAGCTTGACGTTCCCCAGCAAGCTTGCCGGAGCAAAACTTGTCGGCAGCGTCTGCTTCAACGGAACAAACCCTGGGGTTTGCCGGAGCAGACTGCTCCTCAGCACTCTTGGTGTTCATCTTGGGGACCTTCTTGGCGGCGGCTTCGGGAAGCTCTGCCGGAAAATAGTCACCAGAAATCAACTTCCTCTTCTTGCTCTGTCCAGTTGATGGCGTAACAGACGGTTGAGTCAGCTTGAGCACAAAGATCCCTGGTTCCATAGGTAACTTAAGTGCGGCGCACTTTGACAGGCCATCGGCGATGTCGTTCTGAGCTCTTGGAACGTGTTCCATCTGTAGGCTGACAAAGTGCTCTTCTAGCTTTCTCACTTCATCAACGTAAGCTTCCATCAATGGACTCTGGTAATTCTTCTTCACTTGGCGGACGACAAGCTGCGAGTCACCCCTGACAATGAGCTTCTTGATCCCAAGGTCTGCCGCGATCCTGAGACCGGCAAGCAAACCCTCATACTCTGCAGTATTGTTTGTTGCTTGCTCCTTGGGAAAGTGCATCTGGACTACGTACTTGAGGTGCTCTCCGGTGGGTGCGACAAGCAGCACGCCAGCACCGGCGCCTTGCAGCAAGAAGGCACCATCAAAGTACATCAGCCACTCTTTGCTTGCTTCCTTGACGGGGATGCTCGTCTCCGGAATTTCTTCATCTGGTGTTGGCGTCCACTCCGCTATGAATTCTGCCAATGCTCTACTTTGGATAGTTGAAGTGCTCTCAAATTTGAGGCCAAAGCTTGACAGTTCCAGTGCCCACTCAACAATCCTGCCTGTTGCTTCTGGATTCTGCAGTATCCTCTCCAGCGGAAAGCGAGTGACAACTGTGATCTCATGTGCTTGGAAGTAATGGCGCAGCTTTCTCGAGGCCATGAGAAGGACGAAAAGCAATTTCTGCACACCAGAGTACCTTAACCTAGCCCCTTGTAGAAGGGAGCTGACAAAGTAAACTATGCGCTGCACCATTCTCTTCTTCTGTATCTCCTCTTGCGCCTGCGCAGATCCATCCTTGTCGGGACCAGAGCTTGTCGGGGAAGCCCCCTGCTTGTCGCCGGATGCGCTTGCCGCGGTTGCCGGCTCATCATCTGCCTCCCTCTCCGCTACTAATGCAGCACTAACCACTTGATTGGTTGCCGCCAGATACAGCAGCAACTTCTCTTGTGGCTTAGGTGCAACAAGTATTGGAGTGGAGGACAGGTATCTCTTCAAGTCCTGCAGCGCAGCCTCCGCTTCCGGAGTCCATTTCATTGGACCTGCCTTTTTCAATATTTTGAAAAGCGGCAGGGCGCGCTCAGCAGACTTGGAGATAAACCTGCTGAGAGCTGCCACGCAACTGGCAAGTTTCCGTACATCCTTGACGCGCTTTGGTGCTTCGATCTGCTCGATGGCCTTGATCTTGTTGGGATTGGCTTCAATTCCCCGCTGAGACATGAAGAACCCGAGAAGCTTGCCGGAAGGGACTCCAAACACACACTTCTCGGGGTTGAGCTTGAGGCTGATCTTGCGCAGATTTGCAAAAGTCTCTTCTAGATCTTGAATCAGAGTTGCTTTGTCCTTGCTCTTGACCACTATATCATCCATGTAGGCTTCCACATTTCTGTGTATTTGTGGCTCAAAAGCGGTATGGACTACCCTTGCAAATGTTGAACCAGCATTCTTCAAACCGAAAGGCATCCGTATGAAACAGTACGTGCCACACGGAGTGATAAATGCGGTCTTCTCCTCATCCTCTTCTGCCATGAAGATCTGATGTTATCCTGAGTATGCATCAAGAAATGAAAGCAAGTCACATCCGGCCGTGGAGTCAACAATCTGGTCGATGCGCGGCAAGGGAAATGGGTCTTTGGGGCAAGCTTTGTTAACATCGGTAAAGTCGATACAAAGCCTCCATTTCCCGTTTGCTTTGCGCATGACTACAGGATTAGCCAACCACGTAGGATGGAGCACTCCTCTGACAAGGCCTGCTGCTTCCAACTTCTTGATCTCTTCTGCGATGAACTATTGGCGCTCCACTGCTTGCTTCCTGACTTTCTGCTTGACGGGTCGTGCGTGAGGACAGACGGCAAGGTGGTGCTCAATTACTTTCCTGGGAACATCGGGGATGTCAGACGGTTGCCATGCAAACACATCGACATTCGCCCGCAGGAAAGCAATGAGCGCGCTCTCCTATTTAGGGTCGAGAGTGGCACTGATGGTGAAGGTACCACCAGTGCCGTCCTCCTTGGCGGACACCTTCTTGGTCGCTGGCGGAGCTGCCATCGTCTTCTTGCACTTGCCGGTGGAGCTCGATGGTGCGTCCTCGACGGTAGCGCAGCACTCCGAAGAGGTGCGCTTGCCGGAGATGGCATCAGAGCATCCTTCTTGTCGCCAGGGACAGAGATGACACTTATCGGGCCTGGCATCTTCAGCATGTTGTAGGCGTAGTGAGAGGCCGCCATGAACTTGGCGAGCGCTGGACGGCCGAGAATTCCATTGTAAGGCAATGGAAAATCGGCAACGTCAAAAGTGATCCTCTCAGTCCTGAAGTTCAACTCGCTGCCAAATGTCACCGGCAACGTGATCTTCCCCTTTGGCTTGCTCCTTCCCGGGTTGATTCCTTGGAATGTGCCGGTCTCCTCGAGCTCGCTGTCAGGGACCTAGAGTTTCTGGAGCACAGCGGAGGAGATCAGGTTCAAGCCGGCCCCGCCGTCAACTAACATCTTGGTGACCTTGAGGTTGCGGATAGTTGGTGAAACCAACATCGGCAAGCACCCAACCGCAGTTGTGCCATCAGGGTGGTCCTCAATATCAAAGACGATAGGCGTGCTGGACCATTTCAGAAGCTTGCGTGATTCGACGGGTGGTTCTGCTGCATTGACTTCCCGCACCCACTGCTTGAGTTGGCGGTGTGAAGTATGCAGAGAAGCACCGCCGTCAATGCACAAGACCTCTGTGGCTTTCTGGAACTCCTGCTCACTGGTCTCGTCATCATCCATGTCTTTGTCGTCGTCGTCGTCTTCATCCTTGTCGCGGCCACGGGGAGGTCTGTCTCCTTGCCGCTGCTTGGCCTTGCCGCAGCGTCCTCCCCGGGCTGGGCGCTTCGTGCCAGATCCTCCGGCACCTCCTTGGGCTTTCTCCTTGTCGCGTCGCTCGTACTCGGCCTTTTGCAGCTCGACAAGCTGCTCGACCTTCTTGCAGCTCTGGAGGTCATGGCCCTTGGTGCGGTGGATCTTGTAGTACTGTTTGTTGGTGCCGTCCTGCTTGTCAGCGGCCGCCACAGCCTGGCAGTTGGTGCATGCGGCAACCTCCTTGCCGGAGCTACCATCCTTGGCTGTCTTGGCGCCACCTTCGTTGCCGGACTGCTCAACAGCTAGCACCTCTTTGGCTTTCTTCTTCCTGTTGTTCCGCCGCCAGTTTTTCCTTGCCGGGGCATCGTCCTTGCTGTCAGATCCTCCTGCTCCTGTATTCTCTCCGGGGAGTCTCCTCCCTTCCTCAGCACATGCACACTTGTCGGCCAGGGCATACAGCTCGCTGACGTCTCTGATCTTGTACATCGCCATCTCCTCCCGCATCCTGCGGTTACGCATGTTCTGATGGAACGCGCTGATGACCGCGGCAAGGTGGACATCTGGGATGTTGCGTTGTACTTGGCTGAATCTCTGGATGTACTTGTGCAGAGGCTCTCCTTCCTTCTAGGCGAGCATGTGAAGATCACTCTCCTGGCCATGAGGTTTGTGGCCGCCTGTGAAGGCGCCGACAAACTGATGGCATAGGTCTGCCCAGGAAGATATGGAGTTGTCCGGCAAGTGCATGAGCCATGACTTGACGTTGGGCTTGAGCACCAGCGGGAAGTAGTTGGCAAGGATCTTGTCATCTCGCCCCCCGGCAGCTTGCACCGCGATGGTGAAGATGCTGAGGTACTCCGACGGATGCAACTTGCCGTCGTACTTCTCTGGTACGTCTGGCTTGAAGTTCTTCGTACTGGGCCACTGGAATTGCCGCAGCTCAGGGGTAAACGCAGGGCAACCTACTGCGTAGGGCAGGTCGCCTGGTTCCCCTGGCGCATGCATGTCCACAGTGGGCCTAGCGCGCCGGTCTAATTGACGCCGCGCTTCTCTTCGGTGCTCGATGCGATTACGAGTGTCTTTTTGCTGTCGTTTGTGAAGAACTTGGCGCTGATCGCGACGAGCTCGCGGATCTGACAAAGCAGTGGAGTCGCCATCGTGGTGGACCCGGCGAGTCGGCGATCTTGGCCTTCGGGGCGGAGAGTGCACGGTGGTCGCACCCCCATCGGTCTTTTCGCCATCGGCTCGCACCTGGCTGGCTCGCCGTGGCTGCGATGTACTCGGCTGCCGTGGAGTGTCGCCGTTGGCAAAGCCGATGAGACTCTGAATGGTGGCCCTCCAGTCGTCGATCTTGTCCAGCGTTGGAGGGAAATCTAGGAGCAGTTGAGCTCGCGCCAAAGCTTCCGCTGGAGCGGCGGGTAGCGGTGGTGAACGGTGCATGGAGCGGGATATGCTCGAACTTCTAACTATGTTAGAAGGAGCAGTATCCCGTCCAGGCGACCGTACCTTGCTCGCGCCAGCACGTTGGTGCACATGCTGGTCTTGAGGATCTCGCGATCCGCCAGCTCGATCTGGGTCCAGCGAACGTATGGTATCGTGAGTACCATGACGCTGCCGGTCCCGCGCCTCCTGAGATGGGCGTGGTGCATGTTCGGACGCCGCGGCATTGTGAGCTTCCTCGCCGACGCCCGTTCCTCCGCCAGCGCCTACCCCACCAGACGTTGGCTCCGGCGGTGGTGGGTTTGACGCGGACGGATCAGCCGCCTCCGAAGCCTTCTTCTTTGGCGGCATGTCGATGAAGATGGTGAAGATCTAGCTCGTGTGAATGCCGGATCAGGTTCACACAGCCTCGACGCCCCCTACCTGGCGCGCCAAAGATGCCGGGGAAACTGACTCCACGAGCACCTATGGGGACGGAGCCCCTTTTCGGTTCGGCGGGGGGCGGAGGTCGCGCGAAGAGCGGATCGAGGCGAGGCACACGAGCAGTTTACCCAGCTTCGGGCCGCACGGATGCGTAAAACCCTACTGCTGCTTTGTGGATTGTATTGTGTTCTTGCTCGGGAGCGCTGAGTGCTACAGTACCCTCAAGCAGCTAACGAGACCGAGCGTGCTTCCGTTCGTCCTCCCTCTACGTTGCGCATGGGCCTCCTTTTATATGCTCAAGGGGTCACCGACAGGTGGCAACGTAGGCAAGGTCAAAAATGGAAAAGGTATTGCGGTTGCTACAGCTACCTATACAGTGTATCATACCTAACCCTGACGGCAGGGGACAAGGGCATTAAATGCCCGTCTACGTCGCCCAAACAGTGCGAAAAGGGACCGTTAGGGACGCCACCGTTCGCCACGATGGCGATCTTGTCAGCGCCGCTTGCCACAGTGTACCTCTGGCTGCACAGCCTCCCGCCACGTACGCCTGGAAGGGTCCTAGGGCGACACGTTGGTGCGTGTGCTGGAGCGCAGGTATAGAGTGGTCGCTTGCCACGGCAAACGTCTTGCCGCGGTCGTTGTCTTGTCGCGTCCGGAAGCTTGTCGCTCGCGGGGCCTTGCCGGGACGCGTGGCGCGTCGCGGCAAGTTCCTTGAGATGCCTCGGTTGGCCTTCCCGGCAAGCTTCTCTTGCCGGGGCCTTGTGCCTTGAGTGGCCTTCCCGGCAAGCTCTCTTGCCGGGGCCTTGTGCCTTGAGTGGCCTTCCCGGCAAGCTCCTCTTGCCGGGGCCTTGTCTTCTCGACTTGAATACTTTGTTCTTGTATGGCTCCAAAGGAATCACGGAGGTCCTTGGCGGTCACCTGGCAAGCCTTGCCGCGGGACGCTGCGACTGCCCGTGCACAAGTTCGGGATACTAGGGTATCCCTACTCTAGTACACCGACAGACCGATTCGCTCTTTTCGGTGAGACCGAAACGTTACGAAAGGGAAACAGAGAATTTACATTGCAATCTCGGTGGGACTGATCGCTCACTTCGGTTAGACCGAAATGTTACGAAGGGAAATAGAGAAATTGCAATCCCATCTTGGTGAGACCAAGATCCCTATCGGTGAAACCGAATTGCTAGGGTTTTTGGCAGTGGCTATGACATATGAAACTCGGTGGCGCCAGGTAGAAAGAATCGGTGGGGCCGAGTTTGACTTTAGGTTTAGGTTAAATGTGGATGTGGGAAGATAGTTGAGGGTTTTGGAGCATATCACTAAGCACATGAAGCAAGAGGCTCATTAAGCAACACCTCATCCCTCCTTGATAGTATTGGCTTTTCCTATAGACTCAATGTGATCTTGGATCACTAAAATAGAAAATGTAGAGTCTTGATCTTGAAGTTTGAGCCAATCCTTTGTCCTTATAATTTGGAGGGATCCACTTTCCTCATCCATGCCATGCCATCCATTGAGCTTTTCCTAAAATATTAATCTTGGAATAATGTTAGCTCAATGAGCTATATGTTGTTAGGAATTACCAAAACCACCCAGGGATAGTTGCACTTTCAGCTATATATGTGATGAACAGTACTCTAGCCTTTTAAAAAATGTATACTTTTGTACAGTAGTACTATCGATGGATTGCGCCATGGAGCAAAAATTGAAAAAAAGGTGGTACATATAGAGAGCGCTCGTCGCCAAATTATACATATAGTACTATTAAAAAAGCTAGTACGTGCTTAATTGGGGTGCTAAATTCAATTAAAGAAATACTAGTAGTATGTACATACTTAAGAGTTAAAGTAACGAGAAGAAACATAACATAGTTCTGCTGGGGGCTCAGCACAACACACCCCTCAAATTAAACTAAGCACACCTGAAATTAAACTATGCAACTAATCCGGTAGACACTGCATTAGAAGTTTAGAACCACCATGAGCAACGACACTACCACCTTACTCGGAGTCCTCGTCCACGTCCTCGACTTCGTCCTTGTCCCTATTCCTCTTGGCCGATACTTCTTTGCTTGAACCGCACACTTGGCTGTTGCTCTTCATCCAACCCTTGTAGATATTGAAGCAAAGGTAGCCATCCATTGCAGCGTAGTGGATGTGGTCTATATCTAGTACATTCCGCTGCCATGCATGACGATGAAACGTGTATGGAGGTTTGTCCAGTTTACCGTATGAAGGATGAACCATGGCTCCTGCCAGGGTCAGCATTGAAGGCTGACGAGAGGGCACCAGCCGATTCTTCTGGAGGTCGAAGGGGTTGCCTACAATGAGGCCTATCCGACCCAGGACTTCTTCGTCGTTCGTAAAGTCTACAGTAACGATTTTCACTGTTTTGTCCTTGAGGAAGGTCTTAAAATCCTGGCACTCAACGTCGGCATGGCATATGTGGTAGACCAAGCAAACGTTATGTACGCAAACCTGGATCACGGCGGGCTTCTTACTCTCTTCGTCCTTTAGATACTTCTCTCGTCCCAGGACTGTGGTGTACTCAACATCTAGCCCAGCGACCCACTCATCATCTGAGTTTTCGAACATGCGTCTGAAGCGAGAAAGGCATCCTTTCACCATCGCGGAAGAACGGGTGTAGATGACGTCGAACTCATCACCAGTGATGGTTCTAACCTTGTACTCACCGCCGATCCTGGAGATTTGGGACGCCATGGATTTGGAAGGAGGGTTAGGATTAGTGGAACTGCCGTAATGAGAATGGACGGGCGAACCACCGTAGTATTGAAGGACGTGCGGGGTCGAGTAGGAGCGAACTGCCAGCGTGCGAACGACAGGGTAGTGGCTTTCCATTCTCCCATGATACGGGCTTCCGAGAGCCCTTGGATCTGAGATCGAACGGTTGCATGGCGTGATTCTAGACCTATGGGTGAATGTCCTATCCTGGAGGGTTATTCTGCAAATTTTCAGCAACTTAGCATGCGATCGTTTGATCTCAGATCCAAGGGCTGCCAGCAGCCCGTATCATGGTCGCGCCTACCACGACTGTCGCGTCGCTCGCGCGGTCGCGCCCTTGGAGATTTAACACAGTGCGTTAGGCTATCTGATGTTGTCATGTCATACATAGTCATCACTTAGTCACTCATACTACAACAAGGTTGGCTATAAGTGTATTTTTTGTTACTCCTCTCTATCTCTTTCATCGTACTCAAGGAAGAAACGGTGCTAGTAAGCGTGTGTATTTATTGCATTTGCCAAGGAGTGACCTCTTCCAATGAAATGGTGTTGCCAAGTTTGCTTCGTTTAATTAGCTATAGACTCAAAATTGTCTTTTCACCTAGGTACACGCGCTTAGCACCGTTTCTTCCTTGGGTCACTAAACTAGTCTCTCTCTTCTTGATTAACTTGCCACATCAGACTTTATGCCTATGTGGCAAGCTTAAGCACCTGTAGGAGCAAGTAAAAGTAAGTACAATAGTGCGCTTTACATGGCATTTTTGCATATGTGGAGGAAAGAGAGGCAAGGAAAAAATGGAGAAGTGGGCTCTCATGCAAGAGCCAGCCTCTACTACATGGAGGAGCATTGGGAGAGGCACCTATATGGAGGTGGTCAGGAATCTGGGAGACTCACGCCGGTCGTAGCGCCGCAGTTAAAATGATAATGGAAAGTCAAATCACGGGGCCCCACCTGTCCAGCAGTAACTCACTGTCAAATCACACAGCCCTACGTTTGCAGCAGCTACTCCCTCGTCTTCTCGCGTCTCTGTCGAACCGACTAGGCGGAACTGCCCCGCCGCCTACCGCGCAGGAAAATCCCCGCCCTCAACTTTTAAATACAACTACATCCGCTTAAGAATCCAATGATATACTTTTTGTGACATAGTAACTCATATTTAGTTAGTCAAATGGATGACCTAGAACTACGTGCAGACCCTATAAACCGAGATGCCTAAAAATAAAAAAACCGAGACGGAGAGGGTAGTTCAGCACATATCTTTTTAGATCAATATAGTCGGGATTCACCAAGGAGCAAAACCAAGTGGTAGGCTGCTCCTGTCGTGTTGGCGTAGCAACTCAAGCAGGGTCAGTCCACACACGAAATGGCGACACACTTAACAGGACCCCTTTAGCCCACATGTGGCTCATCCACCATCTTGTTCCACGTGCAATGCACCAAATTACAGTTTGGAGCAGCGGTTGGAATTGGAGGCACCCCGGTCGTAGCGTCGCAGTAGTAGAAAATGAGCGACGAGGGGTCAAATCACAAAGCCCCACCTTTCCCGCATTAAGCTGGACGGACGAAGCAACCATCATTTCACTCTAGGGCGCAAGAGCATAAAGAAAAGAGAAAACAATGATGCGTGCGGCAGCTACCTAGGGCACCCTAGGGTAGGGGTCTCCACTACAGATCCTTTTTTTTGAAAGCGCCTCCCCTACAAATCGGCTTCTCCCTCGTCCTCTTGAAGAAAACCGATGATGAGTGCGGCGGTAGGGTTTGTAGGAGTACTATGGCATGCGGGGCCATGTCGTAGTAAACGGGTTCGAGCCGACGCCTTAAATATGTGTGGGCCGCTTGGTTTTACGGGAACGAGGCAGCATTTTGGGTTCGGGGACTAGTGTAGATATAGTACGTACAAAAAATTGTGGACGTAGGTTCGACCGAAAGGCAATGATGCATGGGCCCTGCATTTTGATATACCCGGGGCCGCGTGAAATTTGCTACTCTACTCAAAACTAGTACGGTACACATGTATTGAACGCATGAGATTTTGAAACCAAATTATGAATAAATACACACTATAGCATGTAAAGCTTTGAGTCATATATGCATGATGTAGATGTTCATTTAGTTCTTGTAGTTCATCTCATTCAAAATCAATAAGTTTTATAAAAATGTTAAGATTCATGGGGTTGTGCATTGTACTCCCTCCGTTCGACCGAAAGGCAATGATGCAGGGACGAGCGAAAACAACTGCATCCTAGTCCGGAATGCACTTTCTACCAGTTCATCCATGGACCGAGGACTAGCTGGCACGGCTTCACGACGGTTTTTGGACAGGTGCGCGGACAAGAGGCATTGTGGTCTGCTTATTTCTGCAAATAGCGGTGCTTAAATTTAGTGGAATGCACAAGAATTTCACCTGGTCAGTACACTGCATGGTTCAGTTCAGCATTCCAGCTGAGACCACAATTATAATTGGTTATTCTGGAATGAGAGAACCTAACCCTGAATGGTGGCAACAAGAAAAAACCAGAGTGAACTCCAGGAAATTTAAGCCTGCCGGGAGGCCCTTTGCTCAGAGAGAAGCCTTGCTTGTTTTTTCCTGATTTGTAAACCTTCTCACAACTTTGTCTTTTGCTGTGAACTAGTATATGTTTGATATGTTCTATGAATCATTGAGATGTATAAAATTTCTTAACTTATGCTTTTCAAGTTTTTTGTGAAGACGAGTTTAATGTGAGTGTTCCACATGAGCGCTGGACTAGCGTGTGAACGTTTGGAATTTATTACATTGTGGCCTCAATTAACTGGATGAACCACTGTAACAAGATACATAGTTGCTTATATGTCAGACATCAGATTGTTGATTGTTAGCTGGTCGATAGCCTAGTGTTGAAGCGAGCTGAGCCAATGTGTCGTGTTTTGCACAACTGCTTACAAGTGGGGTAGCACCAACAGTGTTTACAAGTACTTATGTATACGTCGGCGCACGGTTCTCGAACGAGTGCTCTATTTCATAAAAACACACACTGCTCGTATGATAAACCGTGACAACTTATGTCTTACCATGCCATATTCATGAAAAAACTAGTGAGGACGCATCTATTTCGGCAACAATTACGATGGTTCTCACATGATTCACGGGCACACAAAAGTAGCAGCAGTTCCCATAGACGGATTCAAACAGAGTACTAGCCCCAGAGGGGTCAATAACAGGCAAGGTTTGGATAATTAGACACATTCCAAACTACTATTAAACACTAGCTGGGGCAACTATTTCATGCCTCGATCTAATTTGGGTTGGACACAAGACGGACCTTGCCATGAACATCATCGAGGACGTCCCGCAGTAGCTCAATCCTGTGAACCTTCATAAAGACAACCTTGTGGCCTTGCCACTGATAAACTTGTTTGTGGAGGCATGCCACGTCATCTTCCTGCGTAAGCTTGACAAGAACAATATTCCTCACAAACGAAGGAGTAGCTTTGAACTTCTTGTGCTTCAGAACACCCTGGACAACACGCCTGACAACAGTGAGGCTGGAATACAACTCTTCATTGGTATAACCGCAAATGGCTTCCAGGATCCAACAGCCTAAGAACTCTGTTTTCCCAGTGCGTATATTCAGGTCGTCCACCTCATAGCGAGTGACATGTACAACCACACAATCCTTGTCTGCATCAGGGCTCTAATTGAAACAGGAACAAATTCTGAATTACTTTTCAGTATAAGAAACATAAGTTATTTAAACCATGGCATCGAAGCTAATAAAATTTTGCATTATTAATCACCACATACTTCCTTTTCTAAAAAAAATCACCACATACTTAGATGAAAAACCACAATTGAGATCGGCAAAGAAGGAAATCACCTTGGGCAGCTCAACGGGGGGGGGGGGGGGGGCACATCCTCGAAGGGGGAAAACTGCTCCTGCAGTGCCACGGGGGCTGTAACCTCAAACGGGGCGTTGACCATCTCAGTATCTGGGGTCGCCTCGGTGGTTGCCTCCATCTTCTTGGAGCTCTCTGTCTCGTGGGGATCAGCCTCCCGCGTCTGCTCCAATATCGGCAGATCTTTGCCTGGTTCTCCTTGGTCCATCATGAAACTAACGAATACTAGGAGACCACTAAAAGGAAAACAGAATCGCAATGACAATGAAACAAAAAAGAGAGTGAGGATCGGTTACTGCGTTGCAAAAGTTCTTTTTTTTCCTCTGAACGAAAATATACCAACATTACGGATCCGCTTACCTTCCCTTCGTTCGGAGAGAAGAACAGTGGCAGATGCAAGTGTTGCCTTTCTTGAAGACGGTGAGGGAGAAGGGGATTCCGCGAAGAGTGAAATGATGGTTGCTTCGTCCGTCAAACTTAGACTGCGGGGAGGTGGGGTTTTGTGATACGAAGGCTCGTTACTGCCGCACTAAGACCGGGGTGACTCTCCGCCTGCATACTGCCTTGTAATTTGGTGGATGGCATTTGGGCCCGCGTGCTGCATGGCCCGCATGTCGGTGAACAAAAGTATAACGGCATTCAGTAGAGGGAGACGTTTCAATGACCTAGTAGGAGCCAGAAGCAGTAGAGTGTCTCCACTGTACTAGTAGTAATTGTTTTTCTGGGTAGCTGTAGAGTGTCTCCACTATACTAGTAGTAATTGTTTCTCGGGTCCCAAGACAAAACAACCCATCCACACTAGTAGATAGTAAAATCAATTCAAAAGCCCATATATTTACTGAATGAGATGCACTACCCACACCCAGCACACCGCCCCCCCAAAAACCTGGGTGCTCTTCTTCCTCCTCGCTCCCACCCACCTCACGTCAGCTTGCTCCATCGTACCCCCAAATTCCTCACCTCACTCCTACAGAAAACCCCAGCTCCCCTTCTTCCTCACTCCTACGGAAAACCCCCAGCTCCCCTTCTTCTTCGCTCGCACTACAACTACGCTCGTCATCCGTTACTCTGCTCAAATCCGTGAGCGCGACGCGACGCCCTCGAGGAAAATGGAGTCGGCTGACCCCAGCGCCAAGAAGATGAGGCTCCCGCCAGCGGCGACGCCTGTTGTAGATCCCGCACCCGGCAGGACGGGGACAAGTGGCGACCCCGCCCCCACCGGATCCCAGGAACCCGTAGAATCTCAGGTGGACAGCATCAGCGATCTCCCGGACGCCATCCTTGGGGAGATCATCTCACTTCTCCCCACCAAGGATTGCTGCCGCACCCAAATCCTCTCAATTCGGTGGCGCCCTCTATGGCACGCCGTTCCCCTTAATCTCGACTATCGTCAGCTATCTCTCTTCAATGATTTTGAAATCCCCAGAGCCATCATCTCCTCCCACTAGGGCTCCGTTCAAAGCCTCTGCATCCCGTCATGCTACCTGAGCAAGCATACCATGCCCTGCACGGTGGACGCCTGGCTGGAATCCCCTGAATTCACAGAACTACAGCTGCTTGAGTTCTACTATTCCCCTGGAAATCACATACCACATACCGAACGCCATGAACTTGTTGGGGAACGTAGTAATTTCAAAAAAATTCCTACGCACACGCAAGATAATGGTGATGCATAGCAACGAGAGGGGAGAGTGTTGTCTACGTACCCTCGTAGACCGAAGCGGAAGTGTTGACACAACATAGAGGAAGTAGTCGTACGTTCTCCTCGCGATCCAACCGATCACAGCACCGTTACTCCGGCACCTTCGAGTTCTTGGCACACGTTCAGCTCGATGACGATCCCCGGGCTCCGATCCAGCAAAGCGTCGAGGAAGAGTTCCGTCAGCACAACGGCGTGGTGACGATCTTGATGTGTTACCGGCGCAGGGCTTCGCCTAAGCACTGCAACGATATGATCGAGGTGGAATTTGGTGGAAGGGGGCACCGCACACGGCTAAGGAACGATCCGTAGATCAACTTGTGTGTCCTTGGGGTGCCCCCTGCCCCCGTATATAAAGGAGCCAAGGGGGAGGGGCTGGCCGGCCAAGCTTGGCGCGCCAGGAGAGTCCTACTCCCTCTGGGAGTAGGATTCCCCCCCCCCCCCCAATCCTAGTTGGACTAGGATTCTCCAAGGGGGGGAGAGAGAGAGGGGGCGCCCACCTCTCCTAGTCCTAATAGGACTAGGGGAAGGGGGGAGGCGCGCAGCCCATGAGGGCAGCCCTCTCACCTCTCCTCCAAGGCCCATGTTGGCCCATTATGCTCCCGGGGGGTTCCGGTAACCCTCCCGGTATTCCGGTAAAATCCTGATTTCACCTGGAATGCATCCGATGTCCAAACATAGGCTTCCAATATATCATTCTTTACGTATCGACCATTTCGAGACTCCTCGTCATGTCCGTGATCACATCCGGGACTCCGAACTCCTTCGGTACATCAAAATGCATAAACTCATAATAACTGTCATCGTAACGTTAAGCGTGCGGACCCTACGGTTCGAGAACAATGTAGACATGACCGAGACACGTCTCCGGTCAATAACCAATAGCGGGACCTGGATGCCCATATTGGCTCCTACATATTCTACGAAGATCTTTATCGGTCAGACCGCATAACAACATACGTTGTTCCCTTTGTCATCGGTATGTTACTTGCCCGAGATTCGATCGTCGGTATCCAATACCTAGTTCAATCTCGTTACCGGCAAGTCTCTTTACTCGTTCTGTAATACATCATCTCGCAACTAACTCATTGGTTGCAATGCTTGCAAGGCTTTCTGTGATGTGCATTACCGAGAAGGCCCTGAGATACCTCTCCGACAATCGGAGTGACAAATCCTAATCTCGAAATACGCCAACCCAATATGTACCTTCGGAGACACCTGTAGAGCACCTTTATAATCACCCAGTTACGTTGTGACGTTTGGTAGCACACAAAGTGTTCCTACGGTAAATGGGAGTTGCATAATCTCATAGTTAAAGGAACATGTATAAGTCATGGATAAAAGCAATAGCAACATACTAAACGATCGGGTGCTATGCTAATGGAATGGGTCATGTCAATCAGATCATTCAACTAATGATGTGATCTCGTTAATCAAATAACAACTCTTTGTTCATGGCTAGGAAACATAACCATCTTTGATTAATGAGCTAGTCAAGTAGAGGCATACTAGTGACACTCTGTTTGTCTATGTATTCACACATGTATTATGTTTCCAGTTAATACAATTCTAGCATGAATAATAAACATTTATCATGATATAAGGAAATAAATAATAACTTTATTATTGCCTCTAGGGCATATTTCCTTCAGTCTCCCACTTGCACTAGAGTCAATAATCTAGATTACAAAGTAATGATTCTAACACCCATGGAGTCTTGGTGCTGATCATGTTTTGCTCGTGGAAGAGGCTTAGTCAACGGGTCTGCAACATTCAGATCCGTATGTATCTTGCATATCTCTATGTCTCCCACCTGGACCAAATCCCGGATGGAGTTGAAGCGTCTTTTGATGTGTTTGGTTCTTTTGTGAAATCTGGATTCCTTTGCCAAGGCAATTGCACCAGTATTGTCACAAAAGATTTTCATTGGACCCGATACGCTAGGTACAACACCTAGATCGGATATTAACTCCTTCATCCAGACTCCTTCATTAGCTGCTTCCGAAGCGGCTATGTACTCAGCTTCACATGTAGATCCCGCCACGACGCTTTGTTTAGAACTGCACCAACTGACAGCTCCACCGTTTAATGTAAATACGTATCCGGTTTGCGATTTGGAATCGTCCGGATCAGTGTCAAAGCTTGCATCGACGTAACCGTTTACGACGAGCTCTTTGTCACCTCCATAAATGAGAAACATATCCTTAGTCCTTCTCAAGTACTTAAGGATGTTCTTGACCGCTGTCCAGTGATCCACTCCTGGATTACTTTGGTACCTGCCTGCTAAACTTACAGCAAGGCACACATCAGGTCTGGTACACAGCATTGCATACATGATAGAGCCTATGGCTGAAGCATAGGGAACATTTTTCATTTTCACTCTATCTTCTGCGGTGGTCGGGCATTGAGTCTTACTCAACTTCACACCTTGTGCCACAGGCAAGAACCCTTTCTTTGCCTGATCCATTTTGAACTTTTTCAAAACTTTGTCAAGGTATGTGCTTTGTGAAAGTCCTATTAAGCGTTTGATCTATCTCTATAGATCTTAATGCCCAATATGTATCCCTTTATGCTATCCAGAAATTCTATATTATTTCCGATCAGCAATATGTCATCCACATATAATATCAGAAATGCTACAGAGCTCCCACTCACTTTCTTGTAAATACAGGCTTCTCCAAAAGTCTGTATAAAACCAAATGCTTTGATCACACTATCAAAGCGTTTATTCCAACTCCGAGAGGCTTGCACCAGTCCATAAATGGATCGCTGGAGCTTGCACACTTTGTTAGCTCCCTTTGGATCGACAAAACCTTCTGGTTGCATCATATACAACTCTTCTTCCAGAAATCCATTCAGGAATGCAGTTTTGACATCCATTTGCCAAATTTCATAATCATAAAATGCGGCAACTGCTAACATGATTCGGACAGACTTAAGCATCGCTACGGGTGAGAAAGTCTCATCGTAGTCAATCCCTTGAACTTGTCGAAAACCTTTTGCAACAAGTCGAGCTTTATAGACAGTAACATTACCATCAGCGTCAGTCTTCTTCTTAAAAATCCATTTATTCTCAATTGCTTGCCGATCATCGGGCAAGTCAACCAAAGTCCACACTTTGTTCTCATACATGGATCCCATCTCAGATTTCATGGCCTCAAGCCATTTTGCGGAATCTGGGCTCACCATCGCTTCTTCATAGTTCGTAGGTTCATCATGGTCTAGTAACATGACTTCCAAAATAGGATTACCGTACCACTCTGGTGCGGATCTTACTCTGGTTGATCTACGAAGTTTAGTAGAAACTTGATCTGAAGTTTCATGATCATTATCATTAGCTTCCTCCCTATTTGATGTAGGTGTCACAGAAACAGATTTCTGTGATGTACTACTTCTCAATAAGGGAGTAGATACTGTTATCTCATCAAGTTCTACTTTCCTCCCACTCACTTCTTTCGAGAGAAACTCCTTCTCTAGAAAGTTTCCGACTTTAGCAACAAAAATTTTGCCTTCGGATCTGTGATAGAAGGTATACCCAATAGTCTCCTTTGGGTATCCTATGAAGACACATTTTTCCGATTTGGGTTCGAGCTTATCAGGTTGAAGCTTTTTCACATAAGCATCGCAGCCCCAAACTTTAAGAAACGACAACTTTGGTTTCTTGCCAAACCACAGTTCATAAGGCGTCGTCTCAACGGATTTTGATGGTGCCCTATTTAACGTGAATGCGGCCGTCTCTAGAGCATAACCCCAAAAAAGATAGTGGTAAATCGGTAAGAGACATCATAGATCGCACCATATCCAGTAAAGTACGATTACGACGTTCGGACACACCATTACGTTGTGGTGTTCTGGGTGGCGTGAGTTGCGAAACTATTCCGCATTGTTTCAAATGTAGACCAAACTCGTAACTCAAATATTCTCCTCCACGATCAGATCGTAGAAACTTTATTTTCTTGTTACGATGATTTTCCACTTCACTCTGAAATTCTTTGAACTTTTCAAATGTTTCAGACTTGTGTTTCATTAAGTAGATATACCCATATCTGCTTAAATCATCAGTGAAGGTGAGAAAATAACGATATCCGCCACGAGCCTCAATATTCATTGGACCACATACATCAGTATGTATGATTTCCAATAAATCTGTTGCTCTCTCCACAGTACCGGAGAACGGTGTTTTAGTCATCTTGCCCATAAGGCACGGTTCGCAAGTGCCAAGTGATTCATAATCAAGTGACTCCAAAAGTCCATCAGTATGGAGTTTCTTCATGCGTTTTACACCGATATGACCTAAACGGCAGTGCCACAAATAAGTTGCACTATCATTATCAACTCTGCATCTTTTGGCTTCAACATTATGAATATGTGTAATACTACTATCGAGATTAAGTAAGAACAAACCATTCTTTAATGGCGCATGACCATAAAAGATATTACTCATATAAATAGAACAACCATTATTCTCTGATTTAAATGAATAACCGTCTCGCATCAAACAAGATCCAGATATAATGTTCATGCTTAACGCTGGTACTAAATAACAATTATTTAGATCTAATATTAATCCCGAAGGTAGATGTAGAGGTAGCGTGCCGACCGCGATCACATCGACTTTGGAACCATTTCCCACGCGCATCGTCACCTCGTCCTTAGCCAATCTTCGCTTAATCCGTAGCCCCTGTTTTGAGTTGCAAATATTAGCAACAGAACCAGTATCAAATACCCAGGTGCTACTGCGAGAATTAGTAAGGTACACATCAATAACATGTATATCATATATACCTTTGTTAACCTTGCCATCCTTCTTATCCGCCAAATACTTGGGGCAGTTCCGCTTCCAGTGACCAGTCTGCTTGCAATAGAAGCACTCAGTTTCAGGCTTAGGTCCAGACTTGGGTTTCTTCTCTTGAGTAGCAACTTGCTTGCTGTTCTTTTTGAAGTTCCCCTTTTTCTTCCCTTTGCCCTTTTTCTTGAAACTAGTGGTTTTGTTAACCATCAACACTTGATGCTCCTTTTTGATTTCTACCTCCGCGGCTTTTAGCATCGCGAAGAGCTCGGGCATAGTTTTGGTCATCCCTTGCATATTATAGTTCATCACGAAGCTCTTGTAGCTTGGTGGCAGTGATTGGAGAATTCTGTCAATGACGCAATCATCCGGAAGATTAACTCCCAGTTGAATCAAGTGATTGTTATACCCAGACATTCTGAGTATATGCTCACTGACAGAACCGTTCTCCTCCATTTTACAGCTATAGAACTTATCGGAGACTTCATATCTCTCAATCCGGGCATTTGCTTGAAATATTAACTTCAACTCCTGGAACATCTCATATGCTCCATGGTGTTCAAAACGTCGTTGAAGTCCCGGTTCTAAGCCGTAAAGCATGGCACACTGAACTATAGAGTAGTCATCAGCTTTGCTTTGCCAGACGTTCACAACATCTGGCGTAGCTCTTGCACCAGGCCTGGCACCCAGCGGTGCTTCCAGGACGTAATTCTTCTGTGCAGCAATGAGGATAATCCTCAAGTTACGGACCCAGTCCGTGTAATTGCTACCATCATCTTTCAACTTTGCTTTCTCAAGGAACGCATTAAAATTCAACGGAACAACAGCACGAGCCATCTATCTACACAACATAGACAAGCAAGATACTATCAGGTACTAAGTTCATGATAAATTTAAGTTCAATTAATCATATTACTTAAGAACTCCCACTTAGATAGACATCCCTCTAATCCTCTAAGTGATCACATGATCCAAATCAACTAAACCATGTCCGATCATCACGTGAGATGGAATAGTTTCAATGGTGAACATCACTATGTTGATCATATCTACTATATGATTCACGCTCGACCTTTCGGTCTCCGTGTTCCGAGGCCATATCTGTTATATGCTAGGCTCGTCAAGTTAAACCTGAGTATTCCGCGTGTGCAACTGTTTTGCACCCGTTGTATTTGAACGTAGAGCCTATCACACCCGATCATCACGTGGTGTCTCAGCACGAAGAACTTTCGCAACGGTGCATACTCAGGGAGAACACTTCTTGATAATTTAGTGAGAGATCATCTTATAATGCTACCGTCAATCAAAGCAAGATAAGATGCATAAAAGGATAAACATCACATGCAATCAATATAAGTGATATGATATGGCCATCATCATCTTGTGCTTGTGATCTCCATCTTTGAAGCACCGTCATGATCACCATCGTCACCGGCGCGACACCTTGATCTTCATCGCAGCATCGTTGTCGTCTCGCCAATCTTATGCTTCCACGACTATCACTACCGCTTAGTAATAAAGTAAAGCATTACATCGCGATTGCATTGCATACAATAAAGCGACAACCATATGGCTCCTGCCAGTTGCCGATAACTCGGTTACAAAACATGATCATCTCATACAATAAAATTTAGCATCATGTCTTGACCATATCACATCACAACATGCCCTGCAAAAACAAGTTAGACGTCCTCTACTTTGTTGTTGCAAGTTTTACGTGGCTGCTACGGGCTTTAAGCAAGAACTCATCTTACCTACGCATCAAAACCACAACGATAGTTTGTCAAATAGACTCCGTTTTAACCTTCTCAAGGACCGGGCGTAGCCACACTCGGTTCAACTAAAGTTGGAGAGACAGTCTTCCGCAAGCCATCTATGTGCAAAGCACGTCGAGGGAACCGGTCTCGCGTAAGCGTACGCGTAAGGTTGGTCCGGATCGTCTCGTCCAACAATGCCGCTGAACCAAAGTATGACATGCTGGTAGGCAGTATGACTTGTATCGTCCACAACTCACTTGTGTTCTACTCGTGCAAATAACATCAAACCATAAAAACCTAGGCTCGGATGCCACTGTTGGGGAACGTAGTAATTTCAAAAAATTTCCTACGCACACGCAAGATCATGGTGATGCATAGCAACGAGAGGGGAGAGTGTTGTCTACGTACCCTCGTAGACCGAAGCGGAAGTGTTGACACAACGTAGAGGAAGTAGTCGTACGTTCTCCTCGCGATCCAACCGATCACAGCACCGTTACTCCGTCACCTCCGAGTTCTTGGCACACGTTCAGCTCGATGACGATCCCCGGGCTCCGATCCAGCAAAGCGTCGAGGAAGAGTTCCATCAGCACAACGGCGTGGTGACGATCTTGATGTGTTACCGGCGCAGGGCTTCGCCTAAGCACTGCAACGATATGATCGAGGTGGAATTTGGTGGAAGGGGGCACCGCACACGGCTAAGGAACGATCCGTAGATCAACTTGTGTGTCCTTGGGGTGCCCCCTGCCCCCGTATATAAAGGAGCCAAGGGGGAGGGGCTGGCCGGCCAAGCTTGGCGCGCCAGGAGAGTCCTACTCCCTCTGGGAGTAGGATTCCCCCCCCCCCCAATCCTAGTTGGACTAGGATTCTCCAAGGGGGGGAGAGAGAGAGGGGGGGCGCCCACCTCTCCTAGTCCTAATAGGACTAGGGGAAGGGGGGAGGCGCGCAGCCCATGAGGGCAGCCCTCTCACCTCTCCTCCAAGGCCCATGTTGGCCCATTATGCTCCCGGGGGGTTCCGGTAACCCTCCCGGTATTCCGGTAAAATCCTGATTTCACCTGGAATGCATCCGATGTCCAAACATAGGCTTCCAATATATCATTCTTTACGTATCGACCATTTCGAGACTCCTCGTCATGTCCGTGATCACATCCGGGACTCCGAACTCCTTCGGTACATCAAAATGCATAAACTCATAATAACTGTCATCGTAACGTTAAGCGTGCGGACCCTACGGTTCGAGAACAATGTAGACATGACCGAGACACGTCTCCGGTCAATAACCAATAGCGGGACCTGGATGCCCATATTGGCTCCTACATATTCTACGAAGATCTTTATCGGTCAGACCGCATAACAACATACGTTGTTCCCTTTGTCATCGGTATGTTACTTGCCCGAGATTCGATCGTCGGTATCCAATACCTAGTTCAATCTCGTTACCGGCAAGTCTCTTTACTCGTTCTGTAATACATCATCTCGCAACTAACTCATTGGTTGCAATGCTTGCAAGGCTTTCTGTGATGTGCATTACCGAGAAGGCCCTGAGATACCTCTCCGACAATCGGAGTGACAAATCCTAATCTCGAAATACGCCAACCCAATATGTACCTTCGGAGACACCTGTAGAGCACCTTTATAATCACCCAGTTACGTTGTGACGTTTGGTAGCACACAAAGTGTTCCTACGGTAAATGGGAGTTGCATAATCTCATAGTTAAAGGAACATGTATAAGTCATGGATAAAAGCAATAGCAACATACTAAACGATCGGGTGCTATGCTAATGGAATGGGTCATGTCAATCAGATCATTCAACTAATGATGTGATCTCGTTAATCAAATAACAACTCTTTGTTCATGGCTAGGAAACATAACCATCTTTGATTAATGAGCTAGTCAAGTAGAGGCATACTAGTGACACTCTGTTTGTCTATGTATTCACACATGTATTATGTTTCCAGTTAATACAATTCTAGCATGAATAATAAACATTTATCATGATATAAGGAAATAAATAATAACTTTATTATTGCCTCTAGGGCATATTTCCTTCAGTCTCCCACTTGCACTAGAGTCAATAATCTAGATTACAAAGTAATGATTCTAACACCCATGGAGTCTTGGTGCTGATCATGTTTTGCTCGTGGAAGAGGCTTAGTCAACGGGTCTGCAACATTCAGATCCGTATGTATCTTGCATATCTCTATGTCTCCCACCTGGACCAAATCCCGGATGGAGTTGAAGCGTCTTTTGATGTGTTTGGTTCTTTTGTGAAATCTGGATTCCTTTGCCAAGGCAATTGCACCAGTATTGTCACAAAAGATTTTCATTGGACCCGATACGCTAGGTACAACACCTAGATCGGATATGAACTCCTTCATCCAGACTCCTTCATTAGCTGCTTCCGAAGCGGCTATGTACTCAGCTTCACATGTAGATCCCGCCACGACGCTTTGTTTAGAACTGCACCAACTGACAGCTCCACCGTTTAATGTAAATACGTATCCGGTTTGCGATTTGGAATCGTCCGGATCAGTGTCAAAGCTGACTTGTGCGCCTACTACAGGTTGACGCGTATGCTTTCATAAAAAAAGGTTGACGCACACGCAACGCCCTGTCAACTTAGTCAACACACGAGAGCAGTGACTGTTGGATGTGCATCCAACGGCTATCGTGCTTCTTCAATCTCTGCTCTTCATGCTCAAGCCGCTCAAACAAGTGCCGGCGGGACTGCCTGCTCCCTCCTCTGCGCGGCCGGCTGTGCTGCCGTGTAGGCCTCACCGCCCGATCGTACTCCCATCGCTGGCCTAGCCATCCCTCTACTCACCCACACCTGCTGTTGGCGACGGTAGACGAACCAGTAAACCCTCGTATAGTCGTACTCCCCTCCGCGTGGGAAACAACTGCCGAGTATTCCCTGGCTCCGTGTCGTTCCCTTCCTAGGCCTCGCTGTCGTCCACCGCCCTAGTGCTCTCAGCGCGGCCTGGTCAACGTGGTCAATGAACGACATCCATCGAAAATGGACTATACATGGAGAGGCTGACAGCTGGGTACACGGCCGCACGCAAGGAAATGCCTCCTTATTACGCGCAAAATAATGATTCCTCCACCTAACAGCTAGGACCCACAGGAAGGGCCTCTGTATTTCGCGAAAAAAAACGTTCCCCCCGCTGACAGGTCGGACCCACCAGCTATATCTTCGCACGCAAGGAAGTGCCTCCTTATTACGCCCAAAAAAATGAATACCCCCTGCTAGCTGGGACCCACCATATTGTTGAGCTGACTTGTGGGCCTACTAAGTTGACAGGGACAGAGAGCTTTGTCAACTTAGTCAATACTCCAGTGACCGTTTGATGTCCATCCAACGGCCATAGTGCTTCTTCAACCTCTGGTCTTCTTGCTCCAGCCGCCCAAAGCAGCGCCGGTCGTGCCGCCTGCTCCTGCCTCCCGTGGCCGGCTGTGCTACCGCGGAGGCCTCACCGCCCCCATACTACTCCCACCACTGGCCAAGCCATCCCTCCACTCACCCACACCCCCTGTTATTCTACGGCGACGGCAGCCTCACACCACAATCGAACCAGTGAACGCTCGTACTCCTCTCCGCGTGGGCATCCACTGCCGCGTCTTGCATGGCTCCGCGTCGTCCCCTTCCTAGGCCTCGCCGCAGTCCACCGCCGTGGTGCTCTCGGCGCGGCGTGGTCAATGTGGTCAACGACCGACTTCCATCGGAAGAGTACTGTATGTGGAGAGGCTGACAGTCGGGTCCACGGCAGCCGCAAGGAGGTGCCTCCTTATTACGCGGAAAATAATTATTCCTCCACCTGACAGCGGGGACCCACCGGACGGGCCACCAGTATTTTGCAAAAAAATCATTTCCCCCTGACTGCTGGGACCCACCGGATGGGCCACCGTATTTCGCAAAAAAAAACGTTCCCCCCGCTGTCAGTTCGGACCCACCGGAAGTGCCTCCTTATTACGCACAAAAAAATGAATACTCCCCCGGCTAGCTGGGACCCACCTTGTTGGGAGGCTGACTTGTGGGCCTACTAAGTTGACGGGGACGAAGGGTTTGTCAACTTAGTCAATATGAACGATTCTAGCTCCAGTGACCATACGATGTCCATCCAACGGCCGTAGTGCTTCTTCAACCTTTGGTCTTCTTGCTCCAGCCGCCCAAAGCAACGCCGGTCGTGCCTCATGCTCCTGCCTCCCGTGGCCGGCTGTGCTGCCGCAGAGGCCTCACCGCCCCCTACTATTCCCACCGCCGGCCAGGCCCTACAGCGACGGCAGCCTCACACCGCAGCCGAACCATTGAACCCTCGTAGTCCTCTCCGCGCGGGCTTCCACTGTCGCGTCATCCCCTTCCTAGGCCTCGCCGTCGTCCACCGCCGTGGTGCTCTCCGCGCGGCGTGGTCAACGTGGTCAAGGAACGACTTCCATCGGAAGAGTACTGTACGTGGAGAGGCTGACAGCTGGGCCCACGGCCACAACCCGGTTTTTTTGTGATTTGCCAAGTAAGTCGCTTTGTCAGGCCTGTTGGGCTGCAAATTTTTCAAGACGAGGAGAGCTTTCATTCGGCTGGCCGAGAAAATGGCCCATCAGTAATGAGAAATGGGTTGTACATTTTTTAAACACATCAAACCGGCAATTAGTTTCAAATTTCTTTTTTTTCATTTCAAGATTTTAAATGACATTAATTTTTATGCGTGGAGAATTTGTTGGATTTTATATTGATATACATTTATTTTTAAAATCAGTTTGAATGTGAGTCAAAATTTCGGGATTAAAAACAGTTCGGACCGCACCGAAATATGCAAAATTTCGTATAATTTTTTAACCGTTGCCATAATATGGGCTGTAATGCTAACAAAAAGAATATGGGCTCCAAAAAAAACCTTAAGAATTAGCAAATGGGCTGTAAATTATTAGAAAAAATGGCAGATGGGCTGTATGCTGTTTTCCACGGATATGAGGCTTTCCTAAAAAAAGGTTGACACACAAGCACTGACTGTTGGATGTCCATCCAACGGCCGTCGTGCTTCTTCAATCTCTGCTCTTTCTGCTCCAGCCGCTCAAACAAGCACCGGTGGGACTGCCTGCTCCCTCCTCCGCGTGGCCGGCTGTGCTGCCGCGCAGGCCTCACCGCCTGACCATAGTCCCATCGCTGGCCTAGCCATCCCTCTACTCACCCACACCTGCTGTTATTCTTCGGCGACGGCAGACAAACCAGTAAACCCTCATACAGTCGTACTCCCCTCCGCGTGGGAAACAACTGCCGAGTCTTCCCTGCCTCTGTGCCATCCCCTTCCTAGGCCTCGCCGTCGTCCACCGCCCTGGTGCTCTCGGCGCGGCGTGGTCAACGTGGTCAAGGAACGACTTCCATCGGACGTGGACTGTACGTGGAGAGGCTGACAGCTGGGTCCACGGCGGCAGCAAGGAAGTTCCTCCTTATTACGCGGAAAATAATGATTCCTCCACCTGACACTAGGGACCCACCTGACGGGCCACCGTATTTCACGAAAAAAACGTTTCCCCTGACTGTTGGGACCCACCAGCTACACCTTCGCACGCAAGGAAGTGCGCCCGGGCAAAAGAACGATTCGCCCCCCTGACTGCTGGGACCCATCAGCTACATCTTCGCACGCAAGGAACTGCGTCCGGGCAAAAAAAAACCAAAATGATTCGCCCCCCTGACTGCTGGGATCCACCAGCCCCCCGACTGCTGGGACCCACCAGCTACATCTTCGCACGCAAGGAAGTGCGTCCGGGTAAAAAAAATGATTCGCCCCCTGACTGCTGGGACCCACCAGCTACATCTTCGCAGGCAAGGAAGTGCCTGACAGTCGGGACCCACCTGGTCGAAGCGTACGTAGCGTTGTCATTCTGGTCGCGAACGTGTACGTACATACTGGTCGATGTAGAGGCGCGCACGTGTCGTAGTAGAGGCGCGCACGTAGCATGTACACGTACGTACAGCGGCCAGGGTGCAAGAAAGAAAATACGGCCACGTATGTGTACATACGGGCGGGGTCTCGAACGCCTACTCGCGCATACGTACGGCGAGGGCTCGTGTACATGGGTGGGTCGGAAGGGAGAAACAACATCGTCATCGTGTTCATGGGGAGGCAACAGAATGCGTGGTCGTGTTCATCGGGAGGGCTTGGACAGAACAGACAATGGAAACGAGGCCTTGCATACCGCTGAACGGAGGAAACGGCCTTGTGTTCGACCAGCCACGTTCGAAATGGGATCCTGTTCATCGGGAGGGGTGTGGCGTACCGCAAAACGGAGGAAACGGACCTCCTACGGTCGAAACGGGGGTCCTGTTGATCGGGAGGGGTGTGGCGTACCGCAAAACGAAGGAAACGGACCTCCTACCGTCGAAACGGGGGTCCTGTTGATCGGGAGGGGTGTGGTGTACCGCAAAACGGAGGAAACGGACTTGTGTTGGAGCGTTACGGTCGAAACGGGGGTCCTGTTCATCAGGAGGGGTGTGGCGTACCGCAACACAGGACTCCACGGGATACTGTTCATCTCCACCGTCGACCCCCTCCAGCCTCCACGAGCTACTGTTCATCCACCGTCGACCTCCTCCAGCCTCCATGGGCTCCTGTTCATCCAGCCTCCATCGCGCGCTACTCCACCGGCTACTGTTCAAAAAACCCTCCACCGTCTACTGTTCATCCAGCCCTCCACACCACGGGGTCATGTTCAACCACCCCTCCACGGGCACCCCTCCACCGTCTACTGTTCATCCTGCCCTCCACACCACGGGGTCCTGTTCATCCACCCCTCCACGGGCACCCCTCCACCGTCTACTGTTCATCCAGCCCTCCACCACACCACGGGGTCCTGTTCATCCAGAGGCAACGCCACCGCTCACTGTTCATCCAAACCCCCCCGCAATGCTCACTGTTCATCCCATCGATCGGCTTCAGTTAGCAGCAGTAGCTAAGGAATCGCTCGATCGGGTTCAGTTAACAGCCATCGATCAATCGCTCGGGTTCAGTAACGCGTAGCCTGCAGTGCAATCGCTCGGGTTCAGTTAGAGCCCAACACCTCGCTCGGGTTCAGTTAGAGCCAACGCCTCGCACACACGCGCGTACGTGTACGAGAGAAACGCGCATCGCTCGGCCCCGACCTCCCACCGTAACCGGGAACTCCCCGAAATTTTCCTCCCCCTCGCTTCTACCACGGTTTTTTCCGTCATGGATGGCCCAAAGAATGTCATGCAGCTGCGTCTCCGGCCCGCCCAGGACGAAAAGCCCATTTTCTATCATGATTTTTTGTCATAGAAGTAGGAGCCCACCACATCTATGATGATACCGGGTTTTATCACAATTATCGTCATAGAAGTGTCATATGTATGACAGAAAAAAATTTCGTTCGGCCCAAAATGTCATGGATATGTCTTTTTTTTGTAGTGGCTAATGCATGCGTAAGTAGGCGCAAATGTAATTTTTTACATCCGCCCTTACGCAGTAGTACAACGACGTCTGTCCGGTACTACCGTGCCGGACTTTTGCACAGTTCCAACCTCAGCGAAAGTTGTTACGAAAGTAATTTATTACTTCTGTGCATTTCCAGTGCCAGTTGATACCTGCCTTAAGGTAGTATCGTAGGGGCGCGCGGTAGTACCGCTTCGGCGGTTGTACCGCTTGTTGCCCTATGGAATAGGCCCTCATCTGGTCACTACCACACAAGTGGTAGTACTGCAACCCTGTGCGGTAGTACCGCGGCCATGTGCGGTAGTACCGCATCGCACGGGCTGAGAGAGGGGATAATGGCTGGATCTTTTCCCCCACTATATAATGGGGGTCTTCTTCCCAAGAAAACCACCTCTTCCCTCCCCAAGCTCCATTGTTGCTCAAACCTCCATTTTCGCCCGATCTCTCTCCCTAGCTAATCAAACTTGTTGATTTTCTAGGGATTGGTTGAGAAGGCCCCGATCTACACTTCCACCAAGAGAAATTTGATTCCTCCCACTAATCCCTTGCAGATCTTGTTACTCTTGGGTGTTTGAGCACCCTAGACGGTTGAGGTCACCTCGGAGCCATATTCCATTGTGGTGAAGCTTCGGGGTGTCGTTGGAAGCCTCCAATTAAGTTGGGGAGATAGCCCCAACCTTGTTTGTAAAGATTCAGTCGCCACCTTCAAGGGCACCGACAGTGGAATCATGACATCTCGCATTGTGTGAGGGCGTGAGGAGAATACGGTGGCCCTAATGGCTTCATGGGGAGCATTGTGCCTCCACACCGCTCTAACGGAGACGTACTTCCTCTCAAAGGGAAGGAACTCCGGTAACACATCCTTGTCTCCACCGGCTTGTGGAAGCTTTTATTGTGTTGTATCCCTTGCTTGCTTGTGTGCTTGTTGTTGTTGAATCATATAGGTTGCTCACCTAGTTGCACATCTAGACAACCTATTTTGATGCTAAGTTTAATTTGGTCAAGAAAAGCTAAAAATTGTTAGTTGCCTATTCACCCCCCTCTTTATTAAGGACTTTATCATCTGAAGAGTATGGTTGACACTGCAGACGAGGGGGAGGAGCACTCCAGTGTGAATCCATCCTTTTCTACGGCCGATGGGGGATCCTCGGTCTCTCGTGAGGAGTTCAATGTGGCTTTGGACACATTTAAAACCTCCATGACGACCAAGGTTAATGGCATGTTTAAGGAGTTTCTTGAAGGCCTTAAATTATCCATGACGGCCGTTGGAAGTGTTTGATCCCGCTAACAAGATGGTGGATGCTAACTTCAATAAGGGGGAATCTAGTAGTGGCCCATTTCCTTTGCCTAGTGGTAAGAGTGGGAGTGGCATCTTTGCCCATGTTGAACTTCCCCTTACCTATGGAGGACCGGTTCCCTCCACGCATATGAATCATGTTGGTGCTCCTCCTAAGCTTGTGAAAAATGAGGATTTTGCCGCTTGGGTGTGTCGCTTTAAACATCATTTAAATCATAGTTCTACTAATCTTTGGAGAATTATTGAGCAAGGTTTCTACCCGGACGATCCAAGCAACTTCACTCCGAGAGAAGCCGCGGATCATCAATTCAATGAGTCCACTCTCTTCATTGTCAAAAAGCTATTCCTCCCAAAGATTTTGCGCATCTTTGACCTTTCACCATGGCCAAGGAAGCATGGGAGCATGTTGTTTCCTTGTACAAGGGAAGCGCAAGCATTCAACGCTTAAACTTTGAAGTGGTGCAAGATGAAGCCGATGAGTTTGCCATGATTGAAGATGAAGAACCTCGAGAGCTTTATCAAAGGTTAACTACTCTCGCGGTCTCACTCCGAGATCATGGGAGCAAGGATATGGATGACAATTGGATCAAGCGCAAGTTTCTCAAGGCCATGATGCCTTAACATAAGGCCATGTCCTCCTTCATCTGTCAAAGGCCGGACTTCCATGCCTTGTTCTCAAGTGAAGTGTTGGATGAGTTTGTTGTAACGAGGATCTTGGACAAGACCGCCGACAATGTGGTGTTGCGTGCTCAACGATCAAAGAAGCCCAACCTTGCTTTGAAGGCCAAAGCTAGTGCAGAAAGAGGATGAAGAGGAAGAAGAGGAGAGTTGCCCCGAAGACACCAAATATGCCTATCATGAGCACATGGCTCTTGCTTCATGGAAATTTTGGGGCAATAAGAAGAACACAAGGCCCAACTTCAACAAGAATAACTCACGTGGAGCCAAGGGAAAGAAACA